>OZ018322.1:31851049-32008549 GCA_963969495.1 Ceratothoa steindachneri
TACCACCAGTATCTCAAACTACACAAACACTTATTTCATCAAATTACATATTCCATCTAAACAGACAACCATACTTAATTTCCATTTTATTTATTATTCTATGGTTTAAGAAATTTAATTCCAGTTCACGACGCCAACTTTATGTTAATTTACTAAGTTTAAAATATACAAAGCCCAAATAAAAAGTTAATCTAATTTGAGCAAAAAAAAAAAACAAACCCTGCGAAGATAATGGATGCGCCGCTTAGGTTCGAATTTCTAACCAAGATGGCCGACATTGCACACAAAATTTCGAAGTCTCCGCAACAAAAATTTACCCTAATTATTATAAAAGTTTACCACCTATTTAAATTTTGCTCGTTAGCAACTATATTCCGCCCTAAAATACCAGTTTATCACAACACACAAATAATATGAAAAATTTATTCGGAAAAAGTAATTGAATAGAGAGCTCGCTTAGAACACGTTCGATCGCTACCAATTAAAGCTGCAGACCTTCAAATGGCAACTATAAAAATGGATAATAAGTGTATCCAAGAAGCCCCCGCCAGCAAAGGTAAACATGTAGACGAGTGGCCCGGCCGGAAAAAATATTTTGTGTAAATATTATCGTTCACCCGTGTCTGAATATTCATGTGCGTTTGAGTTGTCTGACGTGATACCCCACCCCCAACCCCTATTATAATTCGCAAAACGATTAAAGGCGCTGACATGATGTAGTTAAAGCATTCACCTCTGTAAACGTCAGAACATTATAAAAATTAGGATTATATACTGGGGGGCTGTGCCCCTCAGACCCCCCCCTAATTTAATGAAACTCAGGATCATCGTAGTGCCGTCCACCCATCGTTTTTACCCCCCCCCCCACGAGCCGTCCCCTATAAATGTACTCCAAAAAACGTAAAACATTTTGGAACACGGACGAAATAGTACATCTTATCGGCCGGGCCGCTCGTATACATATTTACCAATTTTACTATCATATTTGGGAACCTTTTTCGCGATTGAAAAGGACGGGCTCACAACTAACTAACGTAACAGAACGGATAAGTCATTAGAAAATATTTGTTCTCTCCAATGACCCTCACTCTCGTTTCATTCCACCCCCAAAAGACTCGTGATTGATAAGACTAATCCTCCTTTTCTTCACAACAAAGCTATTTTAGCATAATTATTTTTGGGTATTTTATTTTTTATTTGATTGTGTCTATTAGTTTTTAGTATTGAGCTCGTACAATTCTTCACGGTCAAATATATATTCATTTGAGTCCTTTTTAGGTTACGTTTCCATAGTTATTTGCTAGTTTGCCTTTCAATATATATAATGATTATAATTTATGATTCTCAAAAGTGAGAAAGAACTCCCAGAAACTGTAAGCAAGGACCCCTTTGTATTTAACATAACAACATAACATAACATAACATAACATAATTACACGGATGAAAAAAGCCACAAGGGCCTATCAAAGGTCATCCGCCTCCGTCAAAACCCACCCACAAAAAGCACCATCACCAGGGGAAGACAAAATCAAAGTCCCCCACAATATAATATAACAGATGACAAAAGCCACAAGGGCTCATCATAGGTCATCCGAGTCAAACGGCCTCTTTTTTAAGGCACCCACACTCCCAGGAAAACTACATCCAGAGGATTGCATCCAGAAACAAGGGTATCACCAATCAAGGCTTGTCAAGAACTAAATCATGCAGCTATAGATATATACAAAGAATATTAATATATACAAAACTTAGGAACCATCACAACCTTCCCTTCCCATTAACTCATCCAACCTACTCTTAAATACATTTAGATTTGGACTACCTACTACCCTCTGCGGCAATTTGTTCCAGAAGTCTACCACTCTATTGGTGAAAAAATATTTTCTTAAATCCAACCTACACCCTTGCTTTTTAATTTTCAAGTGGTGACCTCTAGTCCGATTTCCATTATCTAACTCAAAAAACTTGCTAACATCCAATTTATCTATCCCGGAAAATTTTTTAAACAGCTCAATCATATCCCCTCTCACACACCTCCTTTTGAACGAGAACATATCTAATACCCTCAGTCTATCTTCATATTCAAGGTGCCTCAGGGAAGGAATAATCTTTGTTGCCCTCCGTTGCACTGACTCAAGAAGGTTAATATCGTGTCTAAAATGTGGGGACCATGCCTGTATACAGTACTCTAGATGTGGCCTAATATAAGAGTTATAGAGTTTAAGAATAACCTTACTTTTGTAACTGACATTTCTCTTAATGAAAGCCAGCACTCTATTTGCCCTATTTCTCGCTTCAATACACTGCTTAGAAAACCTTAATGACTTCTCTATTACTACTCCTAGATCTTTCTCATCCTCTACTGAGCTCAGCCATGCCCATCCATTTCATAGTTAAATTCTCTTATTATCTTTTCCCATGTTAATAACTTTGCACTTATTAAGGTTGAAAGTCATTTGCCACTTATGTGCCCAGGATAACAATTTATTTAAATCCCCTTGCACTTTAAAATTATCATCAATATCTTTAACTACAGCTGCTAATTTGGTATCATCCGCAAAAATTGACACTTTATTATTAACTGCCTCCCCAAGATCGTTTATATAGATGACAAATAATAATGGACCGAGAACTGATCCCTGAGGAACCCCACTGATAACATCCCTCCACTCTGACTTTACACCATTTAGCACTACCCTTTGCTTCCTGTCTTTCAGCCACTCAGCTATCCAATTTGAAACACCCCCACATATCGCAATCATTTTTAATTTATGAACTAGTCTCCTGTGTGGTACCTTATCAAATGCTTTACTAAAATCTAAGTAAATTATATCTACATTCTCTCCCTTATCTACTTGATCTGTTACAAACTCCAGAAAGTCTAGTAAGTTAGTCAAACATGATCTACCTGATCTAAACCCATGCTGAGCATCGCTGATTAACCTCTCCCTCTCTAGATGTTGGCAAATCCCTTTTTTAACTATTTTCTCAAGAATTTTACAGACTACAGGAGTTAGGCTAACCGGTCTAAAGTTATTTGGATCCTCTTTACTACCCTTCTTGAAAATGGGGACTACATTCGCTCTCTTCCAATCATCGGGTATTTCTCCATATTCCAATGACCTAGTATATAACTTGTCCAGAGCTATTGAGATACTTTCTACCCCTTCTTTAAGTATCCTAGAATGAATATTATCAGGGCCGGAGGCCTTGGTAGTATCTAAATCACCTATTAGTCCTTTTATCATCCGCCGATCCACACTAATGTTAGTAAACACCTCTTTTCCTAACCCATGAGTACTATACATAGGACTATTTAGTTTCTCCTTTGTAAATACTGATGCAAAATGACCATTTAGTACCTCAACTATTTCCTCATCAGTTTCTCTCACAACCCCTTCATATTTGATAGGTCCTATTTTAACTCTGCCAGACTTGTTATTAATTTTATAGTAACTAAAAAACTTTCTAGGATCTTTGTTGCTATCCTGAGCTAATTTAATTTCTGACACCCTTTTGTTCTTCTTTATAATCTTATTTAACTCATTCCTAGCCATTCTATAATCACTTAAATTTTGAATATTATTTTGTACCTGTAATTTTTTGTATGCCCTTTTCTTCTCTGAAATTTTTCTAGCTATCTCCTGATTCCACCATAATGGTTTCCTACTTTTGTTCCTAATGGCCTTCATTGGGATACATTGTTCTTGGACTACATTTATTATATGCTTGAAAGTATCCCACATCCCATAAGCATTTTTACCTCTGAATTCTATATCCCAGTCTACCAAATTTAGCAAGCTTCGAAGTTTTACATAATCTCCCTTATGAAAATTTGGAACTTTTTCAGCATTCTCAGTTATTTTACCCTTCTCAATTCCCAAGTTAAAACGAACTATCTGATGGTCACTATTTCCCAATGCTTCCCCAACAGTCATTTCTTGAACTAAATGATCACTGTTAGAAAGTACTAAATCTAATATATTGTCCCCCCTCATTGGCTCATTAACAAATTGATTCAAAAAATTATCCTCAAAGCATTCTATGAACTTGCCACTTGTTCTATCCCTACCTATCATATTTTCCCAGTCCACAGAGTTTAAGTTGAAGTCCCCAATAATAACTGCATCTGTTTCACATCCCTTACTTATTTCCCTTATCATTAGTTCATCCATATCATCAGTCTGCCCAGGTGGCCTGTAAAAAGCTCCCAAATGCACCATTCTATTTTTACTGAACCTAATATCTATCCAAAGTGACTCAACTCCATCCTGCTTTATTGAAGTATTTAAACTTGAAACAATGTTGTTTTTTATATAGATAATTATTCCTCCACCAATCCTACCTGTCCTTTGACTAATGTACATATTATAGCCCTGTAAATCAAATTCACTTATAGTGTCACTAAATTCTATTTCATTAACCCATGATTCAGTAATGCATAATATATCTATATCCTCATTGCTAATATAACTAAATAGCTCATCCTTCTTGTTTCTAAGACTACGAGCATTTGTATAGAAACAATTTAACCCCCCTATCCCTGAAGCACCTCTTGAAACTTGAATGACCTCACCTCTATCGCCTTGGAACCTATTTCTGTTATCTGCCAAGTCCATTCTACTTTCAGTACTATAATGTCCTCATAATTCCCTGACTACTATTAGTATCTAGTTTCCCGCCCACAAAGACCTAATAACACGATTATACTCCTCCCACAACACATCTACCCCCCTCCTACTCAAATGCAGTCCATCCATCGCATACATTTCTTTCATTCCAACAAACCTATCCCACACATCCACAAACATGACACCTTCCATCTCACACATCCTCCTCACATAATCATTCAGCCCAATTGCACGAGATATCCATTCTACCCCAACATCCATTCTTGGAAGCACACCTGTCACAACACCTTTCATTCTACTTTCTTTCACCTTTTCAATCAACCTCTTGTACCTCTCACGTAACTCACATGCACCCACTTTCTTCACATCATTCACTCCTACATGTGTAATCACGACCGCATCCCTTGCACAGCCAGACACCAGCTCCTCATACCTATCAGACAGATCTCTCACTCCAGCACCCGGCAAACACACCCTCAAACCATTCAATCTACTTGCATTCAACTTCCTATCTAAATATCTAACTCGCGAATCACCCATCACAAGCACTTCAGTCAGACTCCTATTCCTAACCCCCACAGACCTAACTCCATCCCCACTCCTATTCTCATTCAAACTACCAGTCACTCAAACTCCACCCCCACCCCCATCAGTCATATCACTTCCAGTTACTTCCTCTCTTAGGGCACTGAATCTATTAGTCAAGCTAATAGGTTCTGTGTCCCTCTGACTCACACACCTATTCTCCCCCTGACTAACAACCTCAACAGAGGCAACCCTATTCTCACAAAGAACAGGAGAAGCGTCCCTAGCTTCACGTTTCCTAACCACTCTCCACTGTCCCCCATCCTCACTAGGCCTATTTCTAACTAATCTAAGGGGGCTAACTTCACTATCACTAGAACTATCATATCTCCTACCTCCTCCACTGGCCCTCTACCTTCACCTGAAACATCTAACTAGCCTACCTCACCACCTAACCTATTCCCAAATCTAGGCCTAACACTAAGTTCCCTCCTGAGCTCAGCAACTAATCCCTCCAGCCTACATATCCTGTCTAAATCCTGCCTTCTCATCCCCTCTAAATCTACAATGCATTCACGCAGCCCACATACAACACATGTATACCCCTCACCTAATACACCACAACCAATGCATACATTCCGACACTCATGCTCACTTTCATCCCCAAACTCCATCACTTATTCAAACAAAGAAAGAACTTAAGTAGCAATAAGAAAAAGAAGAGCAACTTAGCTTTTGCTGATTGTGGTGAGAAAAAAACAAAAAACAAACAAACTATAGAAAAATCTGAAAAATAGATCAACAGACTGAGAGCTCTATGAAACACGTGCTACCTGTTCGAAGGTCAGTCGAATGCATGGTTCAATAAAAACCACTGGGCCATATCTAGCTGAACAACCTGCTGAGATTAAAGACTGCATGCATGGAAGGAATATTTAAAATGATAAGAGGACAGCATTACTTGAGGCAACACCCTGGGTAATTGTGTAGACGATGGCCGGATCCTAGGCCTAGCTTTTTTTGGGCTATTTTGGGCTACTTTTCGTTGTTACTTTTTTAGAGATGAAATCGAAGAATTTTATGGCAATTTTCGTTTTTATACTGGGGGCTGTGCCCCCCCCAAAGGATTGAAACTTAGGGTCATCGCAGTGTTATTCCCGCGGCGAGCCGTACCCAATAACGAGCTGACGCTCAAAATAATTGCATCTGGCCATCGTCTACACAATTACCACACCCTGTAACTACAAGTCTCAAGCAAGATATAACAAACAATCATAATTCTTTATAGAATAATCTAATGTGTTTATTTAACCAAACGCAGGGGAATGAAACATAAATGCAACTTGTTTCAGTTGAAAAAAATACACTTTCAGGTGTGCCCCTGATCTTCAGGTTTACCCATAGGAATATCTATTTATTGCCCCCCCTCCCATGTTCAGATTCGAACACTTATAGGTTTGGATATATTAAGGTTCTTGATGGGGGCCCCTATCAATTTTAGGCCTCTCAAATTTAGTCAAGAAAGGTGAAACACATTGGAATATGGACAAAATATTATGTGGGAACAGTGGAGGCAAGCGCATGCCTAAAACCTTGGAAATGACGGTGTTATCTTCATCTTAAATTATCTGGGATTTTTTTCCCTGTTATCCCCTAATGATTTGTCCTTTGTTCCAAAATATTTTGTTTATTTAATTCTTTCTGAGAGGTAGCCCCTTCCCCCTTGCCATATAATAACATAGTATGAATTGAAACCGGCTTCCAGTAGCTAAAAAAATATATGAATAACTAAATACATCGGCTTCCAGTAACTAAATATATATATGCTTAACTAAATACATAACAAACGCTGAAACACAGATATTGTTTGGAGTTCAGAGGCCTGAGGTTTCTTCCAGACTTTGTCTATGGTAATCTACAGAGATATTCTTAACCACCAAAATCCTATTCCCACGTCATAACCAAAAATACATTCAATTGGGTTTTCATACAAGGGGGAGGAAAGAAGTTCATCCCTTACCAGAAATAGCCAGATGAGAATATGAGGTTGACTCACAACAATAGATAGAAGTGGCTCAGTGTCATATCCTTGGATGGAGTCTGGCGACAAAAAATTGGGTCAAATAACCTTTATTTATTAGAAAAGGTATAGATAAAACTCAGGGGTCAAAGTTCAGGCCAACACCATGAGCGACTCGGACCCCATTCAGTATACTAATTACATTGCCCTGCTGAACAGCAATACTTATTTTCTGCTTGAACCATCCAGCTTCCCTAGGGTCACCAGTAGTTTTCCTGAGAAGAGAACCTATTTCTTTTCTGCAGCTGTTCCAGCTGAAGCTACAGAGACAGCTGACCTGTTAACAACATGCTCAGAATAAGTATTGACACACATCACATCCCAACACAGACTCTTTCCATTCCTAAAAGGAAACATTGTTAGCCTATCTGTATGCTTACCATCTCCTCGGTCAAGTCCAACTGGCTCCAAAATGGCTGATAATCCCGCTCTTTTCAGGGTTTGGCATACTGTATCATTGAGCGCATTGTCTCTCTATCTTTCCAGCAACCAGATGACACGACAAGAGGTGCAGACCTAGAGGATCAACACCAGATCCACATTTATACCTATGTGGCTCACGAATTGGCGCACTCACCCTCAAAGCTATGGCAACTCTAAGGGTTTCCGGATTAAACCGAGTTCCCCAAAATGGGACCGGGATGGCTGACAATCAACAGCCACTATCAGGATGCCCCGTGGCTAACAGATGGGCTCTTGCAACCTGATCTGCCATCTCTTTGAGGCCATTCCATTTGGAGAGAGCAAGAGGTAGATCCCAACATTTCTGCTTCAAGCAGTTCTCATTTTTAGGCTCAAAGGCATTGTCCCCAAGTATCCCCCTCCAGAATCTAATAGGTCCATCCACCCTGTCCACTTGAGCCAAACCAGTAACCAGTGAAAAAATGGCTCACATTAAAGGGTTAACTGCATATCAAGGAGAATATTTACCAAGGGAGAGCAATGTCTTGTGTTAATCATATTCCTAAACTACCCGTCCATGAATCCTTTGAAAAGTCAATGTTGATTAGTTTGGAGACAGCATCTTTCACAGAGTCATCAAAAAACTCTAAAGATGCCATTTTCCTGTTAGTGAGAGAGGATCTCAAAATGTACTGCAGCTTAGGTAAAGAAAATGATTATTTTAATAGGACCAAAGCTTGGTGTGGTTCAATTAATTGGAGGTGGGATATCATTCATTTTAGGGCTTCATGTTTTGTGTCTATAGCCTCTCTGTTTGCTTCCCCAGTGATGAGAGAGCTCAATACAGACAAATCATCCAAAGCTACTATCTTAATATGGGCGAGAACTGTTTTAAATTTTTGAAGAATGGCTTGAGTATTATCATCATTTATGATAGTCACTTCACATTTGCAGCTATTAATCTCTAGCCCTGTTTGTTAAATTCAGAAATGATAGACTGAAGGTCATTAAAAACTTTTTTGTGGGTATCAGCAATTGAACCATCATTCAAGTACCTGATATTAAGCTCTGATTTTAGGCTTTTAATGATCTTATCTATATTGAGTGAAAACAGTGCAGGTCCCAGTGGGTGTGTCTGCTGTATGCCAGTAGCAGAATTCAAAATCCCACCGCGATACAAGAGTGAGGTTGGCCGGGAGTATGCTTGATTTAACATTTTGCTTAAAGAAGGCATCGGCTCATAGGCAGCCCCAAGGAAAACCCTTATGAGTGCAATTAAAAGCATTCTTCAAGTTGAGCTTCAAAAAGACCCGCTCTGGGGCATCAGTACTCAAATATTCTCCAGCTGAATGGGCAGCTGCCTCACAACCTCCCTTAGTAGCAAATCCCAGCTGGACTGGTCTGAGATGAGCACCCAAAGCTTGAGACACATGTTGCACACCTACCTTGGCTGCAAGGTGACAGAAGGTACATCCACAGCAATGGGGTGACCCCCCTCATCCCTCTTAGCCAGTGCACAAAGTGATGCTCCATAAGAAACATGCATCAGGCACCCAACCCTGCAAGACCAAACTCACAAAATTGGTCAAATTAGACAAGAGTCGTACTCCCGTCTCAGCAGTTTCATGACCCAACAAAGATTTAAGTTTCCCGGAGTTAACCCAAGGAAATAGGGATGTGAAAATACCTAAAATAGGAAAGAAATGTATAGATAGGGTGAAGGAATTGAGACCAGGGGCAAAGATGGCAGTGATGCCAATCACACTGAGGCTATGTGAATCTCAGGAGTTTGAAAGGATACGTATGGAGGTAAATGCAAGGGGGAGGGAAGGAATGATTAAGGAAGGAGGAAATATGATAGAGATGGGTCAAAATGAAAGAAAATGGAGAAGGTAGTTGAGAGGGGATGGGGTTCACATGGAATGAACCGGAAGGGCTGAACATCTTAGCCAGGGAGATAAATAGGTGGATTCGGGAGAGGAAGGTAGTGGCTCACAGATAGGGAATACCCATCAGGAGGGTATGAATGGAAATGTTAGTATGTTCATCAAAGTGGGGTTTGTGAATTGTCAGGGACTCAAATTAGGAAAATGGGAAGAGATAGCTAGAGAATGCAGGAAAGCTAGAAGAAAAATCTTGGTATGGCAGAGAAGAGATTGATAGACGAATACACAGAGGTAGAAGAATACAGAATATGGGAGGAGAGGTGTTGCATGAAGAGGACATAACATAATTTCACAGATGACAAAAGCCACAAGGGTCTATCAAAGGTCATCCACATCTGTCAAAACCCACCCACAAAAGGCATTCATAGGATTGTGTCATATCATGCATCTACAATATACAATTAGAATTATCCACAGGAATCTGTCAAAAACCAAAAGCATCATCATCAAGACTCGTCATATCACTCATAATATACAATAATAAAAAACTGCATTCGCAGGAATGAGTCCAGAATACCCCCTCCCCCAAAGTTAACCCTCCCTCCCCATATAATCATCTAATCTGCATTTGAAAACATTCAAGTTTGGACTGTCTACTGTCTCAGATGACAAACTATTCCAGTAATCTATCATTCTATTGGTGAAAAAATATTTTCTAACATCCAACCTGCACCTCTGTTTTTTAATTTTTAAGTGGTGTTCCCTAGTCTTATTACTACCTTCCAACTCAAATAACTTGCTAAAATCCAACTTATCCATCCCAGAACCGATTTTAAAAAGGTCAATCATATCCCCTCACACACCTTTTAAATGAGAACATATTTAGTACCCTCAGTCTATCTTCATATTCAAGATGCTTCAGGGAAGGTTTTATTTTTGTTGCCTTCCTTTGTACTCACTCTAGCAGGTTGATATCATGTATAAAATGTGGTGACCATACTTGTATACAGTATGCTAAATGTGGCCTGACTTACAAGTTGTAGAGTTTAAGAATAACCTCTTTATTCTTGTAGCTAACATTCCTCTTATAATAGGGTGAGTATTATAAGAACATAAGAACATAAGAAAAGAAGGAGACTGCAAAAGACCATTCACGGCCCACACTCGGCAGCTCCTGTTCCAGTCAACACACAAAAGACCTCTCACCAGAGAAAAGCCATCAACATTGTCACCCTTAACAGGAGCTCGTCAGATCCAATCTACAATATACACAAAATGCATCCAGAGGACTATGTCCATTCATGCAACCGCAAAACAATCTCCCCACTCCGCAGAAAAATATATACACATGTACACAAAAAAAGTCAGTCCCATCCAGCAGCCTCACTCATACATTTATCCAATCTATTCTTAAAACTACCCAGAGAGGAGGCTTCTATCACATGTCTAGTGAGCCTATTCCATTTATCCACCACACGACCTGCAAACCAACTCCTCCCAATCTCCTTCCTAAACCTATACTTATCAAGCTTAAACCCATTGCTACGTGTCCTGTCATGTTCACTAAGTATAAGAACCTTACCCAGATCCCCTTTATTATATCCTTTTACCCATTTGAAGACTTCAATCAATTCCCCTCTGACTCTTCTCCTTTCCAATTATGTAGATTTAGTTTTCTGAGCCTTTCACCATAAGGTAAGTTCCTTAGCCCACCAATCATCTTTGTCATCCTTCTCTGCACAGACTCAAGCAAATCAATATCCTTCCTATAATATGGTGACCAAAATTGTACTGCATAGTCTAGATGAGGCCTAACTAGCGCCAGATACAGTTTTAGAATGACTTCAGCACTCTTATTGCTTACACTCCTCCTAATGAATCCCAATATCCTATTAGCTTTTTTCTTAGCATTTAGGCATTGCTTTCTAGGACGAAGGTCTGAACTTACCAAAATACCCAAGTCCCTCTCACAATCGGTCCTCCCTAAATTTCTCCCATTTAATTTATAACTATTCAGTGGATTATTTCTACCTATACTAAGTACACTACATTTGTCTATGTTAAACTTCATTTGCCATTTCTCAGCCCAATTGGACAGAATGGTCAATTCCTCCTGCATTACAACAGCATCAGAATCAGCCCTAATGGCCCTACCTAGCTTAGTATCATCAGCAAATTTACTCAGGTCACTACTTATACCTATGTCAAGATCATTAATATAAATTAAGAATAGCAAGGGACCCAAAACAGATCCTTGCGGAACTCCACTGCTAACACCCCCCCACTCAGATTTAACTCCATCTATACTAACTCTTTGCTGTCTGTCACCAAGCCATGACTGAATCCACCTAAATATACTGCCATCGATCCCGTGTGCTTTAACTTTGCTCAGAAGCCGTAAGTGTGGCACTCGATCAAAAGCCTTACTAAAGTCCAAGTATAAAATATCATAGTTTTCATCCTTATCTGCTGCTTCATACACCTTACTATAAAAAGACAGCAAATTAGTCAGGCAGGATTTACCCTTACTAAAGCCATGCTGTGATTCTTTTATCAACTTATGCTTATCCAAGTGATCCCTAATATTCCTTGCTATAATAGATTCCATCATTTTCCCTACCACTGATGTCAAACTTACTGGTCTGTAATTAGACATATTTGTTTTATCCCCTTTCTTAAATATAGGTATCACATTGGCTTTCTTCCATGCCACTGGCACAATGCCACTCTCCAATGATTTTCTAAAGATGCATGCTAGGGGCTCACTTAACACATCCTTACATTCTTTCAAAATTCTAGGAAAGACCTCATCAGGACCGGGTGCTTTACTACTTTTGATTTTATCAATTTCCTTTGTCACTATCTCCTTTGTGATCAAGATATCCTTTAATTTCTCTTCATCATTACCCTGAAAGATCATTGACACCTCGGGTATATTTAGAGTATCCTCCTATGTAAATACTGAGAGAAAAAAGTCATTTAGCATTCCAGCCATTGAGTCCCTATCACTCACTAATTCTCCATTGGAATCTATAAGTGGGCCTATTTTATCTCTAACCTTAGTTTTGTATAATTGATAAAAACTTTTAGGATCTTCCTTTGCCCTATTTGCCACTTTAATTTCATAATTTCTCCTTGCTACTCTAACTAACTTTTTAACATCTCTTGCTACTTCATTATATCTCTGCCTTAAGTGATCCTCTCCATTTTTTATTTTCCTATAAATGCTCTTTTTAATGCCAATATAATGCTTAATTTTATCTGTCATCCATTTTGGGTCATTATTTTTAGTCCTAATCTCCTTATAAGGAATGTTAATCATCTGACCTGTAATTAATTGCTCAATTATTCTTTCATACTCCTCTTCAATTGTAATCTCTTCCTCCTGGTGATTATTGTCTCCACTAACTGATATCATTGACTATTCCTGAATTGATTTCATTGCCTGGTTTCTGTACAACTGCCTCCAGGTAAGTCCTTAGCCCATTATAATTTGCTCTTCTAAAGTCAGGAATTTTAACATTGTTCATGCTACTATCAATACCATTCCATTTCATCTTGAATCTAATTTCACAATGGTCACTATTACCCAAATTTCCTCCAATCTCAGTATCCTTAATAACTTCTTCCCTATTTGTCAGAAAGATATTGTATGCCTGGAAGAAGAGAAATACAATTAAAGAGCTAGGAAGAAAGGCTTGGAAGTAAGATTAGCAACATATAGACTAACGTAAGAAGAGATAAAATGGGTAATATCAGGAGCTGCCAAGTGTAGGCTATGAATGGTCTTTTGCAGTCTCCTTCTTTTCTTATGTTCTTCTTATACAACAAGATTGAAGGGGCGAAATAGACCACAGAGTGCGGCGCTGTTCGAGGAATTGAAAGAGATGACTGACTGGATGAAGAATGATAAATGGCTGGTGGTGGGTGACTTTAATGCCTAAATTGGCCTGCTTGGTGAAGATATAAACATGAATGGTTATTTGGTCAACAGGTGGCTACTGAAGTTTGATGTACATCTGAAAAATTTAAAAGTAATGGAAATACCTACCTGGAGCCAGGAAAGAAGGAAGAGTGCAATAGATCTTATGTTGGTGAATGATATGGCATAGGAAAACTGTGAGCAAATGGATGTAGATGATAATAAAG
Organism: Ceratothoa steindachneri; assembly: GCA_963969495.1. Classification (NCBI taxonomy): domain Eukaryota; kingdom Metazoa; phylum Arthropoda; class Malacostraca; order Isopoda; family Cymothoidae; genus Ceratothoa; species Ceratothoa steindachneri. The sequence goes on from OZ018322.1 coordinate 31,864,723, forward strand.
GCATAGATTTCAAAACCGATCATGGTCAAAATTCAGAAAACCTATGCTATATTTTTAGTATTATAAAGGTACTAATGCTCTTTTTTGGCATTCCAGTCATTATATAGGGTTGCGTTTTGCCACAGAAAGTACATATTTTTAGATATGCATATTGATGGGGTTAATATTGAAATTCAAATAAATCAGCCTTACCTTCTACTGATGTGACCAGAAACCAGGAATTTTACAAATTGGCAACATTTAATTCAAACTTAATTCATACATTGGCAACCCTTGAGGGAAGCACTGCCTTTGATTGTAATATCAAAACCCTGTGTGTCTAATTTTCGAGCAAGAGGCGTGTGGCTTTTGCATATTTAATTTTTTAAGTTTTAATAAGACTTTGATAATTCCTCTGTCAATTTTATAGACTTTGTAAAGCTTATGGCCTCATTTTGAAAGTGAAGCATTGCAACAGGTGTGGGAATGAGGTGCGGCTTGATTATAATGTCCCCAGCACTAAATAGTAAGTTTGGTTTGTCTATGGATTCAAACCTAATGCTAGGCTTTAGAATTTTAATACTAGTTTTTTTTTAAGATTAAGTTTCATTCTACTACTTGTTTCTGAGGTGCAAGCAGGGGGGTATGGAAGGAAGGTGAGCTTCCCCCATGATGGTAACCCATAGCACAGTTCAATAAAGGCTTCCAGTAACCAAACGCATACACAATTAATCTATAAATAAATAGAAGTAGGTAAAAACTAATGGTGTTTTAAGGCATTTTAGTCATCATTTACAGCTTCATTTTCATGTGGGAAGCAATCTGAGCCCTACTCAGATTGCTAGCATCTTAAAAATAAGTACTTTCCACTTCTAACTGAAGCTGTATATGATTATGAATGCCTAAAAACACTCTTAGTACTGTTTTTACTAGAAAAAAGATAGCATAGGTTTTCTGAAATTCTGCTCACATCATAATGTCCTGATAGTAAAAATCAGATGGGATGGAAGATATGAAGAAATGTCCATCCCTAGCAAAGCAGTGTGGAAAAGGAAAAAAAAGCTGATTGAAAGAAGTACAAGGAAAGTATGGAAAATAAGATAAGGGGATTTAGAACTACAGAAATAGGAACCAGCAAAGACCCTAAGGTCCGCTCAAGGCCAGTCCGCTTACACTTTCTAACGTTAGTGTATCATGCTCTTTTTTTTTGTTTTATATATATATTTTTTTTAACTATTTCAACTCTACGGTACACACTTATCTACATGTGTACCCTTGACATGCAGGTTTAGCTATCCCTCAAATACACTAACATAACATGCTTTTTCGAACCAGGGGGGGCGGGTGATAGGACAGTACTCTCTTCTCCCGCAGGCGTCGCCTGCTAGTGATGAAAATTATATACTTATAGGACAGACAGAAAAAGAAAAGGGAAATTCACCTTCACTCCATGCATGGAGTCATCGCTGGCATCTTTCTATTCATCATTTCATTTTAATCCTCAACTCCTTATAATATATGATGTTTTAATCTGTGCTCCTACTACGTTATATTTACGCTATTGAAGTACTCATCAAGTCGGTTTTTGAACATATTAACTGACGTGCTTTCAACTACATGGTTGGGAAGGCCATTCCGCGTTTGCGTGATTTTAAACGTGAAGTAATTTTGGGCTATAGTAGAGTTAAAACGCTTGTTCACTAATTTTAAACCATTTTGGTGTGTGTTGGCCCTTTTGTCCAGCTCGAACAATAGTCTGTAATCAATATTAGTAAATCCTTTTAAGATTTTGAATTATTCTATCAATTGTCCACATAATCATCTACTTTCAAGTGATAGTAGGTTTAATAAGTGTATTCTATATCTTTCGATTTGAAAGTAAAATTCCAAGCAATATATCCTAGCATTTGGTTTGCTTTTTTGCAAGCTTCTGCGCATTGCTTTGATACTTTAAGGTCCTCTGAGATTTCCCTAGGTCTTTTTCTAAGTTAACGGATTCAAGAATTTGGTCTTTCATATGGTATTCTACTTTTAAGTTCTGACATCCTAAATGCATGACCTTGCATTTACCCATGTTGAAGCCCATTTGCCATTTATCCGCCCATTCCACAATTTTATTAAGGTCCCTTTGCATTTGCTCTACATCGGGTCTCGCAAGGGCACGGCTTCCTAGCTTTGTGTCATCTGCAAATTTAGAGATCCTACTAAACACTCCATTATCCAAGTCATTAATGTACACAATAAATAATAATGGGCCCAGGACTGACCCCTGTGGTACCCCGCTGGTGACTGGGGCCCAGTCTGAACATGCCCCATTTACAACAACCCGCTGTGAACGATTTGATAGCCAGTTTCTAATCCATTTAAGTATGTTGCCCCTCACCCCAATTGCTCTAATTTTCATCAATAGCTTTTCGTGCGGGACTGTATCAAAGGCCTTTTTAAAGTCAAGGTAAATTATATCTGCCGCTTTAGTTTCATCATAGATGCAAATCATGTTATGAAAGAATTTGAGTAAATTGGTTAGGCAACAGCGCCCCCGTCTAAATCCATGCTGGGATTCTGCAATTAAATTATTTGTTTCACAAAGGCTCACCAACCTATCTCTAATTATCGATTCTAAGAGTTTTCCAATTATAGAAGTTAGACTGATGGGACAGAAATTAGTAGGCTCAGTTTTATCCCCTTTTTTGAATATTGGCGTAACATTAGCACGCTTGAACTCTAATGGAACTAGGCCTTCCTCTATTGAGCGATTGAAAATCGTGCAGAGCGGTCTTGCTAATTCATTTTTTAGTTCTTTAAGATGTGTTGGGTACACCCCATCGGGCCCGGGTGACTTTGACTTTTTCATTTTATTAATATATGAGAGAATCTCCCCTTCATTTATATTTATATTGGATAGGGTATTTTGTCTTTCAAAATTTATGTCCTCGCCTAGTGTTTCTAATTGCGTCACGTCTTCAATAGTAAAAACGCTTGAGAAGTGCTCATTTAATATTTTAGCAAATTGTTCTGGGACATCCGTCATAACACCATCTTTACCTCTGATCGGCCCTATTGAACCCTTTATGGGCTTTCTACTGTTAACGTAACTGTAAAACCGTTTCGGTTCGTGTTTCAAGTTTATAGCAAGGTCTTTTTCATATTTCAACTTAGATTCTCTAATGACCCGCTTTACCAGCCTTCGAGCGTCTATGTATTTTTCCTGATTTGTTGTTGTTTAATTTTTTTTAAAACTTTGATAGTCTTTATTACGCTCCCCAATTAAGTTAATTATTAAAGGGCTAACCCACGGTGCTCTCTTTGACTTTCCATTATTTCAACGAACGTACTTAACTAACTCGGAATCCACCGTGAGCACATTTTGCTGTAGCTCCGAGTACATTCCTTGTACTGTCTTATTATCAAAACATCTCCCCCAGTCTATCCTTTTAATCTGGTTATGGAAGGCTTCAAAATTACAACTCCCAAATCGTGGGATTAGTTGTGAACTCTTTTACCTCAACGCTCGTATTAATTTAAAACCTAATTACATTATGGTCACTTGTCGCCAAATGCTCACCCACGCAAACGTTTTCTACCAAAGTTTCCTCTGTTGAAATAATCAACAGAGGACTATACAAAGCTAAAAGAGTGCATATTAGAAATTGCAAAAAAGGAAGTTGGAATAAAGTATACATTGGAATGGAGAAAAGAGAAAAAATAGAACATGGTGGAATGAGAGCATAGGAAGAGAAATCAGAAAGAGAAAGGATTTGAACTGAACAAAGAGGAGACTGCAAAAAAGTATAGCTGAGAATAATGAAGACCAAGAGAACTTAAGAAAGGCTGGAACTCCGGACAATCTGATTGAGGGTTGCGAGAAATTTAAAATGGGGCAAAGAGAGAAAGAGCAATGGAAGTACATGAGGAGCCAACTAAAAGAAGAAGATAGAAGTAACTAAGTCGTACTAAAGAGAGGGGATAGGGAGATAAGAAAGGCAAAAGATATAAGTTCCTTAGTAGAGGAATACTGGAAGAGAATTTTCCAAGAAAATATACAGGGAGGTGTGGATGAGGATGAAGATGGGATATAAGAAACCATTTGGCAAAATAATGGCGTAGAAATCACTGATTTGGATATAGAGAAGGTTGTAAGAAAAATAAAAAAAATTGGAAGGCAATGGATGAAGATCTGATTGTAGGGGAATTCATAAAGCATGGAGGAGAGAGAATGAAGATGGTCCTGAAAGATCTATTTAATGATATGCTAAGTAATGCCTGTCTGCTAGAGGAATGGATGAAAAGCAGGGGAAATCTTATATATAAAGGAGGGAGGAAAGATAGAATGGATGTGTGGAACTACCAGCCAGTGGCAATTGTCAGTGTAGTATGTAAAATTTTGGGGAAAATAATTGCTGATAAGCTATAAGAGTGGGATGACAGAGAGGGTATTTTAGGAGATGAGCAAAATGGGTTCAGGAAGGGTAAGAAAACAATAGACAATGTGTTTGTGCTGAAGGGCATAATTGATTTGTGCAGAAAAAGAAAAAAGACTATGTATGCTTCCTGGACATAGAGAAAGCATTTGATAAAGTGAATAGGGAAAAGTTATGAATGAGATTAAATGTAGAAGGCTTGGATGAAAAGAGTTTGAATGTGCTAAAAAGTTTATATAGAGGGAATAAAGTAAAACTGAATTTGAAAGGGGTAGAAACAGGATGGATAATAAATGATGTTGGTGTGAGACAGGGATGCACACTGTCTCCACAGCTATTCAGTTTATTTATAGAGGAATTGCTAAAAAGACTTAACTGTGCAAGAGGAGGCATGCAATTAGGTGACAGTAAAATAAATTGCTTGTTATTTGTGGATGATATAATGATTCCACTAGTCAACACAATTTTCCTGGCATAAGGTTTTCCAGTGGATTTATAGGTAATTTTGGGTGCTGATTCCAAATATACTGCCAGTTTTTGCCTATCACATCAGGTTTTCGAGATACAACAATATCAGAAATAGACATAAACATAGAGAGATAAAAAAAAAGTTTATTATCTGTCATTGAGATACAGCTGCACACATTTCCTCTTCTTTGACATTCTGTAATGCACAGCATTTGGAACATCTCTCATCAAGCTCCAGCAGTAATCTGCCATCATATTGGAGTACCATCAGCCTTGATAGCGTTCTTCCATTACTTTAATATCTTGATGAAAGCGTTTACCTTGCTTGTCACTAACATCACCCAGGTTCTTTGGAAATTTGCCTAAGTGGCTATGTAAATAGTGCAACTTGATACTCATTCTACATCCAAGTAATTAAAAATTCAAGGGCAGGTCCTCTACAATCCCTTTGTAGTTTGCAGCTTTCTTGTTCCTAAGGAAATTTTGCACCACATTAAAGAAAGCATTCCAAGCTCTAGCCTCTGCCGCATTCATTGTTATAACAAATTGGGCATCTATGAAAAGTGTTCTTATCTGAGGTCCATCAAATATTCCTGCCTTTTTCTTCTCATCACTCAGGCTTGGAATGGTTAAACATATGTGGCAGAAGCAGTCGCCACTGTGATCAAGGGCTTTAACAAATTGCTTCATCATAGCAAGTTATATGTCCAGTGGGGGAAAGGTGATTTTTCTCCTATCAACCAGGGGATCATTCTTTTTTCACCCAGTGGCCGGCTGTAGCCCGACTGTCTCAATAGCACAAGAACTGGTGGTATTTTGTGTTGTAACCTGCTTGCTGGCCCAGCAGAAAGTTCACCCTTTTCAAATCAACACATATTACCCATCCATGTAAATGATATTGCAACCTCTCCAGAACAACTTTGATGCTGTTATATTCTTCTTTCATCTTTACTGAATGCCCTATTGGGATTGAACCATACATGTTTCTATTGTGAAGTAAAACACATTTCAAACTCCTTTTAGAACTGTCAATAAAAAGTCTCCACTCATTTGAATCATATGCAGGCAGTCCCATAGTGAGCAGAAGTCATTCAACATCACTACAATAAACAAGTTGACCATCAGAATGGAAGTACTTATGCAGCTTTGCTTCTCTGTTACAATAAAAGGAGACACTAGTGCCACATTTCAGCAGTTTTTTTTTCTTGCAGCCTGGAAGCCGACAATTCAGCAGACATCTAGATCATTTAATTCAGGCTGACTAAACAGAGAAGGTTTATCACAATCTGTATCAATTGGCTCAAAAATACCTTATTATCTGCAGTACCAGTTGATGTACTGATGGCTTTGTCTGCAATCTCTGGTAGTTCAGTAAATACTGGTACACAGAGTTAGCCAATTTAAATCAAATGATTTAAAATTTTTTGATTTAAATCAATATTTACTTCTGCCCAAACTAACATGCAATGTAAAGGAAAAATATAAAAACAAACACATAATTACACCTGCTTTATATATTTCTGAGGAATAGAACTAAAAGCTTCCTTTTACAATACAACAAAAATTTCCACATTCCATTAAAAAAATAAACCAAAGGGTTTTACTTGTAATGAAGTGTACTAATTTCTAAGGAGTAGAATACTATATACAATATAACAAAAAATTCCACATACTATTAAAAAAAGGAAATCAGAGAGGTTTACTTATAATGAACTGTACTTATTTCCTGAAATAATGAATTTATACTGTAAAATCAGTCTTCTTTGAAAAATAATGATACACTTCTTTGAAAGTAATTCATAAAAACTCTTTGTAATCGAAATTCAATAAATTTGGTTCTTTCAGGCATCCTGATCATTACTCATTATTATCATCAAATACATCCATTTTGTGTGCATTCATGGTTTTAAACAAACACACCAGTTTGCTGCTTTTTCTGTCCCCAGCCAGTTCCTTAGTTTTGAATATACAATAATAGTAGTTGTACTGCTGAAATTACATCACTATCTAATAGATTTGAATGTGACCTCCACCATTCAACAGCTGTCATACACTTGGTCACAGAATCACTAAACTTAAATGCATGGAAAGGAGACAATTTGTCTTGAAATTTCATAATGAGTGGGACAAGTGAGGGAAACTTTTCATTGGCATAGTCCATTGCATTATTCACTTCTTCTGCACTAAGCAGTTTTCCTTGAAGGGAAGGATGAATCAGATTTGCAAGAAGATGAACTTGTATTATGACTTGGTCAACCTTCTTTTTCGCAGCAGTTACTGCATCTTTGTCATTACATAAAGTTGTGATTAATTCTTTCCAAATGTTCACTGCTTCAGCAATTGTACATTTATCACTTTGTGCTTTGTCTAAAGCCACGCTATTGGTTCTAGTTGTGCAAGTAGGTCCTCTGCTGACTGCTTCAGTGTTAAGTTAGACACCTTTTCTCTAACTCTGACATCAATCTGCTCCCTATCAGCTTCACAAATTTTCTTGAGAGCTGGCCACTTCTTTATGTATATCTTTAGACAGTTATACGGGGTATTCCATTTTGTCCTGAGGCATAACAAGACGTTGCCCACCTTCCTGGCAATATCTTGCAGAAACATAGTAATTGTTTCTAAAGTATTTCACTATATACACCACCTGCTCTTTAATATTGCCAATTTCCAGATAATGAGCCAGAAGATTCAGAATGTGTGCAGTACAGCCATAGGTCACCAGCTTCAGTTCATTTTCCTGTTCTAACAGTTTCCTCATTTTGTTTACATTGCTGCATTATCTGTCACAATGCTACCAACATGGCAATCAAGTTCTCCTTTACACTTCTGAATCGCTGATTTTAAGAGCTCTTCTAGATGTTCAGTAGTATGAGGCTGGCCATTTGTGTCTATTGTATCCACTAGATACATATGGCCATTTGAGGTTGTCACTGTAACACATATAATAGGCTCGTTGTGAATGTTAGACCATTCATCTAAAGACAGACATACAATTTCATCCTTCAGCTCTGTCGCACACTTTGCATATTCTTTCTCATATATCATGGGCAGGAATTTGTCTGCAATTTCTTGTTGGAGGAGAGTATCCTGGCCTTAACTTCCCAACCATTTCACAAAACTGAGGATGTTCTAACAATCTAAATGAAGAGTTGGTGTCAAAGACCATCTTAGCAACTTCATCAAGGTTTCCTTTTTTATAAGAAGTTGTCTTTGTAACAAATCTGTCCAAAGTTGTTGCTTTATGCTTTGAAGAACTTGCAGTAGAAGTTGGACTCTTTCTGCAATACTGGAGTTGCAACACTTCTTTGAGGCACCTTTGGAGTCAGTGGTATTGAATTTGATGCAATAGGTGCACTTTCTGAAAAAGAAACCAAAGTTGATAGGATACAAATTCTACTGTGTTATCAAAATTACATTTTTTCATAGCATGGGCACAATAAATACAGCATGGTATATGGTAGTGCTTGGTTTCTTATGAGAAGAACTTCATAGAAAGATAAATGCAGCATGGTATATCGTAGTGCTTGGTTTCTCATGAGAACTAAATAGAAATACTAGGTGGGGTTCTTAGACTCATGCTTTTTCAGGAAGCACATTAGTACAAACATTGAAAGTAAAGCAATAGCTTATACTGTAATGTTTAAAGATGTTAAATCACACTGGTTTGATGATCAATATGGTAATTAAACCCACACTTGAGAGAAGTTATATATTTGTCTAGATAGTTTCAGTGGACACTGCCACCATCTTCAGTGGAAAGTCTTAGAATGAGGTAAACAGGATATACAAGAAACAGTAACTAGAATAGATTTAGTAGAAAAAAGAAGAAAAAGCAGAATAGATTTTAAGCAGGTATGGATATTTCTACTGGTAGAAATGTCCATACCTGCCCTGAATACACAACATTGATAATGTGTATATATCAAAGGTTTTTATAATTTTTTCTCCTTGTACTAAACATATATTTTTGTCTAGAAAATTATATTGTTATACTCATTATATATATATATGAAAAAAGCTCACAAAGTGCACAGGAGTCAAAGTTATGCAGATACACCCACAAAGGAATAAAGATGAAAGCACTCAAAATTGTTTTTCACTTTTCCTTTGTGGGTGTATCTGCATATATATTTTGATTCATGTAAATGTACACTTTATTTTCTCTCTCTCTCTCTCTCTCTTTTTCTCTTGTTCTTTCTTTCTTTCTCTCTTTCCATATCTTAGTTCCCTCTCTTTTAAATCTATTCTGCTTTTTCTTCTTTTCTCTACAGGCTTCATTCTGTAGTACTGTTTCTTATATATCCTGTTTGCCTCATTCTTAGGCTTTCCACTGAAGATGGTGGCAGTGTCCACCAAAACTTTCTAGACAAATATATAACTTCTCTCAAGTGTTTGTTTTATTACCATATTGATTATCATGCCAGTGTGATTTAACATGTTTAAGAATAGGTAGTTATTTTCAATCTTACCTGGATCATCCAAATCCTCTTCTGATATCTTGTTTGTAGCTGCTGACATTTTTCTCTGTGAGATTTCAGTCTTTCTACTTCTCCTTGTAACTCAAGTTTACACTGTTTGCATATAGCTCTTCCTCCTTTTCCAGACTTTGAAGGAATTCTGTCAAAATATTCCTATACTAGATCACTCTTCCTACCAGATACATTAATCCTTGTGGTCAGTCATGTCTCCATCTCTTCGCTCTTGCAGTTAGCTAAGGAATAAGTGGCTGGCCTGTAACACGCATACAGTTGAACTACTACACAGTGGCACAACTCCAGCCATGTCTTAACATGATGTAACAGGAACAGGATATAGACTAAGAGAGATGATGCAATCTTGGTCAGTGGCTACTGGGCTGCTTGACAGGTTCAAACATGTAACCAAGTGAGAGATGATGCAACATGCTGTAAAAACACTCCAAAATGTGTTTTAAACTAATGTATAGAATATATATATACCTTTCCAAATATTTTCATGCTGATTAATAATAAAAAAATCTGATTTAAATAAAAAATCACCAACTCTGTTGGTACAGGTATTTCATCACTGCACAACTGGTCAAATGCCAGAAGGATATTTGGGTATTGCAAGTGATGTTTGTTTTTCTTATTGAAACCTTTTACAGAAGTAGCAGTTATTAAAATGGTTTGTTGATTCTCTCCAAACCATTGGCACACCAAACTTAAGCTTGGCATTCTTTCCTTGAGACCATGATCGCAAGTTTTCAGCACAGGTTTTGCATACTTTGTGACGAGCCCAGCTTTTATCCTGATCTCCAAGTGGTACTTTGAAGTAGGCAAAATATGCTTTCCTGACAAAGTTACTTATGTTGCGCTGTGCCTTTGAACCTTCAAAGTGAAGTTGCCACAGGTGTAGCAAAATATGTTTGGGTCATTATAGCATGTCCTTCTTTGGGATGATGTAGCCATAGCTGCTGTCACTCTAACAATAAAACAGTTACACTCAATCCCTATCCACAAAAAAACACTCACTACCCTCCCACAATGCATGCCATCTTTAACTGTCTGAAATTGTATTTGCATGCTGTAAATAAATGCTGGAGATGCCTGATGTCACCAGAAAAATATCTCAGAAAATAGTAATAAAAGTAATATATAATACTTAATAAATATAAATAGTACTAAAAAAAGCATAAAAATTCAGCAATGTGATAGAGCAAATCTGATATCAGATTTGAATTTAGCACCCCTAAATTAGTCTATAACAGCTCTAACTTTCCCTGCCAGAAAAACTTTTTTTTCTGTTTTTGTTGACCAGTATAATAAGTGAATGTGGAGAGGGCTTGCAAGGAATGCTAGATGTAGCAGCAGACTAGGAATGAATGGAAGGTGAAATTCAGTGGAAGTAAGCGTAAGATAATGATTTTGGGTGAAGGTTTGAATGGGGGTTGAGTTTTGGGCAATGAGGTGCTAGAAGTGGTAGGCGAATATGAGTATTTGGGTATTATTGTGTGCAATAAAAGGGATGTTTTTGATAAACACAAGAGAAGAAAGGAACTAGAGATGTTAAGAATGATTGGGATACTAAGGGGGGTCATGAATAAGCAGGCAAATGAACTTAGAATTGTAAGAGAGCTCTTGAAGGGGATAGGTGTTCCATGAAGTATATATGGATACAAGCTATGTAAAGTAAATAAAAGGGAGTTAGACAGGATGGAGAAAATCTAGAACAAGGTAGCGAGGATGTGTTTAGGTGCAAATTGAAATGTAGGGGTGGAAGCATTAAAAGGAGAGATGGGATGGAGCAAATACCATGAGAGAGTTACTAAGACCAAAATGCGGTATTTAGAGTATGTGGGAAGTCTGAATGGCACAAGCTGGGTGGAATTGTGTCCATAGAATGAATTTTAAAACGGAATGGAAGAGGGAAACTGAGAGAATATGAATAGGTATGAAGTATAGGGTCATTCCATATCAAGTGGTCCAATTTTAGGAATCGGACCCACCTCAGCATCTTGGATTTTTATGAAATTTGGTACACAAGTTGGTACTTGGCCCAAACTGACCTGTGCAAAATGCAGCTCTTTAGCTGCTATAGTGTCCAAGATACAGTACCCCTGTTTTTTATCCCAAACACTGGAACTGGGACTGGCAATTTCATAGAGGCATTTTTAGGGGGCCTTTACTCAGTTGCTATAGCCTACTTTTTTTGCAAGGGTTTCAAAAATCTAATCAGTTTTGACCCAGGTGGCTTACTTTTCTCACAAACTGAGATTTAAATGCAAAAAAAAATACCTATAACACCAACCAGTGCTGCACTCATGAGCTTATATCTCTTGAGCATTGGGGTTATATGATAGAATTTTTTTTTGCTGAAGTGGCATCTAACTTTTTAGTCCCTGTGCCAAATTGGAAGTTTCTAGGTCTAATAATCTCTACATTAGACCCTATCAAAGTTGGTCACAAACAGAAAAACGACCCATGTTCAATCACTTATTTGACTATCACGCCAGTTTTTGATCCTTTTTTTTTTCTCATTGGAAAGAACATGTCAAATAGCCTTGGAGACCAAAATATCTTTTTTGAGACTGAGTTGCTTCTTGGTCAAATGCTAACTTGAATTTGGCTTTTCGGAGCTTGGTTGGAACTTTTTGATGTGTAAAAAATGTGTACTCTCTCAGTCAACATACCACAAGATTTGTACTTTTAATCCTGCGTTGGTCCATTGTTGCTGTGCCACTACCAATTCTGTGACAGCTGGTCACCCACCTCTCTTCTCCAGTCTTCTATGCTGTGCCAGTGTTGGGTTTCTTGCTGGTTCCCAAGCCCGTGTGGGTTTCTTCTCCAAGGTTCCCAATCCTTCAACTGGGTTTCTAGCTGGTTCCCAAGCCATGGTGTGGGTTTCTTATCTGAGGTTCCCAAGCCATGTGTGGGTTTCTTATCCGAGGTTCCCAAGCCTTCAGGTGGGTTTCTAGCTGGTTCCCAAGCCAAGTGTGGGTTTCTTACTGGTTCCCAAGCCATAGCCAATTTCTTCTTATTACATAGCTGCAAACTTTGCCTGCACGTCTTGGATAACAGTGTCAGGCAAACTATAATTCCTTCTAAGTGTCAAAGCTGTTGGTACAGGAACAATGCACAGAATGTTAATTTCTGGAATCCAACACTTCTCAAGTGTAGCTGGCCAGTGGAAGTTCCTGCAAGGTCCATGTGGGTGCACAAAATTTATCAAAGCATCTTCTTTCAGAGACACCTTGCCAACGTTTCCAATCCACCATTTTGCATCATATATGCAAACAACATATTGGCCTGGTTGCAGATTTGCAGTTTTCACAAAAACCTTGTCTGACACAGACAATGTGGCCATGAATGATGTGCAATCTGCAGTCACTCAGCTGACAGACATTTGGCTCACATCACTTGGCTTGAAACGGTGCCATTCCCTTGTACTAGCCACTGTATGTGTTTTGGCAAATCGCTGACCCTGGACTTATTTAACCTCTGCAACTTCAGCGCTGCTGACAAGGAAACTCTTCACTCCTAGTACCTGCTTCTCACAAAATTTGTACAGGTCTTCAGCAGTGAGAATGTGGCCTTCCAGTGGAGACTGTAGACTTGCTCTCTGAACAAGTCTTTTTCATGGTGACAAAGATTTGCAAAGTTCTTGAAGTTCTTATATTGTGCTGCTGACCCCTCACTGGAAGTAGTAAATGTGCCTGATGGTGGCCATATTGGCTTTCAGATACTGGAAAACTGTCCTGATGAACACATAGACAGTCACAGCATTGTTTTTGCTGTAGACAGTCACTGATGGTGCACATGCTGTGTCAGTTCACTTCATCATTTTCTCTGGTGTAAACTGCAAATGGGTGCAATGTGGCTTGGCTGTTGTCCTGGTGAAACCCATGAATTTCATCCTGCGTCATAAAGGAATAATTCTTCACAAAATCCATCAAAATTGCCAATTTGTCTTCCTGCGGATTCTCCTTGAGTCTTTTCAGATAATTAGCCTGATGTTTGGCAATGTAGTGGTGAACTGACAAGTTGGTAAGCTTGGCCCTAACATCCTTGACAAATTCTTCAACTGATAACTGGTTACTGATTAGATTTGCTGTCTGTCTGTATCCACTACTTGAACTCAATTGTGGCTTCAAGATCTGAACCCTCAAAGATTTGAAGCAGGTATTCATGCAGTGGCTCTTCACCAGGGCAGTTATCACAGCGGTGAAGCATGCAATCACAAGAGTTCAAATTACAGACAGTTTTTTCAATCAGTTCTTTGTAATCTTCAGTTATTGACTGTGTTCCAGCTAACATTAGCTTGATATTTTGGTGGTGCATACAAACACACAAACTATGTGTGCTGGAAGCTCCAACTGTGATGCACCACTGAGGCCGCACCTCACAGAATTTTGAAAAACCTATCTTTTCTGCAGGATACTTGTTCTGGAAGTATGTAAACAGCTCATTCAAGTTGCACAAAAGAAGTCTCTTCTGCATTTGAGATTTTATGCCATTGATTCGCACACTTACTTTATCTTTCATTCCTGGACATAGCATGGAAAACTCACCGTCTTCATAAAGCTCTGCTAATGGTTTTCCTTTCGTTAGTGCTGGCCGAGCAAGTACACCTTCAGTATCATGTAACTTGATGTTTAACCATCCTTTCTGACACTTCTTTAGCAACTCTTTTCCTCAACCAACTCTTTGGCTGAAGAGTCAAAATCTGGAGCTTGTCATAATGGCAGTTGAGGCTATACACTTGCTCTGCAGTGCAGACAAAAGATTGGTGTAATCCTCACACTTTTGGCATGCGGCTTGGCTGGCTTCAACTTTAGGGTGCATATCGTCAATATCTAACCCACCAGCTACTGCAATGGATTCTGTTGTAATTACTGAATCTTCATGCCTCCATATCCAGGTAAATCCCTCTTGCTGACCTTTCTCGACTTCAAAGGGGACACACTAAGTGCTCCAGGAGTAGTATCAACAGCTTCTGTTGCAAGAACTCTTTTTATCTGCTTCAGGTTCTTCACCAGAAAAATTGTCAATTCCCTCACCAGACGTTTGACATCTTGAACTCAGCTCACGTTGGCATACTGGACACTGCACTAGAAATAGAGAAATTCTATGATGGCAGTTTAAGGAGCCAGCTGCTATTTAAGGCAAGAACTGGATTACTAGAGACAAATGAAAGAACGTATAGATAGAATGATTGGGGAGCTGAGTGTAGATTGGTAGGGAAAATGAAACAGTTGAACATATGGTAGTGGATTGCAATGGGTATGAAAGGGAAAGAGAGAGAATGACAGAAAGGATGAATGAACTGTTGGGTAGGGAGGTATGGGCTGATATGAGAGAAAGAGATGAGCAGGGGTTAGCATCCATTCTAGGGTATGAAATTGAAGATACAAGAGTAGACAGAAAGAGAAATGAGATAGCAGCAATTACAACAGAATTTTTTACCTTGGTGTGGAAAAAGGCATGAGTATATTTAAAGACTGTCAGATGGGAAGTAAGTTAAGGTGCAGGGATTAAAAGGGTGATGAGAAACTGAATGGCAGTGGTAGAGTAGTAGAAGCAGGCTTGGAAAAGTGAAAGATTCTTTAGAAAGTACTTTAGTTAGGCATTTTAATGGTAGAGTAGATAAATCCTTGTATAGAGAGAGAACTAATCAAGGCTGAACAAATGAATTAAGGCAGAACCAAATTCTGATATAAAGAAATAGCCAAATCCCGATCCAAAGGGTGGCCCGAGAAGAAGTATTATTTACTCAACCATACTATCCCATGGGCAGAGAAATGGCAAATGGAATTTAACATAAGCAAGTGTAATGTACTTAGTATAGGTAGTTTTAATCCACTGAATAATTAGGAACTGAATGAGAGAGTTTTAAGAATGTCAGAATGTGAAAGATACTTGGGTATCCAGTTAAATTTTGGAATATGCCTACCCTCAAATTTTTGCATAATTCATACATATATGTTTATAAAAACAATTGGGTAAATTGAGACCATAACGCCACCTACTTTAGGCTATTTCCGCCCCAAATTATCATTTTTAAGGTAATTTTCAAATGAGGGGGGGGGCAAAGCACCCCATACTCCCCCTTGCATTTTTAAATAAACTAGTAATATTCCTAATTTGAAAACCTAACATTAAATTCAAATTAAAAAGGCAATTGCTAAATGTCATTAGGCCTCTAGTTTTTCTACTTTGTTCTTTGACATCAGGCATATAAGCTTCACCCCTGAATGCTATTTAAAGCAATCAATTTTTCTTTAAATGGCTTAATATGAAATGTCCATATCATATTTTAATTCAGAAAAAAATTCTTTCAAAATATATAATATGATGCAATTCCAATTAACAATGTGGCTACTGACTCCCAAGATGGCATCCTATCTATTTTTTCTGTCAGAACTTAGAAAAAGTAACACAGTATCAGTAAACTTAATTTCATCAGATTTGCACCCAAAATGGCTATTCCTATGTAATTTGATGAGCTGAATAACATTTCTTCTATAACTTTTATTGATTAGAAGGTGCTAAATCCCTGGGACAGCGCTATGTCATCTCTATTTACCAACAATTGTTTTTTAACCCATCAGTCACCTGAGGTCCTTCAGAGGTCCTTGATTCAGTGCTACATAATCGCCCGAGGGGCTTTTGTCAAACTCTTATGTTAGTATGTTAGCATTTTATTCAAAGCGCATAAATGAGAAAGCCTACTTTGCCTGAAAATAGAGCTGTATAGGTTAAAATTAGGCTCTTGAACAGATATTTTGAAATATTTAAGAATTAAATATGTTCCCCATAAATAGAAGCAATGTTTTCTATAAAATAGACTACAGTTTTAAAGCTGTAACTTATTGAGCCCTTAACCCATTAGTCACCCGTCTTTTTTTCTCAAACTCACCCTCTGCAAAATTACAAATGGTACACATTATTAAAAATAATTAAATTAAAATATTTAAATCCTTTTTTATAAATCAACTAATATATCATTTTAATTGAAAAGAATTATTCTATTGATATAATTAAAAAATTATTAATAACCTTCTACCTATTTATAATTATGATTAATAATTCTTAGTTCGTATACCAATTTGCATCAACACCCATGATTGTTTTATGCTTTTTAAATCAGTTTGGCTTTAAAACCTATTTCCAATTATAGAAAACAGTGCTGTTATTCATGGGAGACTTTTATTCCTTAAATTTTTGACCTATAAAACTGTATTTTCCCCACAAAATAGGCTTGTTGGTTTGTGTGCTTTCAATAACATACTAACTAAAAAAACGTTGCTTATATTTATGGATAACATTTTTATATGAAAGAATTTTTAAAATTTGCCAAATAAATGAAACAAAAAAACAAATTTAACCTTTTTTGGGCTGAATATGCTTTCTCCCCTTACTCCGCTTTGAATAACATGCTGATTTTAAATGATTTTAATTTGATTAAAAATGAAAAACATAAGTGTATTGAAAAAAAAGAGGATGTCTTCAAAAAAAATGGCTGTTTAGACATGTGTGAACCATAAATCCACCCTTTTTTTTTGCAGTGGTGCCAGTGCCATAGCCTTGAACTGAGTCAAGTTAGTCTTTCATAAATTTCTGTTTACAAACCAAGAAGATCTGACCTAAGCCATTTATGTATTTTAATTAGATGATTACTCACTAACATAAGAGTTTAAAAAAAAAAGGGATGAATTATAATAATCAGGGCGAATACGAGTCTAAAAGTGAAAGGCCACAAAAAGACCTCAGGCAATTACATAGAAATGAATCAAAATCAATATCGTATAAAGGCCCTCGAGTCACTAATGGGTTAAAAAGGTATGTGAGAGGGTATATGATTGAGCTTTTTAAAATTTTTCTGGGGTAGATAAGTTGGATTTTAGCAAGCTTTTGAGTTGGAAAGCAGTAATAAGACTAGGGGCCACCACTTGAAAAACAAAAAACCAGAGGTGTAGGTTGTATGTGAGAAAGTATTTTTTCACTGAGTGGTAGATTACCTGAATGGTTTACCACAGACAATAAGCAGTCAAAATTTAAATGTTTCCAAGCCCAGGTTAGATGACTATATGAAGAGGGTAGGTTATCGTGGTTTTTAATTTATATTTGGGAAAATTACATATTGTAATATCAATTTTTTTATATATATTATATTATTGATATGTGTATTGCATGATTTAGTTTTTTTGTCAAGCCATGATGGTGATGCCTTTGTAAGTAGTAGCAGCATGATTTCATTTTCGAACAATCCATGATGGTAATGCCTATTTAAGCAGTTTAGCCACAATCTTGTAGATTTACTTTATGGGGTGTGTGTTAACTCAGATGACCTCTGATAGGCCCTTATGGCTTTTATCATCTGTTGGATTATGTTATGTTATGGTCTACAGATTCAGCAGCTCATGAAAGATGAACATTTCATTGGGACAATGTCAGAACTCACAAAGGATACTTGATTATCATTCAAAGACCTTGTTCATAACTTTTCTTGGAAATATACAAACAAAGAATTTCTCTGGGATTGCCCAGAAACTATTGGAGAGCTACAAAGCCTCAGTTGAATGTGTGCATCAAGTTAGATTTTTTGCATAGCCATCAATGTAACTTTTCGGAAAACCTTGAAGTCAGTAATAACCAAAAATCAATGATTCCACTGTTGGAGTATACAGTGAAATTGTCCACATATTGAACACTCCAGGAAAAGATATGTGTAAATTTTTGCCTTAACTACTTGCATACAATTTCACTTACAGTAACATCCCTTGAATGAACAAAGTAAATTTGTACAAATATTAAAGTCAAGCAATGTTTTATTATTTTCTAGTAAATTGTTAAAACATTCTATAAAATAAGTACAAATTTGTTAGATGATGCATTTTTATAGTTTTTTTTATATACATCAAGGGTATCCTGTAGCTCACAGTTGATGTGATAAAGTAAAACTGGGGTTACTTTTAGATTCAGTGGAGAAAAGTTAGTAAAAAACACGTCAGATCTAACTCAATGAAAATTGTGTTCCCCAGTGTTATTATCAATGCACCTTCTACATTTATAGTACATTTTTAATGATCAATTAACTTGCAAAGAGTACAATATATCCAATATTTTTAGTATATATGGAAATATAATGCCATTTACTTTACAACCAGATTAAGGGCTCATTTAATGCAGCAGTTTTCATATATAACAATGTCATAAAAGTAGTCTCAATTCAAATAATACTTTCTGTGAAAGTAAAGCTAGAACTAGAAATATCACGGTTATTGGGTATTCAAATCTATGGTAATTTGTAGGTTTAAAAAATTTAGCTAGGTATCCAATTAAAATAATGTAATAATTTGTTTAATTTTTTAAGATTTGCTTTGATACTCTTTGATCTACTAAAAAATTCAAGTTAAGTCAACCTAAACCATTTTCTCTTTGTAGGTTATCATAAGACGAGTAATCTTAATATTTGTTGATTACAAAATATTTATCTCAATTATCAATCACAGTTTTCCGGCATTGGTATATGATTATTCTATTATTCTGACCTTCCCACCAGCAGAAATGGTAAGTTGGTTAACTATTAAACTTGTTTCTTTAAGTTTTGGTCCTACACCATCAGATTCAAGTGCATATGTTTGACTAATCCTTTTCTAGAATAATGATAGTATTCCTTTCTTGCCCCTCTGTTATGGATTGACACATTTTCAATCCTACATTCTGTTATCTTGTATTTTTTCACTATTGTTGTTTTTGTTCATCTATTTTCCTCATTTATCCCTCCCAATGTTTCTACACAAAGTGAACTTTCCTTTGTAGATTCATCAGGTTCCTTTCTCTTCTCTCCTTGATAATGTTTGTCTCATTTTTTCTTATATAATTTATAAATTTAGGATAACTTCCATCTGTTTATTGAGGATCTACTTTAGGATTAATGTAAAATATTAGTGGAAGAGAAGAAAGGATGAGACTAAATTTTAATATTTTTAAATAATATTTTAATATTGTGAGCCAACTATGCCCATACAAAAAGGTCCTTTCCGCATTGCAAGCATTTAAGCTATTAACCTATTTATACCCTGTAGGTGTAGACTAATTGTTCATATAATATGAACCCATTTTTTTCTTTAGAAAATATAAAATATATTTTAAGAAAAGTCATTTGCATTATATAGAAATTATTAATTCTGAGTATATGCTACTATCTAAAAAAAAGAAAAATTGCCAATATTTAATCCCAAAATTAGATGACTAATCGAGGTGTGTGGAATCTGGCCTGTCATACATGCTGTTTGATGACATCTTGAATTCATTTCAGCACTCTATTTAGAGTATGATTTGTCTGTTATTGTATCCCCTGGTTCCAAAATTGTAACAAGAGTTGATTGCTTGAGAATTTCAACAAACTATAACTATATATAGCCTTTATACGTTGCAACAATGGCTCTAGCATATGACAGCTTTTCATTCTTGTTTACCTATCTACAAGACATTCTGTTCACAGGTCACAATTCTCTTTTTCAAAATAGATCCCTATTCTGTCTCTTAACATGCAATGAACTGACTTCAAAATGTTACAATTACTGAAGTTTAAAGTCTTCAGCATTCACTCAAACTGTTGTTCATTTGTTTTTTGGCTACTGCAGCCGATAAGATAATTCTTTGAACAGCAAGAGAAGATTTGGGCCTCTCTCAAAATTCAATATTGGCATCCTTATTTCCAGACCTAAACTTTTTGAACCAATGCTGAGCAGTTCTCACTGTGTTGGTACTCACCTCTAATGCTTTGATGTTATTACTTAATTATTTTGGCACTCATCAGGATCTCTTCAGTCAAACCTGGCAGTGTTCAGGAATTATGTCACAACATGTGGTCTTCTCCACAGGTCTCTGAGAGTGGTTATATTGAGTGTTTCTGAGATGGTCAAGAGGAGAGGCAGGATATGATTAGATAGGTAGTTTTCAGGTTCCTGGAAGTGGCAGTGAGTATTTTTTGTACTCATATAGGACACACTGGTGTCCTGATTGCAGGTGGGTCAGTGAAACTTATTCAGTGATCTAAGGTTGCTTCAAATGGGCCAATATTGGGCGGGGGCTTTAAAGTATGCCTTTTTTGTAGATGGTTTTGAAATGCAGGGGTAAAGTGAGTTAGTCAGTTGTATAGTTCTCTGGTTGGGTAAGGTTGAGGTTAGCTCAACCTTAGCTAGTGTTTAGTTTGCGCAAGAATTGTCCTTATGTTTAAGTCATGTTTGATTGAGAGAATTTTTGCTTCATTGTAGAGTGGTGCATTGGCATCTTTTTTTGTGCAGCCAGGTACTATTTGGGAATGTTTGTATCTTGTGTAAGTGGGTATTAGATATGGTTGGTGCCCTGGCTTTAGCCATGACCTGTCTGTATAGACGTCAGATTTTTTGTGTTGTCCAAAGTTGTTTAGTTGTTTGAGGGCTCTCCTTTTGATGGATCCTTCACCTGCCTCAGAGCCCCTTTGTCGGGAGGGAGAGATCAAGTGTTTCACACGACTCCCCCTTCCCTAAAGATAAAGAGATTGGGGACAAAAGGTTCTCCTTCCATGGATAGATAAGTCCTTTGCCAATTTTGCAGGGAACTGAGTCGAGGCTGGTTTATCCAGCTCCAGGACACCCTCGATCATAGGGGGATTGACCCAAAGTATGAATCAAAGCTATAATGAGTGGAGCCTCACAGACTTCCAGGACCTTCATTCTGAGGCTGCCCTGGGTCTTTGGCCCTGGCAGCTTTAAATGATTTCTGGTTGTTTGAGCTATTGATGGGAGTAAGTTGTCCAGGGAATACATGTTCCATCAATATCAGCCCTTAGCTCTGCTTCTCAGTAGAGACCCAGAAGTCCTCCATTTATCAGATGGGGGGCTTTCTGGTGAATGCGGCCTTCTCTGCCCAGGCAGCCATTGTAAACTCTTTGGATGTTGTTTGGGTATCTTGAAGAGGTAATCCCACACTCACCCATATGAACTTTGTTGAAGGAGTTAACTATGTGAGGCAACTCATTGAGTACTCCCTAGAAGACATTATAAAAGAGCTGGCCAACCAGGAAGTGGTCAAGGTTGAATGTGTGATGAGGAAATGGGTAAGGGACCTTTAAACCCACCCCTACACTTTGTCACATTTGACTGAGGAGTTGGTGTGAGCTAGCTGGTATTGTTATGTCATCAAGGCTTTTGTTCTGTTACTGCTTTGGCCACACTGATAGAACATGCAGATGTACTAAGTCAGGTCAACCTGAAATCTATTCTAATTGCCCCAATTCCATACATGACAAAGCTTGTTGTGTAAGGACAAGTGTGTGAATTGTGTCAACTCTTGCCCTGCTTCCACAAAACAGGGCGACTCATATTTCTCTGAAAAGAAAATCCTAGCTGTCCAGGCTACGCACCAAATTTCGTTTAAGAGGACAAAGACTATGTCCTGTCATTGTCTGCATCACCAGAGACTTCCTACATTAAGAAAAGCCCCTCTTTTCTAGGACCTTCCACACCTGATGGCATAGCAGCTAATGCACCCAGTTGGAACCCTTCTACGGGTTCTACTTCCTGTTGGCACCACCCTGGTAGAGCTAGCATCAATATGGGCTTGATCCCCTCATGGCTAAAATCAGGGATTTCCTCTATAACTCCCTAGCAAAACATGAAGTGGACATACACTTCCTCCAAGTTGTAGACTTGCTGGAGGCTAAATCCTGAATGGTGGTGAGGCCACCCTGGGACTTTTAAAGTCTCCCTCCCCCCCAAAATGAGTACAGCCACAAGGGAGCTTCAGTTCTCTCACCCTTGTCTGAGGCTGGATTGGGTGCTTCAGAAAGTCAAGTGATTCCAAAGGACAGGGGATCCCCACCCTCAAAGCTGTCCTGCTAGCCAAAGGTTTTGAAGCAGGAAGTGAAGCATCCTTTGCTGAGCCATCTCCCTCGACTCTCCAGTAAACCATTGAAGGTAGTAGTCCTTTCCACAGCTAACAAGTCTCAGAGGTCAGCCTTCAAGTTGGCTATGACCATTCTCATGGGGTCTTCACATCTAAAAGAAACCTTGGTCTTCTAACTAATCCTGGCAGGTTTTTGCTTCAATGGAATTGCTGTGGACTCTGCTAATTGTGAAGAGCTGAGGCTCATCTTCTCCCCTTTCCCTTTAGTTGTCTGCCTTCATGAGATCATGGTAGGTGTGCCCCCTGCACACCCTCCTGGGTTATAAGAGCGTTCCTCCCCACCACCATGGGATAGGCAGGTGGATGTGCAATTTTCACCTGATATGATGTCTGATCGTTTTTTGGCTTTAAATATCTCCTTAGGGGCAGTGCAGTTACACATGGTTATGAGTTACTCTGTCATTTTTACCTTCAATTGTCATCTGACCTCAACTGCTCAGCAGGCCAGGCTCTGTTTTTTTTTTAAACTCTACCCACCCTTTAGGGCAAGAGAAAAGAATATGACACTACCACCTTACTTGGATCAATCCTGTTGTGGGACCACCCCACTTGGATGCACTATGCCTGAGGTTAAGTTGCAATAGAATTTCCACTTCCTAGTTATGGCATGGGGTGCTCACACAGGGGGTGCTATTAAATTGCAACCACCTCCCTCCACTCTAACCTGGTTCTTCAGGACAGCTTCACAGAAAGTGTGTCTCCAGTTATTTGTGGTAATGGCCGGGCCTACACCACAGGCTAACAACAACCTCACCTCAATGTGATGGATTAGCATCGTATTGTGGCATGATTGCCAAGGCCTTTCTTCTCAGGGACTTAAACATTAGGGACATAGTCTGGGGCCCTACATGTTTAATCCCAGGGTCCAGGACTTGGCAGATGTGATCAAAGAGCTGATCTGCTTTATTTTTGTACCTTGATCTATCTTCTTGATTTTGTCGTG
The DNA here is from genome assembly GCA_963969495.1 of Ceratothoa steindachneri. Taxonomy (NCBI): domain Eukaryota; kingdom Metazoa; phylum Arthropoda; class Malacostraca; order Isopoda; family Cymothoidae; genus Ceratothoa; species Ceratothoa steindachneri. The sequence goes on from OZ018322.1 coordinate 31,887,948, forward strand.
TTTACCCTGAATTTGGGATGGTGGTGGTTGATGACTTCCATGATAGCACTCACTTTACCATTCAAATATCTTATGCTGGGCTACTGCCACCTGACAAGTCACCTTCATAGTGATTGGACCAGGCACCATGGTCCGTCTTTAAAGAAAAGACTTTCCTATCTCAATCAAGGAGTTTATGTTGCTTGTTGAGGCCATTTAGTTCTTCTCTAGTACCTTCATTGCTGTGGTACTGACTACTATTCCTTAACCTTGTGGTATTTTTTCATGCTGTCTGCTTCCCTGGGGATTGGCTGAATGTGAGGTTGCCCTCAGGGAAAAGCGATATGCCTCTAAGCACCACCCAAATGACTTCAGCTTGTGACTTTCATTAAACCAGGGTGAGGTTTTTGGTGCATTTTGAAGCATGCTGGTCACGCTTCTTACAAAGCATACATGTCTTCACTCAATGGAAGGAACACTCTTGCAGAGGTGTGGAAGTGTGTCAAAAGGATACAGGGCAAGTTCTTAATGCATCTGTCATTCAGAAAAATGTGGGTACAATCTTGCAACCCATGTCTGGTGGAGTCCTCCTTGGCCCCTTTGTATTCTTTAGCTGGGATGCTGCTCCACAAAAAGCATCTTATATAAGTCCAGCTTGGTGCTAAAACCCTACCATTAAAAACAAACTTGGGCCAGTGAGTCATTGCCTTTTTGTTAGCCTTGTTCAAAAGGATCTGGATTGAAGGTATCTTCAGGATTCCTGACAAATGGTTAATGCGCATGCTTTTATACCAGGGTAGAGACACTACCCTGCCTAATTTCTTTTAATTTCTTGCATCTGGAAGTTGAAGGAGAAATTGGTTAATGTTAAGCTAGTTTATTTTTTGGACAGCAGAAGTTACCTATTTACTGCACAGTGCAGCTTTCGCAAGTTCCACTCTGTTTTGTGCTCCACTCAGACAGGGAAATGCTATCTGCGAGGCTTTCTTTCATGTACAGCACTTTGCCATGGTATTCTTTGGTTTGGAGAAGTATGATACTGAGTGGCAATAGAGTATCATGGTGATCCTCCATACTTAAGGAGTGAAGGATGCCTCCTCATTTTCTTGTCTCAGTTCTTGTGAGATTGTGATTCTCTCCGATCCAATAAGACCGGATTAATTCATCCCAAAGGTAAGTATCCCTCTCTCTTCTTTGAGCATCAATGGTATCACCTCAGTGCTGCCAAAAGATGTTCTCTCTTTGCTCTATGTATTTCCTCTCTCTTGGTGCAGCATAGATACCTACCTTCGACCATTTAGACCAACAAAATCTTAACTTCTATCTTTTGTTGTTCCAGCCCCTTAGTGGTAGTACTCTGTGTAGACTTCTATACCTGGTACCTGGAGGAGTGCTACAGCTTCTCACCCCTCCCTGCCCCACACTTTGCAGAACCTGTGGCTTTATATCTGCACCTCTTTTCACTCTGTATACTTTCACTGCTTTCCTTTCAAATCTCAGATCTCCTTAATCACTTCTGACAAGCAGTATAGACTGCTGGTAACCTGTATAGACTGCTATGCCTGGTACCAGGAGGAGCGGCACATCCTCCCGACTGAGTGCCCATGAGGAAGGCCTTGAAGAGCTGATGCATTCCCCTATCTACACACCCAATTTTTTTCTAAAAGTATCCTCTCTGCATTTGTGCAATCTAGGTTTAAGGACCTGAACTCTATAGTAAACAATGCTCAGATGCTCAAGAGACCAGGCTTCAGGAATCCTGGGTGTTGGTGATAGAATAATGGAAAGTGTGTTTTTTGCCCCCATTAACCCCTTCCATGTGTCTAATGGGCTGACCACCTTCCTGTGGCTATTTGTGGGTGCATACAGCTTCATTATATATTGCAGCTGCTTTACTGCTTTATTGACTGTTAAGTCAACTAGAAGTCTTGGGTCCCATTCTGGGGCAGTCACGGGGCATCTTCAGATCCTGGGTGTCTTGTGAACCACCAGTACAACTTAGTAAGGGATCCACTCTATTGACCTCCCTCTATGACACTTCACTTTGGAGCTGTGTACCTTTGGGGGTAACTGTCTACTGGGCAATTTTCAGTCCGTGGGTGCTGCTACATAGGTACAGACATCACCCTTTTACTTGCTCTAAGTTGTAGCCCTTGAAAGGTCCAAAAATATGAGCTGGGGTAGGTGGGGGCAACTGGATGAAAGATGGTGCCAATCATCTCCTTTTATTCTCATGGTTGCAAGTTTTCATTTTGGTCGGTGTTCCTCCAATTTTTTGATAAATGGTTGCCAAAAGAAAAAATCTCATTCCACCTTGCTGTATGCACCGGCTTCGCATTTTGCTCTGTTACTGTCTATCCTTGCATCCGTCGCCTATCTTGATGGTGCCTATTCCACCGAGAGATGCTAATCATACCCTAAGCCCTTTTAGTTTAGGGCTAGGAAACTTCTTTGAGAACTTGGTGTAGCTCTTGGTCTGGTGGAACAACCTAATAGAAACCTTTATTACACTCATCTTTTTTCATTTGTGGCTTCAATGGATTAAATACAATGTAGTTTAATTGTACTGTTTATTCAAATATAGGAGAGAGAATCTAAAGAATTCATCACCTTCATCTATAGCCCATATATCTGCCCTACACTCAGGTCAGTATGGCTTTGGTGACATTTCTTGCATTTACTTACTGCAACACAGTACAAAGACAAAAATACACTAGGCCTTTCCACATGATGCAGTTACCAGTTACACACTGAAAACACACTGTCTAAAAAAAACATCAGATTCTGCTCACTCTACTCAACAAACACTATTAACAACATCCCCCAACTCATACAAGAAGGCTTCAACCTACTTAAACCACCACGCAGGACAGTAATAGCAACAATAGACATACGCAGAACCTTCTACACAGTACCTCAACACCCTCATCAACTAAATACTAAAAGGCACATTTAACCCCAACTTCAAAAAATCTCTTGCCGATTTCCTCACCAGTCAACAAACATAGGTAATAGGGATTCGCTTTCACTCCACTGTTTTTAACCCTTTCCTTCATTACATTCTTCCATAGAACTCACACGCTACATCTATTCTTAACATTCAAAAGACACCCAAGCAGCTCATGCTGTATAACTCTACATCACAAGGCTGGAACACTGGCTGCAACAGGGCCTAATTTTTGTATCGCCTTCATAATCCTCTGTGTCCTTCTTCACACTCTGCAAACTGGAAAACAATAAGGAACCCTGCATCATTCAATCAAACATCCCACTCTGCCTTCAATAAAACATCTCTAGGACTCAGTGTCACTGGATACATAACTCAATTTCCGACAACACACTTGGAACACTCAAAGGAACCCATCATCCATGCAAGCAGTATCTTTGTTCCGCACTTGTCTATGCCTCTACAGCCTGGGCAGTCAATCTCACATCCTCTCAACATACTATAGAAAACACAAAACAAAGCACTCCATCCCACCACAGAATGCACCCACAACACCCGCAATAAACCATTTAAACAAGGTCATGCCCATAAAACACTTACTCGACCTCCACAGAATACTATTTCTCTGTAATACGCAAAACCAAATACGCCAGTGCCTATGCCCCCTAGAGACGCCAGTCATACCCGAAGCCCTTTGGGTTTACATAAGAACATAAGAAAAGAAGGAGACTGCAAAAGACCATTCATGGTTGCAATACACCGCTCTGTACGGGAGATAGCGTGAGCTGGCCGGTTCATAGCTACTCACAAAGCGCCCTGACTGCTCTCTGGGCATTGGAATCTGCGCATCCCCTGGTTCGCGATATCCGTGACCACACGGCTTTTGGCGAACCGGGCGGATGTCGAGATTATCTTCTGATTGTTCCCTGGACATGTAGGAATTGCACACCGATTACATGGCAGGAATACAGGCAGCCCTCCCGGCGGCTTGGCAAAGAAAATGGTTTACGGTCGAGTTTCGTGCCATTGCGCTGTTACTCTTCCGATGGACCTACCCTCCAATGCCGCCACAGCTTCAGGTTGCTTTCTCTCGTCTCCGAATTGGACACATATGCGGGACGCCCCGCCATTTGATGGAACGCTCGCCTACACCTTATTGCGAAGCCTGCGTTGTCCCCCCAGACTGTTCGGCACATTTTTGTTGAATGTCCCAGTCTGGGTGATCTTCGCGCACGTTACCTGTCCCAGTACCGGGACGAGCGGGGTCGCTACCGCTTGTTCCTTGCTCTCGGGACTGATTCGTGCACACTGACTTTACGACTTTTTGGAGGAGGCTGACCTCCTCAACTTTTTGACTGCTTGTTGTAACTCGCATGTTCCTGCGCCGGAAGGAGGGCGGACCTTCCCCTGACGCTGGAGCGCGCTTCCTTCTTGTTGCCTTTTTGTTTTTTTAGCCTTTGTCTCTTTTTTTATCGTTGATAAAGTTGGTGCTTGTATAATTGCTCTGAAGATTCTGGATGGAGTTTAGTGACAAATATTTTGGTAATTTCCTTGAAAACGTTACTTATACATGTGACCATAAGTCAGGTTTGGTCTCTACCATGTAAAACCACGATATTTTTAAGTGTGTGGAGAGGTTTATTATATGAACTTAGACTAACTTTTGTATTGCAAAAGGACAGAAATTGACTTTTGTAATATTTATTTTGATGTAAACCTTTTAAGAAAGAACCGATACGACTATTTCGGGTAGGGGACTATTTCATCCACGTTTGGAGACCTGCCCTTAAGTATTGCAGAATTGTGTGGCCCTCTCTGTCCTCAGTGCTCCAAGTAGTCCCCCTTTGCTTCTTCAGCTTTATTCTTTTCCTTACAGTTTCACTTCACCTTAAATTAACCCTTTTCATCTTTGATGCCTGGATTTATTTTCCCTGCTGCGTTTCACCTTAGTTTGTGTATGTGTGTGTAACCCTGGAGTAAAAATATACGGTATTAGTGACCTGCATAATCGAGAGTTCTTTTGCTTTACCGATGTGTCAATAATGGTGTTGCGAGGAGATGGTTGCTGATTTTTATTCATCCTCTCTCTTTTTACCCGCGAAGGAATGGCATGTGTACCATAGGCAACCTTGCTGCGGCTGTTATCTGAAGGATTGCTTTCCCTCCTAGCCCCAATGTATGCAGGAGGATCTGCGGTTATGTCTTGAGCACATTTTCAATTTCTCTGCTTTCACCCCTCTGCGTGCCCCTAGAAACTGTGGGACACGCCCTAGTTGCTATTGCACGTTATATTGCAAGGGAAAAGAATTACCCGCAAGGTGGTGGATGGTGCAACAAGTGTAATATGTTGCGGCTGACATCTGAAGGGTTATGTCCACCTCCGGTCGCAGGATGATTTGAGACTATATCTCACTAATATGTTAATTTCCGCTATCTTCACTTTATTTGCTGATCTCTTCTCCAATTTTTTGCCCGATATGCCCTCGCTGGTTTTCGTTTTAATTAAAAATGCCTTGGTTGCATTCTGGAGTGTGTTGTATAGTTTGCTTTGAGCCAGTGTCTTTATCATTGTAATATTCAGCTGTTATTACAGAGGTTTTTTTTTTACTGTTTGGATTAACCTTAATTGTTGTTTTTTTCGTTTCCTCTCAAATTCATCCAGTGTCACTTTTCCATCCCTCCAAATGACTCGTGTATACAGCATGACATAGTTTCGTTACCCCTTCGGAACCACAAGAATGTTTTTCGTGGTCAGATTCCGATGTTTACATGTACTTATTACTAACCCTCATAAGCGTCACAATTCCTAATGGATATATTTTATATTGGCGATATTTATGATTTCGAGTTTCCTTCTCACCTTTGAAGATTTTTTTTTTTGGGGGGGGTTAGTAGATTGTACTTGGCATATAAAGCTTGGGGTCTGATTTGTCTCTTAAACTCCACTTTCAAATGCCCCTTTTCCCTACTTCACTTTCTGGTTGCATTCTGGAGTGTGTTGTATAGTTTGCTTTGAGCCAGTGTCTTTATCATTGTAATATTCAGCTGTTATTACAGAGGGTTTTTTTTTACTGTTTGGATTAACCTTAATTGTTGTTTTTTTCGTTTCCTCTCAAATTCATCCAGTGTCACTTTTCCATCCCTCCAAATGACTCGTGTATACAGCATGACATAGTTTCGTTACCCCTTCGGAACCACAAGAATGTTTTTCGTGGTCAGATTCCGATGTTTACATGTACTTATTACTAACCCTCATAAGCGTCACAATTCCTAATGGATATATTTTATATTGGCGATATTTATGATTTCGAGTTTCCTTCTCACCTTTGAAGATTTTTTTTTTTGGGGGGGGTTAGTAGATTGTACTTGGCATATAAAGCTTGGGGTCTGATTTGTCTCTTAAACTCCACTTTCAAATGCCCCTTTTCCCTACTTCACTTTCTTGTTCATGTTTATTTCCATCTTCGTTTGTTTTATTTATGCTTCATTTTTTACCACTTCCATTCTCTCTTTCTTTCTTCCATCACTATCTTCATTATTAGTCCGTTCGTCACCATTAAGTTGTCGGTTAATGGTGACAACTGGGATCCTAGCCCTATTTTTAAGTAACATACTGATCTAATACCGCCAGTGCTCGAACCCTTGTAGATACCTGCGTCTGTGACTGGGTTGCGGGGTTATTTGTGGTTCTGAGGGAATCTTGATCACCATTTCGCGTGAGTGGGGCGTGAAAGAGTGAGCATTTGTGACGAATAGCATGAACAAAATAACTGCCAATTACCGTGTCAATCCGATCCCCATGCCGCCCATGGCTGCTGCCACTCTCGACGGAAATCAAACACAAATTAGTCTCGTTCCCTACACAACTTTGCCCGGGAGGGGTTAAGGGAGGGGGGAAGTGGAAAAGGAATAAGGATCTCATTGGTATGAAAAATGAACGCGCATTTTAGACCGAGCAACAAACTCGCGCGCGTCATTTCTGCTCTGGTCCGACACGTCTCATAATCAGCATTGTCATAGAGCTTTCTTTGCCTTCATATTTTTGTGATCTTCCATTTCGTATATTTATTTACACTTAATTTCATTACTTTGTAGTTTTGACTTTTGCTTCTCATTCGGGTTATTTAAAAGTGTTGACACTTGTATATGAAAGCGCAAGGAATCTCGTGGCATAAGTGCTAAGACGAGTTTTGTTGACGTCCTTCGTCAAAACGCGAGAGAAATTCGTCCTCTTCGTTGTTTAGCCCCAAACCACTGCCGTGCGTGTAAAAATTCCGGATTTTTTTTTTTCCAGTGTGACTTTGGCCGTCCGCGAATGAAGTTGGTATCGTCGGTGGGTGGCGTATTTTCTCATTGGTTTAGTTTCATTTTTGGCCACCGCATTTATCGCTCGCTTACCTTTGCTTTTCGCTTTGCTCGATCACGTCGCTGGGGTTTTCTCTCAATTACGCGAAGGTTGGTAATCTTTCGAAGAAACTTGATTGCGAAAGTCTCGTTGCTCAATGATCAAACGGGTTATTTGATTTGCAGTAGCTAGTGACGGCGGTGATATCGGACCCCATAGTTGGTAATTCACGATATTGTTGGTATCGAAAATAGTGTTTTGAATACAGTGGACGAGATCATACCTGTGCTTTTATTGCAAGCCAAGCGGAGTTTTCTAATTAAAAGCAAGTTACGTTTCCAGTCTTGGTTTCTTGAGGTGATTTGAAACATAGTTTCCATTCCTGACCCACCCGCTCTGGGTATCATCCTTGGGCACTTGCATCTAAATTAAGGAAATGCCCTGAAATAACTGGAGTTTAGATCTACTAAAACGCGACAGAGTTAAAAAAATTTGACTGGATGGTTTTATAATGTAAGTATACCAGAACCGGTTTTCCCTAAGGGTAGGGGTATGTATGGCGAAGGAGAAATGGGGTAGAGAACGCGAAGTAGCGGTTGTTTGGTATCAAATGCATTCCTCGTCTCTCGCCGGTGTCTCTTTTCACTTTTGATCGAAGCTAAGATGGGAACTCGTTTAGGCCATGGTAGCAAAGGGGCACTACGGATAGAACTCGTGTAGGCGGTGGTAGCAAGTTAAACCACGGATAGGAGTAGTTTAGGCGGTGGTAGCAAGTGGAACCACGGGTAGGAATAGTTTAGGTGGTATTAGCAAATGGAACCACGGATAGGAGTCGTTTATGCGGCGGTAGCAAGGGGAAACTACTGATAGAAGTCATTTAAGCGGTGGTAGCAAGGAGAACCACGGCTAAAACTCGTTTCGGAAGTGGTAGCAATGGGAAACCACGGATTGAACTTATTACACTTTGTGTTGGCACGAGAATACCAGCGTCCCCGTTTACTTGTAACCAAAACTACCAATCTTTTGGTTTCTCTTTACAATGGTAGGTGTCATTGTTTGACGACTTAGGGGGGGGGGGTGCGCTCATATAGGATACCATACTGGGAAGAGAAGGTTTCGAAAACTGGTGAAAACTTTACGTAGGAAGATTTTTTCCAGTTCGAATAAATAAAAAAAATCTTTGATTTTAGTTAACCTATTTACCTAATTATTTTGGTTGCAAATTAAGGAGATAAGTAAGGAAAGAGGGGTGGGGGGGGGTCCCGGAAAGTAATAAAATAATTTCCCTCTGCAGTAAGTTTTGTTTAGGCCTTTTGGTGCTAACTTTTCGTCCCTCTTTGGCAGCCTTGTGTGTGGGCATATGCCCCCTCCACCGCCAAACTCTGACATGTGGAAGAGTGAGGAGAAGGAATCCAAGTGGTTGGTAGTTTTGGGTTACCCTCATCAGAGGCTAAGCATTCTTGTATAGTACCCCTTTTTATTTGTTTCGTGGGGGTAGCTTGGGTATGGCCGCGAGGTCGTCCGAGATTATTCCCGGGGTTTTGAGCCCCTTCGCTCGGGCAGTACGTAAAATATACTATTTTGGTTTAGATTCATGCCCCAGAGGACCCCTTGTAGGAGCCAGATCTTTCCCTCTTCCTACTTAACATAAATACGCAAGGTTCAGTCGAAGCCTCGTATCTCTCTTTGGGGGCGTGTGACCTCGTTGGTTAGAGAGCGAGATAAACTACGATCACGCGTATCATTTTCCGCCTTCGACCAAGGCGAACAATTTACTCCCCTCCCCCCCCCCCCCACACACACACACATTCTATGCATCGTTTGCCGTGTGTGTGTGTGTTCCCCCTAACTGAGGTTTATATTCGAATTTGGTCTTGGCCGGGGGGAAGGGGATTTTGTGTGTATCCTCGAGACCCCAGCGTTTAGGGTTGAAGGATAACGGGACTTTGATGGGACTTTTTTTATGATCGTGGCTCGTCGATTCTTTTGGGACAGTTTGTCCTTGACCGTCACGTTTTGAATTTCGTGTTAAGGGCTGACGGTGACGTCTCCGATTGGGGTCCGTTCGTGAAAGAGGGGGTCCAGTTCTTCTGCCTCCTTGATGAGGGAGGGAGGTTCTCCTGCTATCTTCGCTCCGATTCTGTACCCGCTGTCCATTCGCTCCCCCTCGTCTGCTTCTCCCCTCTACAGCCACCTTGTGATTGATCACTCACCCCCACAAGATGAGCTTGAGAGAGTTGTGCGCCCTCAGCTGTGCAGCCACAGTTTCACTACCCTAATTTCTTCAGTTTTGAATTTTTTCACCATTTTGTGGCGTAGATACCAAGGTTTTAGCCTTGTTAATGGGCACAGAATGCCTCATAGAAGGCGAAACAGGATCGAGGACGAAGTAATGATTGAGTTAAGGTCAACTGTTGGGCGCGGGATGACCATTTCAAAACCACTCTGTGCACATGTGTCCCTCCTCCCCCTTCATACACAAATGTATTGTGTTCTCGAAAAAGTTTGTGTGCGTTTTTTTATGGCTTAATAGAGTATCGTTTTCTGATGTGCATAACCAAGCCAGGCAGCTTTGGTCCTTGTGTTAATCTCTAAGACAACTTGGAGCGGATTTAATTCCATACAAAATTTAAATTGATCGCCAATAAGGTCTTCCGATCGCCCTCCATGAAGTGTATCTTCAATTTACTAGTTGAAAACCTTTTCTTGAGTAGTATGGTTATGAAATGCATCTTCCCCAGAGGGCGCTTGTATCTCGCGGTCCACTAGCCTCGTTTGTTTCCGAGTTTAAACTCGAATGGCGAGACCGGTCTCACAACCGACTTGTTTTTGGTCATCTTGTCTTTAATCTTTTTTGCTGCTGTGGGCATCCTTTTGCCGTTGTCTGGGTTGGGTCCCTAGCCTCTCTCAAAGATAACTATACTCTTCAGGTCATTCAAAACAAACCCCTAAAATAACCTTAGTGTGTACAGCTAATATACCTACAGATCACCTTCACTGAAACCAAAATCATCAAGGTGCAACTTAACCTTGACATGAGTTACACAAATACTAGCTGCATCCTCCACAACCTCAGAACACCCACCATACTACAACAAAATACCCACTCCCACAAAGGAATGTCAAAATAACGGTAATTGTGTAGAGTATGGCCGGATCCGAGTCCTAGCTTATTTTGGGCTATTTTTCCTACCTACTTCTTATGAGCTGAAATCTATGTGGACGAAGTTTATGGTGATTTCCGATTATATACTGGGGGGGCGCTCCCCCAGACACCCCCTCCCCAATGATTGAAATCTCAGGATCATCGTAGGCACATCCCCCCGACGAACCGTCTCCAACAACGAGCCGACCCTCAAAATAAGCTAGAATCGCATCCGCCCATACTCGTAACATTTACCAAAATAACACCCAATTATATGTACTAAATTAAGAGTTGTCAACTTTCACATCTTGACCACTCCAAACCAGTTTCCTGAAATATCTCTACCACCATTTCATTAACTCTATTCAGTCATTCTCATACAACTCCTTGTTGCATGCATAGTCCCCTGTCATCCACCGTTCGGAATCCTCACTTCCTCGCGACTACAGAGTCCACATGGTCAGGCTGCGGTGTGGCCATTACCCAGGCATTCACGACGTCCCAGAAGAAGCCTGGCTCGTCCATCGAGGCCACCTGCCCAAAAAGCAACACTACATCCAACACAGTCAAATACAGAAGAGTACACTGCATACAACCACACCCACCAACAACATAATATACACACTCTGGGTGCTTTGTGGGGAAAGCGTGCTCCAGGTAAACTTAGGAACAGCAACACCCTACTGAAGCGTTCATACCCTCTTGTTCTTTAGGACCTCCGAAGCAGAACTCATCAGAGGTTAAGCAATCATGTTTTGCGGTGCGTCGTCCTTCGGTTTAATTGCATCTTTTGGTATGTGTTTAGCATTCCCTCTTTTCCCTCCTCATAACTGTTTTTCACGATGTCACGTCACAAATAGTAGTAATGATATCTGACACCCGACCTTTCGGTTAATTACTTTTGTTGTGAGTGGAGAAGAAAATATTACACGGCTCGCTGGTCGAAACCCAATTTCTCCTCGTTATAAGTCACGTCCTTGCATCTTTTCGAAGCCAAGTCTTTTGTCTATTGTTTCATATCTAGTAATTGTTTCCGCTAGACACTCCCGCCGCACCCATCCTTTGCTTTGGGAGAGACTGGACCGCCTTTAGCATTTAGCCGCGTTCTCTTTGTGAGCCCTCGTAAGGCGGATAAGTTTCGTACATCTTAGCGGCTCAGGTGTAAGTCCCCAACCTTACCCCCAAGGCTTTGATGCAACCCCACTTCAGCATCAAGGTGATGTGTGGTAAATCAGCACTGGTTTGCCTCGATGCTGCATCGAGTACGCCTAGGGGGCACCGTATCAAATAGATCAATATATCAGCTCCCAAAATAACTGTCAATTGGCTATTTTAGCACTCTTGCCAGCACAGGATAGGGGGGTCGTCCCCCCACCCGTGTGGGGAGCTCTTTTGTAATAAACTGTAATTATGGAATGCGGTTAAATTAGCTACTCAGGGGGATGTGTTTTCATATGTCCAATGCTCGCGTCGCATTTCTCCCGTAGCCAATCGTCGTTTCGGTCCTGCCTCCCGTTGATCTCTGTTAAGTGCCCGTTTTAGCAACCCCAGACTTTCTGATAGTTGAACGGAAGTTTGTTCGGATTCACCACTCATATCGAATTTGCACACTTCCCGATTCAAGCACCCCCCCTCCTCCATTTTATCACCTATCATCGTGGTGGGAATGTCCTTGGATTTTTAGCCCCTTTTTCTAGGCACCTTCCGAGTTTGAGACAGGTGTGTGTCAGAGTCCCCCCCCCCTCCACCCCAGCACATATTTAGTCGATAGCGTGGAAAACGTGTCTCCAAGATTTTTCCACTGATCCATAGTTTGATTTTCATTATTTTTTTTTAATAATAAACAAAATGTTAAAGAGTTACAAAATTTAAGTTTCTATTTACGGTTAATTTTGGGTTTATGCCCACCCTCGAATTTTAACGACACTGGTTAAAAATATCTCTATTTTAAAAAAAAAATACGCAAAATGCTATATAGTGTATATCGTACACTATATAGCTCTTTCACTACTTAATGTGGGCAATTTTCTAATTATGGTGCTATGACGAAAAATAGATTGGCCGCCATCTTGTGAACCACAGTGTTAACTGGAATCGCATCATTTTGTATTATACATCATTTTGAAGGGATTTTTTTTTCTGAATCAAATTATGATAGGGAAATTTCATATTAATCAATTTTAAAGAAAATATGATTGATTTAAATATCATTCGGGGGTGAGACTTATGTCTGAAGTCAAGGAACGCGGTAGAAAAACTAGAGGACTAACGACATTTAGCAATCGTCCTTTGAATTCGAATCTAAGGTTAGGCTTTAGAATTAGGTATATTACGATTTTTTTTTAATTGTTGGGGGCGGGGGTATGGGAGGAAGCCCCCATTTCGAAATTACCTTAAAAATGATATATAATACAATATGATGCGATTACAATAGCCTAACAAAATTACTCCTAAAAAGTACTTTTCTTTTAATTTGCCCAAGAAAAAACATGGTCTACGTTAAAAAAACGATTGTTTTTTAACATATATATATATATATATGCGGTTAAAAGGCTATTTTTTGGCAAACCAGTCTTCCTCAAAGCCTTCGGAAGGAGCTCTTCTCACATACACGAAAAGGTAGCACTTAAAATAGGCGTTCTCTCAGATGGTCTGCAATAATTTTCTTAATATATATATATATATATATATATATATATATATATATATATATATATATATATATATATATATATATATGTGTGTGCGTGTGTATCTCTCAAAGTAGCGTGAGAGAATGATGAAAATGAATCCATTAAACCACATTGAAAGTGAAAACGGAATAATTTTTCCTTGCAGTAATATTTTTATTACCTTTTTTCGAAAAAAAATCCGTGCAGGGAAGCGATTCGAACCAGGCACACTGAGGCAGCGAGCACCGCTTCGAATCGCTTCCCTGCACGGATTTTTTTTCGAAAAAAGGTAATAAAAATATTACTGCAAGGAAAAATTATTCCGTTTTCACTTTCAATGTGGTTTAATGGATTCATATATATATATATATATATATATATATATATATATATATATATATATATATATATATATATATATATATATGCAGACTTTGTTAGAGACCATAGTATATTTCGCCTTTATTAATTTTCTTTGGAAACTTTCCATTTTTCGTATCTTTTTTGTTTATCTTGTAGATGGTAAACAACTTCTACGTTATTCTCTTTTTTATTAAATAAAATTTGTTTGGTAAAAACCAAAGTCAAGTTTGGTTTTTACCAAACAAATTTTGTTTAAAAAAAGCGATGAACGTACAAGTTGTTTACCATCTACAAGATAAACAAAAAAGATAAGAAAAATGGAAAGTTTCCAAAGAAAATTAATAAAGGCGAAATATACTATGGTCTTTAACAAAATCTGCATACAAGAAGGTCTGCTACCCATTAACACTAATATATATACAGTGCCCCGCAAAAGTTTACAACACACCATGAAAAACAGACGTTTATGTATTTGTAAGCACGATAGGTAAATGAAACTTTTATTACTGACAGGATATGTATTCAAACAATAAATTACATCATCAGGACCATACAAAAACATCAATATAGTTTTTCGTCGAAGAAATACAATTAATTAGTAACGCAAAAGTTTACAACACATATATCAAATCGTTTCTTAATATTTAGTAGCATAACCACTGTTGCTAATAACAGCTTGTAGCCGCTTACATGTGTTTGTGTTAATATTACTCCATTCATCAATGTATATTTTCTTCAGTTCAGACATATTTGTTGGTTCTCTTTTTTGGATTCTGAGCTTCAGTTCCTTCCATAGATTTTCGATAGGGTTCAGATCTGGGGATTGACTAGGCCATTTTAGAACAGTTACACCATTTGATCTAAACCAATTTTGTGTCAGTTTTGCTGTATGCTTTGGATCTGAAAGATCCAATCCTGTTTCAATTTAAGAGAATGCACACTTGGACGTTAATTTTTCTTCAAGATTAATGTTCTCCATTCATCCTTCCCTCTATGGTTTCGATATTTCCAACACCTGCAGCAATAAAACAACCCCAGATCATGATTGAGCCACCTCCATATTTTACTGTCGGGGTAGTGTTCTTCGGTGCATATTCGGTACCTTTCTTTCGCCATACCCTCGGAGCTCCATTACGGCCGAACAGTTCTATCTTTGTCTCATCCGACAAAAGTACGTTGTCTCAAAACTCTGCAGGTTTACCAACAAACTCTTTTGCAAAATTCAAACGATCACGAACCTGTTTTCTTGTAAGAAGTGGGGTTCTCCTTGGAGACCGTGAGTAGATGCCCATGCTACGAAACGATCGACTAATTGTGTCTTTACTCACTGTAACACCACTCACTTCTAAGTCACGCTGAAATTCTTTAAGAGTAACCTTGGGTGTTTTACTGACCTTTCTTACTAATAATCTCCCTGCACGTTCGGTTATCTTGCGAGGACAGCCAGAACTGATCAGAGGAAGAGTAGAATTTTGAGACTTCCAGTGACGTATTATCGTTCCAACTGAACTCAATGGAACTACTAACTGACGAGATATTTTTCTATAACCAATGACACTTTTATGAAGGTCTATAATACGTTTTCGAAGACCTTGATCGATTCGTTTCTGTTTCCCCATCGCGCGAATGTTTACAGGACGCTGTCTGATAAAGAATGACGCGATAGCTTATACCAGTCCCTAATTTATGTGCGTAGATTAATGTAGAACGTTCTAGAAATTCTAAAAAGTTTCTCCTTCTCGAACATTTATGAGTAAGTGATAAAAATGGAAATGTGTTGTAAGCTTTTGCGTTACTAATTAATTGTATTTCTTCGACGAAAAACTATATTGATGTTTTTGTATGGTCCTGATGATTTAATTTATTGTTTGAATACATATCCTGTCAGTAATAAAAGTTTCACTTATCTATCGTGCTTACAAATACATAAACGTCTGTTTTTCATGGTGTGTTGTAAACTTTTGCGGGGCACTATATATATATATATGAATCATCCAAAAATTCAAGGGGGACCATAAACACCCAAATAACCCTTTTTACTATTGCAAGGCGAGAAATATCCTCAATAATTATTTTGAATTGCCTAAGTTTCTGACTCCTGTTTTGGGGCTGCGATGCATTGATGGGTGTTAATATCCACGCATAATAAAGACGAGAGCCAAAAAGAACCTCGGGATGAGAAGATTCCAAAATATATTACTTAAACCCACACCGAGGGGGGGGGGCTTCATTTGCATAGGCCGGTAAGCAGTATCAAGATAGGGATGGTACTTTTCAACTATGGTGCGCATGTTTTGTGCTCGTTTGGACGAGTTTATTAAAAATGGCGAAAATCATCTAGGGTATCTACGTCACAGTCTTCGAAAGTTTGGTCGCAAAATGTGGTGAAGTTAGGGAAGTGGAAATGAGCGGAGCGTGCATAACCTGAGAATAAAACGTGATGCGAGAGGCCGGGGAGGCACGCGACTCTTCCCGACCTACCTTTAATCTTGCACCCTGTCTGTAGGCTTGTATTTGTCGAATGTCCCAGTCTGGGTGATCTTCGCGCACGATACCTGTCCCAGTACCGGGATGGGCGGGGTCGCTACCGCCTGTCCCTTTTGCTCGGGACAGATTCGTGCACACTGACTTGTGGACTTGTTGACTTCTTGGGGGAGGCCGGCCTTCTCCCTATTATTTAAGCAAGGTTTGTTTGTTTTGTTTTTTGTTGTTTTTTGCATTTTTTTTTTTTCTTTAGTTGCACGCTCCTGCGCCGGGGGGACCTCTCCCCGACGCACCAGCTTGCTTCCTTTCCCCCTTTTGGGGTGTTGTTTTTTTTTTCTCTCTCTTTAATTTCATTTTAAAGTAGCCTAGAACTAGGCCAGTTTTAATACGGCGACTAATGCCCAAGTAGGCAGTCGCCAGATGAGCTCTTAAAAAAAAAAAAAAAAAAATGTAGGCTTGTATAGGGTCTTTGATTTCCGATCTTTTTCATTGTTCCTGTTGTATTTATTCGTTGTTGTTTTCTGTCCGCCCTCTCCTTTAGGCAACCAAGGCTCTGCACTTGCGTATTTTCACTTCACCCAACCGCAACACTTCCCACACGAACTCCCATTCAAACACTTTCGGGGGGGAGGTATTCCCGTTATTCTCCGCTTTAAAAAAGTGGCTCTCACTTTGAGTCCCCACGTTTCCATCTGGGGGATGTCCTGATAGCCCCCTTTTACCCCCACAATTGGAAGGCTCCGAGGTCTAGTTTGAGACCTCCCAGTCTTCCTTTTTTCTTTTATTCGTTAATTAATTTCGCCCTCGATTGGATAGGGAAACTAATATAAAGATCAGAATGTCAAGTCCGAGGGCACCAAGAGCCGGTCTTCCTTGGAAGAGAGAGAGGTGGGGGGGGGGCTAGTTGGTACTTTGTTTTGCCACCAGCCAGCGAGTGTGGGAACTCGTTGGATGTTAGGGGAGTGTGGATTGGAAATCCCTTCGCGGGTTTCCTAGACGGAAGAGTAATGTGTTGTTTGCTTGAACGAAAAAAGTGAAAATAGACGGTGCTACGATTGGCTCTGTGCGTGACGGCGTCTTGTTGAACAATAATACAAATGATCGGTTTATTTAATATTTCATCCTCTAGGCGTGGCCTTAAGATGTATCAGTTCCATAGTCACATTTAGCCCCCTACGACATGCGGCTTACCCTCCCCTCAATCTATAATAAGCGTTGGGTATTTCTAAACGGTAAATCAATTATTCTGTCTTGACCCTTTCCTTAAATTAGCAATTGCCCGTTGCAACTCTGCAATTTCGTGCAAAGAAAGAATTACTCCGGCTGAGCTTCCTTTGTTAGACGCCTTAGGAGCAGAGTCCCGAATTGCAGCCCACTACCGTACACAATAACCTGCCGAGGAACGGCCAGAAACCCCCGCGCCCTATTTCCGTCATTTCCAAGTTCGCTTCCAGTTGTGGCCATTGCCAAATGCCAGGTGTGCTGTTGACGGATAAGTTTGTGCATTTATGTTCACAACGGAACTGTAGTTAGTTTACTGAGCTCAGGTTGTTAACTGATAGATGATCTGTTCGTTGGCAACGGTGCCATCTGCTCGCCATTGTGGACTTGCAAAGGACAGCTTTCAAGATAATTCTGTGTGTGTGTGTTCTTTTTTTTATATTTTTTTATATTCTTCTCTCGTTTTTTGTTTTGTTTTTTTTATTTTGTCTGTAGTCTCTGGTCTAGATTGTTTGGTCGGAAGAGGGCGAAATCAAGATTAATTGCCATTGGGACGAATTCCTTGGCGTCATTTTCATAACGGGAATTCGTATTTAGGGTGTATTCATTTTCAACTGTTTTGGGGTTGATTTCGGTGTAACCTTTTCTCTATTACCTCCTTGGCAAATCTCCCTTCTTTTTCTTATGTAGATGGATTTTTGTCTCCCTTATCAGATATGCGTTATCGTGGTTGTTTCCTATTCGCTTGAGGCTTGGGTTCGTATAACTGGTTTGACTTACCCCGGAATGAATAATTTTAGCTGATTTCATGATGCGGGGGATATGGAAGGGGAGAGGGGGGGGGAGTTTATCCCATTCTAAAACGTTTCTTCACTATTTCAACATCACAACAAGTGTGTTTCATCTTACTTTAAGCGATTTGCGTCACTTTTAAACTCGCACTTCTGTCGCATTCCTTGTATTTATCATATGCCCAAGAGCCACAAATCTGTAAAATTCTCCCCTAAGTTCGTTTGTTTGTTTGTTTATTCCTTAGCGAAGTGAACATGTCCCCATCGGAATTTGTCCTTGACGAGTGGTTACACCGAGGTTTTGGCTCGTATGTTGCCCTTGAGTCGATTTTGTTTCCTGCACCGGATTTGCCACATAAGGGGCGCGGCGATTTGCCTTCCTGGCGGCACTCAGCGCCCCGTCCGCCCCCAGCTTAGCCTCTTCTCCTTTTTGACAACCGGTGTTTTTACCCTATTTCCTCATTTTCCCTACAGCCCCTCCACAACTTTCTCTGGTCCACCTCTAATTTCACAGGGTAGACGCCGACCAGCCTCCTCTCACCCAACCAACCCGGATCGGGGTTGAAGGCGGAGGGGACAACGCACCATCACCCATGAGCTCCGGTTTGGGGTGGTGGGTTTTTAACAACCTGCATCATCCCCACCCACACCTTTCTCACATACCCTTTCTCCCTCTCCTTTTCCCGTCCGGGCCCAACTTAGCCTTTTCTCCTTTCTGACAGCCTGTGTTTTTACCCTACCTCTTCACTTTCCCTACAACCTCTCCCGCAACTTTCTCTGGTCCGCCTCTAATTTCACAGGGTAGATGCTGACCTTCTTCTCAGCCAACTATCCCGGATCGGGGCTGAGAGGGGAGGGGCCAACGTTCCCTCACCCCTGAGCTCCTGTCTGGGTGGTGGGTTTTTAACAACCTGCTTCATCCCCACCCACACCTTCCTCACATCCCCTTTCTTTCTCCTTTCAATGTCCATCGATTTTACGCCGAACCTAACTAAGGTAGAGCCGCCAGGCCACTAGGTGCGACAAGTGGCATCAAATAGCGGCAGCTGGTTCTGCTGGTCCCGTATTCACCCCTCGCAGAGCGGGCTACTGCGTGGGGTGATTAGCGTTTCCTTCCCGTATCATTAATAGGGTCACCATGCCCAATGATGAGAATAAAAAAAACAAACTTGCCAGCGACAGAGCCGCTTTCGGGCAGGTCCACGGAAAAAATGGACATCATCCCCCTCTGTGCTTTCGCAGGGGACCGTCCAAACTACTTCTTCCAGAGAGGAGGCTAACTCCTCTCATATGCCTAAGAGTGCAGGGCACTCCCCCTCGCCCCCTTCTCTGGAGTCGCCTTTGGGCGACTACCTCTTCACAGTGGCAGTCCCTCCCTTTGCTTTCCAAGGGGACTGCCAAGAAAGCAGGCAGGGGGCCCATAATTGACATCACCCGGTGTGAGCGGCTCGATAGGGCCACCCCATTAGGGGGACGAGGGAAGACAGGGCCTGTCGGCCCGTGCCCTCCAAAGTCCTGCGGGCGCGCATATCCAGCTCACAGGGGGTCACCGTACATGCCCCCATCTTTTTCGCGACGGATGCCGGTTCGCTACCCAAAAACGAGATGACTAAAGGTACTTCGAATGGGACCTGTGATATCTTGGCCACATGGAAGTCCCCCCATGAGATAGGTATTGTCCCTGAGGTGCCCCTTTCCCCAGATGGTAGGATCTTTCATGTGGTCGAACACGGGCTCAGTGCCAAGCACAGAACCCGATTCCGCCCCTGTGAAAGTTTCTCCTCAGACGGCGCGGGTGCGCGAGGCCTTACAAGGAGAGGACAGATCTCCCCCCCCCCCCGACTGGTGTCCCTGGTTTCAAACGCTTTCTCGTTATTCTTTCTACTGATGGCAACATGATCCATCAGTGGAGAGAGCCGAAGGTGACCCGCTTCTCGGACGGGAGCCTTATGCCGAATGCTTCGAATCCCTCCGAGGCGGCCATGATTAGTGCTATTCGGACACTTGATGGCACGCCAGTGATTGTGACCCCGCACTCTACCATGAACTTCGTGAAAGGAGTAGTTTATGCGAGGGAACTCGTGGACTACTCCGTTGATGACATCACCTTAGAGTTTGCTGACCAAGGAGCAGTTAAGGTCGAACGTGTGATGAGAAAACAGAGAGGGGCCTCGAGGCCCACGCCTACACTCTTCGTCACGTTCGATTTTGACAGGCTCCCTGAGTCGGTGCGTGCCGGTTGGTATCGCTACCGCGTGAAGGCATTCGTTACACTAGCGTGGAGGTGCTACTACTGTCACAGCTTCGGCCATACTAATCGCTCCTGTAGACGCGCTAAGTTGGGGTTACCCCAAGTCTGTGTAAGCTGCTCCAAGGCCACACAAGATAAGTCCAAATCGTGTGTGGCCAAGTGTGTCAATTTCAGATAGACGCACCCTCTTCTTCGAAGCAATGTGGAGTGTGTATCCTTGAGAAGGAAATCCTGGCCCTTCAGACCTTAGGATCGTCTCTCATTTCGCGATGCTACGGACTTGGTCCTGGCGCGCCCGGCTCTACCTGGGAGGTCTTATGCCCCAATGCTACGAGCACGGTCGTTTCCGCGCCCATTCGGAACCCTTCTGTGGGTTCTACCCACCCCAGCCACTCCCCTGGTATTGCTGGCGGCATAAACGGTTCACACCCAGCCCCGGCTAAAACCAGTGTTCCCTCTCCTTTCCCAAGCGTGACCGTTTCCCGTAAGGCAAAACGGCCGCGGGCCTTCACCGAGTCGTTAGACTCACAGGAGGCAACACTCTTGAAGTTGGTGCAGTCGCCAGATGAGATAATAGAAAAAAAATCTTGAAGAACGTCGTGAGGCCATCTTCCGGGGTTCCTAAAGCTGCCTCCCGAAAGGAGGACAGTACTAAGGAGCTTCGATGTGCTTCATGGCAGTGATAACTTTCCCATACAAATATCATTTTCTGGTCCGCTGCCACCTGAGAGCCCGCTCCGGTGGGGCTTGGCGCTGCGGTCCGCATTTTAAGAAATGACTGATTTCTCTGTCTCAGTCGAGGAGTTAAGGTCGGTAGATGATGCCGTTGAGTTCTCCGGCAACTTTTTCGCCGTGGGCCTAACTACTATTTCTAGAACGTATGGCCGTTTTATACGCCGACCGCTCCCGTAGTAGTCAGCCGAGTGTAAGGCCGCCCTGAAAGAGAAGCGTTATGCCTACATGCGCTATAAGCGCTGCTCGAGCGATTTCACCGTCGGTGAATTTCATCTAGCTAGGGCTAAGTTCCGGTATGTTTCGAAGCACGCCCGCCGCCCTTATTGGCAGACATACGTGTCTTCACTTAACGGGAAGACCCCTCTAACAGGTGTGGAAGCGAGTCAAAAGAATTCGGGGAAATTTCTCTTAGGACCCCCCTCCCGTTCTCCAGGAGAATGGGACCGCAATCTCGGACCCCGTGTCCGTGGCGGAATCCTTCGTGACCGCATTCTCTAGCCGGGACGCTGCTCCGCCAGCATTCAATGCGCGTCGTGATGTCGCGGAAGGCCTCCGACTGGACTTTACCTGGAGAGGCGGAGAACCTTCAACGGCAGGTTTACTTTGAGTGAGTTTGGTTCCGCTTTCGCTTCATGCGCTGATTCCGCCCATGGTCCGGACGATGTCCCGTACGTCCTGCTTCGACACCTGGGTGAGCAGGCCTGTCTTTTCTGTTAGATTTGTTCAACAGGATCCTCCCAAATGGCTGGCGAATCGCTACTGTGCTCGCTTTTCGCAAAGCGGGGAGAGATCACTCTACTCAGGCCGGTTTCCGCCTAATCTCTAACTTACTGCGTGTGCAAGTTGATGGATAAATTGGTAAATGTTAGTTAGCCTTTTTTTCTGGGCAGCGGAAGCCATATGTGTTCTGCACAGTGCGGCCTCTGCAAGTTCCACTCAACGTCGGATGCTCTGCTCCGACTGGAAAAGGCCATCTGCGAGACTTTTCTTCTGGAGAAGGCCTATGATACCACATGGTGATACGGTATCACGGAGACTCTCCATACGATGTGGGTGAGGTGACGCCTCCCAATTTCATTCATTTTTTGCGAGGTAGTCTATTCCGCGTACGGGCGTGGGGAAGCCCTCTCCGGCCCAATGGAGCAGGAAGAGGGTGTCCAACAGGAAAGTGTCCTCAGTGTTACACTCTTTGTCCTGAGCATCAACGGCATCACCTCGGTGCTGCCGGAAGATGTTCTCGCTACGCTCTAGGTGGGCGACCTTTTGATCTCTTCTGGCGCGACCCAGATGCCAACTCTAGAGCGTTGACTACAATAGACATTGAACCGCGTCTCTCGCTATGCCGAAGCGTTCAGGCTTAAGTTTTCCTTGGCCAAGACTAAGGTGGTGCACTTCTGCCGCCATCCACGGCTCCACCCTGATCCAGACTTGTTTCTAAATGGGGCGCGCCTCGAAGTGGCGGACTCGCACCGTTTCCTTGGTCTTGTATTTGACCGACGCCTCACCTGGGAGGCTCATATTCGCATCCTTAGTGTCTTTTTTCCCGTGCCATGGATATTCTTCCCTTCATGACGTTCAGCGCCTGGGCGCTGATATAGCTACTGCGTTACTTTTATCGATTCTTTGTTCCTTCGAAGCTCGACTACGGAGGCGAGTTTTATGCATCCGCAGCCGAGCGAGTATTGCGGAAGGTGGACTCGATGCACCACACCGGCCTTCGCCTGGCCGCCGGTGCCTACCGGAGGTGCCCCATTGAGAGCCTAATTGTCGATGGTGGGGAAATGCCACTCGCTCTGCGCCGTGTACAGTGCATTATTCGCCTGTACGCGTGAGCCTTGCGCCTCCCTCAGTCTCCAACAGTTTTCGTGCATCCGCAGCTGATCTCGACGGTGCTTATGCCGCCTAAGAAACCCCGTTCATACCCTAAGCCCTTTGGTTTTGGGGCTAGGCAACTCCTTCGAGAGCTCGGTATAACTTTCGGTTTTGTGGCGCCCCTGGTTCTGCCCATGACGCCACCCTGGAGAGTACCACCTTTGACTATTTATCGCCACGCCTCTACTCCCAAAGCTTTTACAACCCCAGGAGTATTGCGTTCGGCACGCTGCAACCGTGCCTGTGTATACGGATGGCTCCAAGTCCCAAAAGAGGGTTGGTTTCCACGCTGTGTCCCCTCTGTTTGAAGTCAGCGGGGCTCTGCCAGGCGCTGCGTCTGTCTTCACGGCCGAGCTGGTTGCAATACACCACTCGGTACGGGAGATAACGCGACGTGCCTGGTTTGGAGACCAGATTGTGATTTATAGCTACTCACAGGGCGCCCTGGGTGCTCTCGAGGAATTGGAATCTCCGCATTTCCTGTTTCGCGATATCCGTGACGCTACGGCTTTGGCGAGCCGGGCGGATGTCGACATTATCTCCTGCTGGGTTCCTGGACAGGGAATGTGGGCGCCAAACAGTCAGCGAGGACTGGGCGAACAGACTGGCGTTTCGCTCTTCCTCGCACCGATTACATAGCTCGAATACGGGTTGCCCTACCGGCGGCTTGTCAAAGAAAATGGGAGACGGTCGAGAGGAACTTAAAAGTTACGTGCCAATGCGCCGCGACGGCTTCAGGTTGCTTTCTGTCGTCTCCGAATTGGACACACACTCGAGACGCACCTACATTAGCTCGAGCGCTCGCCTGCACCTTATTGTGACGACTGCGTTGACCCCCAAAATGTTCGGCACATTCTTGTTGAATCTCCCACTCTGGGTGATCTTCGCGCATGTTACCTGTGCCTACAGACTTGTGGACTATACGACTTTTTGGAGGAGGCTGGCCTCCTCCACTTTTCTTTTTTTTTAAGGATGTTCCTCTTGGGGGAGGTGGGCCCGTCCCCGACACCGGAGCGCGCTTCCTTCTTGCCATTTCGCCTTGTTTTTTTCTTGTTAGCCTTTGTCCTTTTCATCGTTATTCTTTATTTACATTTTCTTTTTTGTTTTTTAATATAGCCTAGTAGTAGGCTGTGTTGTGTACGGCTACTTATGCCCAAGTAGGTTGTCGCCACATGGGCTCCCCCACCCCACACAAAAAAAAATGCACCCGATTTGCGGTGCATCTTATACTCTACTAGAGTACGGTGTTTAGTTCCATTCTTGCCTGACCCATGAGAGAGGGACAAATCGAAGAAAAGACTGAAAAAGTTTAAAGAAAACTGAATTAACTAACTTTGTCAACTATTGGAACACGTTATTCTCAATTATTAATAGGCGACTCCTCTGATATCTAAATGACGCAGCTACGGTGGGAATATATATGCACGAAGGATCCCTACTCTTGGCGCCCGGCTTGACTTCACAATCGCATCCCCGCCCTCAGTGCTAATTAGGGAAGCCTCGTCACTGGGTTGACGAACTCTGGAGAAGCGAGGGGAAGTTGTTGGTGCGCTCCCTCAGCACTATTTTTTTTGGTACTCTACGACTATCCCTTCAACCGTTTGTCTACTTGCACTTGGAGCTGGTCTCTACCGAACAGTGTGCAAATTAGGGACGCCCCGTGACTGGGTTGCCTTGAACTCTCTGACGGGACCTGGGCAAGTTGTTGGTGCGCTTCCTCTTCGCCCCCCACTCAGCGCTATCTTTTTTTCGACCACTCTCCCCTCAACCTTTTGCTATGCTTAAATACCTGACCTGCTACCTCATGTCGTATCAGTAGAGATACTTTGGAACCTCTATAAGCAAGGCCCACATGACGCAAGAGGCGAGGATTTGAGGGGTCCTGTGCGTTGGGGCACGATTAATGGGAAAATAGGTTTCGCCCCAATAACCCATTCCCTGCGTGCTTAAGGCTGTATTCCTTATGGTGGGTTGGCTTTACTGTCTTGTTGGCCGTCAAGCCAAAGGAAAAGACTTGGGGTCCCGTCTCTGAGTCTGCCACAACAGATCTTGGCCCACCTGTCGACGATTAGTACGACCTATTAAAGAAATGCACCCTGTCGCCATGCTGTTCATTTGGGAGATGACCGGTTCGCTGGGCAACTTTTGGTTGGTGTGCGTCCGTGCACAGCTGCGAACACCAACCATTAACGTACCCAGAGTTTCTTCTCGGTGACTCCACCTGTAGCGGCTTTCCCTTTGTATTCCAAGGGGCCTGTCAGGTGAGTGGGGGAAGACGCCGCGTCGTCTGCCGACAGTGTAGCAGACGAAGCGGCGTCCTCCCCCGCCCCTCATCTGATGGGCGCAGGTGAACTAGCTCAACCACCTCAGAAGGATGAGAGGAGGTAAACACCTTGTAGATCCGAGGTTTGCGATACTGGTGGGAGCAGGCATGCCCGCTACCCCCTCTTTTCTCAATGGAGGCCATCATGCCGGCCCCAGTGACGATTGCGACGGGCCATAGGCCCTATGAGCCTCCGTCCCGGAAGATAGGATCTTCCTTGGAGCAAACTTAAATTCATTGCCAGATAACACCGTCTGTCCCTCTACAAGGCAGTCTTGGAGCAGCACTGGCCCCCAACAACTTATAAGGAGAGGAGGGACCCCCCCCCTCTTCTGGTGCCCTTTGCCGGCCAAAAACCTTCTCCATCTGGGGGAAGGATATGGCTGAGGCTCGTCCCTCCGGCTTTGGGGCCCCTGTCGGGTGTGTATGGAGAAGTAGGCTCACTCCCCCACCTCCTCTTCAAAAAGACACTAAAGGAAAAGAAGTCAAAGAATACTAGGGGTTTCTCTCCCTCTGTGGGAGATCCGGGTATGGACGGGTCTACCGTCGTTTTGCTAACCGACCAGGCCAATACTGACTCGTCGGGCTCGGTTAGAAGAGGCCAAGCCAAAGACCAAAGTTGCTGGTGTAGTGAGTGGAGTCTTGATAACGTAGGGGCCCCTCACTGAGAATAGAGTACCTGGCATTTTCGAGCCCGCTGGCTTCAAACGCTTCTTAGTAATTCGCTCCACTGATGGCAGCATGTTGGCCAATGGCGACATATTCTTTCAGAAGCTAGCATTAGATGGGCTAACTGGTAGAGAGCCGAAGATCACCCGTTTCTCGACGGCAGCCTTCTGATGAATGCGGCGGACCCTTCCGAGGCGGACATTATTAGTACCCTTAGGATACTCAACGGCTCACCTGTGCAGGTGACACCCCATGATTTTCGTGAAAATGGTGGTTAATGCGAGGGAACTCGTGGACTACTCCTTGGAAGACATCACCGGAGAGCTGGCCGACCGAGGGACGGTCTTGATCGAATGTTTGATGAGAAAACAAAGGGGCTCGAGACCCAACCATACACTCTTTTGTCACGTTTGATCGTGACTCGATGCGTGCCGGTCGATATCACTACCGCGTTAAAGCAGTCGTGTATCACTGCACTGGATGTGCCACTACTGCCACCGGAATCATATGTGTAAAGACCTCTGAATGATCTGTTTGTTCCTCTTCGCTACATATGGGTACAACGTGCAGGGAGGCGACAATCCCCCCCCCCCATTATTTTGGTTATTTCTCCACCATCATGGGCGTTCAGTAGTGTCTTCCCGCGGGCTTATTTGAACGGAGTGGGGTTGAGTGGTAAGAGACAATGGTTTCCTACGAGTGGTTTGGAAGGTGTCTACTCCCGGAGAGTGACATTCTTCTCTTGCGATAGGAAACTCAACGGCTTAAACTCCTCTTTGTTCAGGGAGATCCCGTCGAGTATTTGGTCATTGTTTATATCTGTGATCCAAGCTACTCACATCGAGACGCGCCTTAAAAATGTTTACAATACAACCAGGTACATACCATTTCGTCACTGTTGGGTTACAACCTTTAAATTATTATACCAGTTACATTGCAAACACCTCCACCCCCTCTTCAAATATCGGGTGCCGGGAATATTCGTGCGTTTATTTATATTCCTTTACTTTGTACGAGTATTTGCAAATTAATTAAACTGTTTGAAGCTCAACCCTTCGTAATTATTTCCTGCAGCATGAAACTACATAGATCATTCTCTACCTGAGAACAATCACAAGAGTGCTTTCGCAGCAACATTGACTAAAGTCAATATGACCACACCAAGTTGGTAGTGTGAAATCTCCTCGTCAGACTTAATTAAGCTCGGAACTATAGCAACGCAACCGTTTGGTGGAGATGACGTCACTGACCACAACACTCAAAAGGTTTTCAACTGGAAATGAGTCATTTGGAGATGCACCCTCCTACAGGGTAACCGGTTTGAATTAAATGAAGATGAATTGGAGTTTTGTAATGGATCATCCACTCCAAAAGTGTCGGATGATTGCATTGGCAGTTAACATAGTACAAAACACCACGTCAGAAAAAAAAGAAGATACTCGTTTGAATCTATCTACATAGCTCATCTAACCCGCACGGGCGTTTATGGGCAAATGGTGATAATAATAATTGTCAATATTTTCCTTTCAATTAGAATAAAAAATCTGTGGTTTGGGGTTAAAGTCTTTTCATCTCAGAACGAACTTCCATCTTGATTTCCTGTCGCTATAATGTATATAAAAGCAACCGATTTATTGTAAGTCTCTTTGTCTTTTAAGGTGGTGTGTGTGAATGAAACGTTAGAGAAAAGTGAAAAGCGATATTTAAGTCAACCTATGTTCTTCTAAAGAATAATTTTGAAATAACTTCGCCCAGAAGCAAAAATTCTTCGCCAAATGGAAGAAAAATTAAACGCTGATAAGATTTCCGCAATAATCATAACCCTGCTTATCTTTTAGTCCTGGGCGCTCCAAGATGAAACTTTGCATTCCTAGAAGCCTGGTTGACAATAGTCTCCCTGTATTTAACCTTCGTTCTCTCTCTCTCTCATTCATCTTCCGATTGTTTCATTCGGGGCACTTGAGAGCGCCCCTCCGCTCTCCTCTTATTACATCTGCCTGCACTAATTTTCTCAAACATTGAGGCGAGGCGTCAATTGGATATGACCTTTCTCATTCCATCGGGCGTTCATACTCCCCTTGCAAAGGACAAGGCTGGCGAGGACCCGAGGGACTCTTAACCTTTCCCCCGGCCTCGTCCCCCGCCCAGCACATTTGTTTGCGCAGAAAGCGACCTCACCGCCTACCTAGGCGAGGCTTCCTAGCGGACGACCGTCTCGCGTTCATTGACCTGGCTCGATTGCAGGATTATTGAGTGACAAATCGAAATTTGGGTGATTCAACGGAGGCATTTGTACAGTGAAGAAATAATGTGGGGTATTGAAGGGATTAGTTAAAAGGAATAGTTAGAAATGATGACTCATCCGGTTTAGGGGTTTATTGTAGCTCTCAACGTTCGTGCAGAACTCAAACACTCAGAATTGCGAACGTGAATCCTCCTTGTGGGAATAACTTGGGTGAGAGTCCCCCTCAAAGGGCGCTCCCGCCTGAAAAAGCCATCTTCACCTTTTTACCAAACTCTTCACAAACTTCATCCGAGATGCCTCGTTGGTTTTCTATTTTTTTACCATGAGTTGAAAAGGGGGACCGTTGTGTGCACTCTCTCCTCGTGCCCGAGACACGATGGAGGTGGTCGCGCAGGCAACCGGTGCATTCCTATCTGGGCCGAGGTAGCCTCTGAACGCCCTCCAGGAATCTGGGTTGGGCCGTACGGCCTCGTTTTATCTGGGCATCGAACATCCCCCTCCCTTTCGAGGTCCTGTCCTTAAGGCGAACATGTGCCTGCTTCGAAACTACCGCCCTCCTCCCTCCAGTATTTTGAGGTACCAGGGTCGCTGTAAAAATCCCACTCACCCTTGAAGTTTCGTGCGTTTTTCAAGTTTTTTTTTGTTTGTTCTTCCCTTTTTTCGCGCGTGGATAGGCCTACAGGATAAATAGGTCGTTAGACCTCCAATATGAAGGCAGGTTGACATGGGCCTCTTGTCGTGGCCCTTGTTACCTCAGTTCTCGTCACCCTTTAGCACTGCGTTCCCTCGGCGGAGGTGAGGAATGGTCGCTCGTTCGCTACACTCCCTGGCGCAATTGTCCCTCCCTTAACCTCCCCCCAGTGGGCAGTCGCTAGATGGGTTCTTAAAATTAAAAAAAAAACAAACCTTAACCTTGAGGGAAGATGACTCGCGTAACCTTTACATCCGCATCGTCGCTTCTCTTCCCTCAGTTCCTTCCTCGTTCTTTCTCCACTTGAACAAGTGCCAAGTTTTAAGGATGAAGCGCATTGCGACCGCAAGGTTTTGAATGGCAAGTCTCGGTGACCGATCGGAGCGTCAATGCTAAAGGTTTGGAGTCTGGAATGTGAGAGTATGCTGGCGCCAACGCTGGTGTATGTGTATGGGACTATGGTAGGGGCGGGGAGGGAAGGGGAGAGCAGTGCAAATGGGCAACTAGAGAGGCAGGTGTTGTTTTTTTTTAGATTTAAAGCGAAAACCAATGAGGGCCTCGTAGAAATTTCGCAAGGAAGAGACAATAGAAGTGAAAATATGTGGAAGGTATATCGCTTCAGATTCTCCTGCAGGCACTGGGTACGGTAGGGAACACACATCCAGATGTTAGCTGCCGCGTGGTTTCCATGATACACCTGGTACTCCCTTTCGGGGAATAGCAATATAAAAGGAAGGGGAGGATTGGAAGGGAAAGGTGAAAAAACAGGTATGGTAACCCCCCTCCCCCCGCCAAGTGTGACGGATGAACCCCTTACCTTCCAGCCTTGAGTATTACTCGCCCCCCCCCCCTAAAAAGTGACGAAAAGGGGGACGGGGCTAAAATTGGGATTTCTAGAAGGGAAAAGCCCAGGTAGTTTCAATATAGTTACTACCCGTAGCACTGGAGTCGGGAGAGCAGGCTGTTTCTCCAGGTACCAATCACAACAGGCTGTACCGAAAATCACCCCCCTTGCAGAGGAGGGAGGCCTGGTGTGCAAAGAGTAGCTAGTGTGGAATGACTAGGTGAGGTTTTATAGTGTGAATGAAATTGTATTTTGAAATGTGAAGTGAATGGATGTAAATAAACTTGTAAAGAGGATGTACGAAAGTGAGTTGTAAGACGAGGCAAAAATGTGAATTGATTATAATGTGAATGAGTGCTTGAGAGAGGAAGAGCCGACCCAACTGTGGGAGTGTGTTTTTGATGACGGATGTTATTATCTCTTATTACATTTTCACCTTTGGATTGTCACCATTGATCAACAAAGTGGAGTCGGCGTGCATCAGCCTCAGACTATACTCGCTCTCCCCCATCCCCCTTAAACACAAAGCCACCCCTCCTTTGTCCACACCGATGGCCCTTACTACTACTACCGCCGGTGTTCTTCAATCATGTATTTTTACCCTGTGGCCAGTCAACACTTCGTAATCGCCATCAAGGCTGGAGCTTGCTTCCGACCGTCAGTTAATTGGGAAGAACCTCTTAACTCTGTCCCGGTGTTTGTTTAACGGTTCGTCCAGTGTCACCTAGCGACGTGAGAGGAGCGCCTCGACCCGCACCAAAATTAGGCACGACCCTTACTCGCGCCTGGCCCCTTCAAGGATCTTGGGTGAGCGATATTCCAGTAGTCACCCCAACAACCCACTCATCTCAGCAGGAGGCTGATCGGTGTTTCTTCTTCCCTTTGGCCACGCTGCCGTTGTTGTTACTCTTCTATCTGCCGAATGCCCGTGGGGTGGGGGGGGGGTCCGGAGTGGACAGTTTTTTTGGTCGCTTTCTGATATATTTATTGGAGAAAAGGGAGTACAAAAGGGGTTTCACCTTTACATTTATATAAAGTTTAGTTTATACACACATTGTAAAAATAAAAATATTATAGTCAAAAAGTGTTGAAATAATATTCGAAACTATAGTTGAGGAGGGAAAAGATTTAGTGAGAGGCGAAAGTACACAAAAAGTTGTCCGACTTGGTATGGCATTTTTATGGGGCCGTTCTTGCCGTTATTGATCCATTCTTCTTTTGTTCCATTTTACCTCGTAAGAGATTTGCGGACCCTCCCTGCATTAGGTATAACGAGTAGTCTCCTCTTAGTTACCCAAAAGGTAAGATGCTTTCGTGAAGGAGATTAGATTCTCGAGGATCGTAGCCTCCCCCCCCCTCCCAGTTTCAGTCAGTTACCGTCTAGTTTGTCCCTTTTGGGGTAAATAAGCCCACTTCTTTTGCGCCGTTTCGCCTGAGATCACTTTAATTTAATGGCTTTGTCGTATCGGTCACTCGTTCTTCCCGTCGAGTCGGAGATCCCGACATTCGCGCCGGATTGAACCCCTCCAAAATTGACTACATTGTCGCGTTAGTGTGTCAGGATGCCGCGAATGAGTGGAAGTCGATCAATTAGGAGCCTCCCGATGGGGACGATGTGATGTGCCGCAAGTCGTGGATTCGGATCCACGCGTTTGTTAATGGAACTAAGAAGCGAACACCGACGAACGTCTATGCGCATGTGTTTGTGAAGGATAGAGAAGTAAAAATGCGTGGAATATATATAATCGTTATTTCTGCTTCTTGATTTGGAGTCTGCGAGGGTACGCGAGATGTCAGCTACGGCATGGTTAGCCATACTATACCTTATACGCCCATCGCAGGGTGTCCCGCGCCTTTCGCTTGCTTTAATTATGCGATCTAGATTTTCATCAACAGCGAATCCCGGTTTCTTTGTGTTCAACCCGAGATAAATTGGGGACGATTAGCTCTTTTTTTCCAAGGCGAATGCGGGGAAGGGGTGAATAGCAAAGCAGAATTTATTGATTTTTTTATTAAATCAAGAACATTTGCTTCTACAGGTTGACCCCCCCCCCCCCAAAAAAAAAAAAACTGCCCCGCTTTCGATAGGTTTCATTTCTTAATTCGACAAAACATTAAGAAATGAATCCTATCCAAAGTTGGGGCCTGACTTTTTTTTTCATGCGAACGAAGAGAAAAAAAAAATCATCGGATGATATTTAGTATTAAATAGGAGACTCCTGAAATTTGGATGACATTGGAAATTTTGCTTACACTGAAATGGCTCCGAAAGACTTTGGGGGAGTGGGAACCCCTCTAGAAGATGCTTATAAAAGGTATTTGGTGTGTTGTAAGCACATTGACCCTCTATCATTGCCCCCAAATCACTTTAATCAGCGTATTTTGCGGTATAACAAACAAAGAGACGAGATGTTACTCGTCGCTATGTGCTTTCAGTCCCATTGTAGTGCTCTCTAACCTGCTATCACGACCACTATGTTTCGAAATGGTTCCTGGTCGACCCCCAACCAAGTTCTAAATTTGTATTTGAGAGTTTTTATTACGTTCATTCCTACCCGTGTCTATTTGAGGATTCAAATCTATCGTCACATTGATGCATTTGTTCGTGTTCAATGTTTGTTCTTCTCGGGGTTGGTGCCATTGTGTCGCTGATGAGGTTCATTTTTGCTCTTGTTTGCGCTGGAATGTAGGTCCGCCTTGGGTTATCGGCTATTGTGTCCACACACTTGGACCTGAAAGGCTTAACTAACCTCTGGCCGTTCCTGCAACTATTTGCATTCGTGGTTAGGCGGACGGAATTCGTCATGACCGCGCCATCTCTGGCCTCTCGTTTATAATAGTTCATTGTTACCATTTTTATGCCGGTTTTAAGAGCTATGGGTTATTGTGTCGGTTTTTGGACCCTTGGTTGTACTGCGGTTGCTAACTTCATCTCCACCCGACCCCCACATGAGGGTACTCTGTGTAGTCTGTTACACTTGGTACCTGGAGAAACTGCACATCCTCTCTCCCAGTGACGGAGACATCAACTGTGTGATGGGGAATGGCAAAGTTTTTGGCGCGCCTTTCCCTCGTACCCTCTCAGCAGTCAGCACTACTTGCCTCTTTATTATTATTACTAGTTATTAATATTGGCATGATTATTATTTAAAATTATTTATTAGTATTTTTATTATTTATTATAATTGTTACTATTACTGGGTATTATTATTGTGTATTATTATTATGATTATTATTAATATGTTAGAATTATTACCCCGAAAGCAGGGAAGGCTAAGCAAGGTGGTAGCACTAGTGAGATACGTTCGTCTCCAATTGATTTGAAAAGTTATAGTGGTCTCTTCAGAGAACCTATTCGAAACGATGTTTAGTTCCGAATGCCTTCGTTAGTTAGAGTTTAGTTTAAGGGTAGTTTGAGGAGAATTTGAGAGATGTTTGATGGTTCTGAAATGGATAGAAGGTTGAATTTGAAGGACCTAATGTTAAATGAATTTAGGCGAGAGAGAAAGAATTAACGGGAATTCGAGGGAACTCGCAGAACCAATGCGAGAAAGAGGGTATAAAAGCTTACTTTGGCCGGAGAACCCGGGCAAGGCCCTTACTTGCGAGTTAGAGTCGTTCACGGTGCCACACACTTCCGAAGTTTTGTCCAAGAGTTTGATTCTTTCTTCCAGCTTCAGAACGATGCCGCCCAGAGTCCAAGAGTTTGCGAGGAGTGAAGGATAGTTGTTTCTTAATCCAGCTTCTGATCTAGAGTGGCCGTTTGTCGCTCCTGTAAGAGGGGTTTCAAGGAACCAAGAAGGGGGGAGTTGGGGGATAATTAGAGGGAGGAGGGCACGAGGAAGGCAGCCGTGCGAGGTCCGAAACGTGTAACTCCCTGTGCCCACAATAAACCACCGAGGTAGAGAGCGGCGGTAGGCGTCTCGTCTTGATGCCCAAGATGCCCAACTGCCCTTTCCCCATTGTATAACCATAAAACATTTGGTCTTTGATAGCCTAGAGAATATCCCTGATAGAGGGAGGGGGGGGGACCATCCAAGCTACTCTCCTTTGATTTACATGCGTTCATGTCCGCTCACACATACAGATGTGCAGGACGGTGCAATAGTCTATAATCTTAACAATTATAATTAATATTATTTATTGTTGTTATTATTATTATTTATTACGACTATCCCCTCAACCTTTTATACCCGTACTTTGTTGTACCAGGAAAAGTGTTCCCACCTGGACAGAGTTCGATTCGGTAACCATGGTGCGGTGATAGACTGCATGCCATCCAGGAATCACCTAACCCCAGGGTATGATAATAATAAGTGATCACCCACCCTACTCGTTAATGGGCCCGCCTATCTCTACTTCACTTTATTACATACCCTCCTACCCCTTCCACGCTTGCTCTCCTTCCAGAGAGGTTCTGGCTGCCTGGCACACTTTCGTCCTCTTATTAGCCTTAGTCGAGTGGCAGTGTATACCTGCTGCAAGGACCGAAAGTCCGCTGTCTAGGGCGAGCATTGGGCATAGAGGGTGTTAAGCCCGTTGACTCCATCCCTTATGGCTTAAAAAAACAGGAAAAATTTGCCTGGATGGTGGGCCGGGTGGGCAAAGACCATCAGCGCTGGGTCGTGACCGATTATGTGATCGCAGTCTGGAATTTCTGATCCTGCGGAGACTTTTCTCGTAACCTCCCAACTCATTGGAAGATCATAGTATCTAATATCCATGTGCCCTTTTTTTTCTCTTTTTTGACAATGTTTACAACAGAAGGTAATAGTGGAAATACGCCTCCAAGCGCGGCCTCGCCCTCGCCCTCTCTGGGTGTCGGGAAGGACGAGGAAAGCCAAGGCATCCCTTCAACCGGTGCTGGGACTCCCCTCTCACCATCGCGATGCGGCAAAGGGGATTCCCCTTTGCCATCTTTATAACCGCTCTCGGGCAGCTCCACCTCTGAAAAGGAGCTGCATGTGCGTTTTAAAGGGCCCCTCCGAACCTTTTGTACCGGAGAAGAGGTTTACTCCTCTCCTAGGCCTACGGGTGCGGTGGCTTCCTCCCCCCTTCTTTTGAGGCGCCCTCTGGCGACTCCATCTCCGTACCAGCGGCAGTCCTTCCTTTTCTATCACAGGGGACTGCGAAGAGAGAAGGCAGGCGGCACAAAATTAACCGATACCGGTGGGAGCGGCTCAATGGGGCAAACCCCCTTAGAGGGGCAAGGGAGAGCAGCGCCCGCATGTCCGTGCCCCCTAACGTCCTGCAGTCCTACATTTTAAGCCTCCAGGAATCGACAAATACAAGAGAATCTTCGATTGGGATCCATGATGTCTGGGGGGGGGGGGTCGCCACATGGAGGCCCCCTGAGATAGACATGGTCCTGGGCGAGACCCAGCTGCCTATAAGAGGATATTTCATGGGGCTAAGCTGGGCTTCTTGAGATGCTCGGGCCCCCGCGGACTCACAAGGAGAGGAGGGACCTCCTTCCCCGGCTGGTACTCCTTTGACAACTAAACCTTCTCCATCTCGGAGATCTTGATGAGGCTGGTCCGTCTGGCCTAGGGGCTCCTTTCAGCATTAGAAAAAATGGGTTCATTTGCTATCCTCCTCTCCCACAAGAAAACGGAGTAGGAAAACAAAGGTAGCTAAAGCTTCATCTCCCCCCTCGGGGCATACGAGGACGATACGAGATTGGCACGCCCTCGGCTGTAAAGGGAGGGGGGGGGGGGCGCAGTGAAAGAAGAAAGTAGCAAGTGCACTGAGCGGATCCTAGATTACGTCGGGTCTACTCATTGAGAGAGTACCTGGCATTTTTGAGCCCACTGACTTCAAACGCTCTCTGGTTATTCTCTCCACTGATGGCAGTATGCTGGCCAAAGGAAACATGATCCATCATAGGAGTGCATAATCATCTACCTTGATTGGTAAAGATCCGAAGGTGACCCGTTTCTCGGATGGGAGCCTTATTGCGAATGCATCGGATCACTCTGAAGCGGCCATGATTAGTGCCCTTCGGACACTTAACGGCTCGCCGGTGAGTGTAACGCTGCACTGCCATGAACTTTGTGAAAGAAGTGGTATATCCCTGGGAACTCGTGCACTACTCAATAGAAGACATCTTAGAGCTGGCCGATCATGGAGCGGTCAAGGTCCAACGTGTGATGAGAAAACGTGGAGGGGCCTCGAGACCCACCCCTAACTCTTCGTCACGTTTGCCTGTGACAAGCTTTCTTGAGTCGGTGCGTGCTGGTTGGTATCGCTACCGTCTGAAAGCATTTCTGCCACTGCCGCAAAGGTGCTACTACTGTCACCGCTTCGGTCATTCGAATCCTTCATGTAAACGTGGAAATTCGGGTTTACTCGAAGTCTGTGTAAGTTGCTACAAGGCCGCACACGATAAGTCCCTATTTTGCATGTCAAGTGTGTCAATTGCGGAGAACCCCACCCTGCTTCTTTGAAGCAATGCAGTTCATAAATACCAGGACATTTTTTAACCGGTATATTACCGTAAAATTGACTTCGTAATCACTATAATATGAAATCAATATGTCACACTCTTTGCCCTGAACATTAACGATATCACCTCGGTACTGCCGGAAGATGTTCTCGCTACGCTCTACGTGGACGACCTTTCAATCTCTTTTGGCGCGTCCCAGATGCCAACTCTGAAGCGTCCACTCCAACAGCCATTGAACCGCATCTCTCACTACCCAAGCCCACAGGTTTCAGTTTTACTTGGCTAAGAATAAGGTGGTGCACTTCTGGCGCCATCTACGGCTCCACACCGACACGGATTTGTTTCTAAACGGCATCTGCTCTTGAAGTGGTGGATTCGCACAGTTTCCTTAGGCTTTTTTGGACCGATGCCTCTCCTCAGAGGCTCATATTCGCAGCATTACGTAATTTTATACCCTAACCATGGACATTATTCGTTTCGTGCCGTTCTGCACCTGAAATTCTGATAGGGCTACCGCCTTGCTTTTCTATCGATCCTTTGTTGTTCGAAGCTCGACTACGGATGCGAGTTTTATGCATCCGCATCCGAGCGTGTATGGCGGAAGGTGGACTCAATCCACCACACCGGCCTTCGCCTGGCGACCGGTACCTTCCTTACGCCCCCCATTGATAACCTACTTGTCGATGCTGGGGAGATGCCATTCGCTCTGGGACGTGTACACTCTATTATGAATCTATACGTACGAGCCCGACGCCTCCCACTGTCGCAAACGGCTCTCAATGGATCCACATCCGGTTTTGCTCTCGAACCTGTGACACCTCTGGTTCTGTCCAGGATGCCACCCTGGAGGGTAGCACCTTCGACTATTTGTCGCCACACCTCTGCTTCCAAAGCTTCTGCAGCGCGGCGAGAATTGCGTTCGTCCTTTTTTGAGCACATCGTGTCACGCTGGATCCGTGCCAGTGTATGCGGATGACTCCAAGCCCCAAGAGGTGTTTGGCTTCCACGCCGTTTCACACTGTTTGAAGTCATCTGGGCCTATCCGGCACTGCGTCTCTTTTCGGGCGAGCTGGTTGCATTACACCCTTCCGCACCGGATATCAGGCAGCCTGCCCCGTTCGGATACCGGATTGTGATCCTTAGCGACTCACAAAGCGCCCCTGAGTGCTATCGGGGTATTGGAATCTCCATACCCACTGTTTCGCGGTATCCGTGACACCACGGTTGTGGCGAGCCAGTAGATGTCGAGATTATCTTCTACTGGGTTCCTGGACATTTGGCAAGTGCGGGGAATGAGCTTGCCGATCATGGCGCCAAAGACTCCGCGAGGACTGGTCTACTAGACCAGCGTTTGGCTCTTCCTCACACTGATTACATGGCAGTAATTTGGGCAGCCTTTTGCGCTACTTGTCAAACAAAATGGGAGATTTCTGAGGGGAACTTAAAGTTGCGTGTCATTGCGCCGAGACTGTTCCTATGGACCTATCCCCCAATGCCGCGACGGCTTCAGGTCACTTTCTCTCGTCTTCAAATTGGACACACTCGCGGGACACACCACCATTTGATGGAGCGCTCGCCTGCGCCCTACTGTGAAGACTGCGTTGTCCCCCAGACTGTTCGGCACATTCTTGTTTAGTGTCTCAATCTGGGTGATCTTCGCTCATGAAACCCCTCCCGGTAGCGGTACGAGCGGAGTCGCTACCGCTTGTCCCTTGTACTCTGGACGAGTTAGTGCATACGGACTTGTGGAATATGTGACTTTTTTTTTAGAGAGGTTTATCCATTTTATTTGACTTTTTGTTGTAGGTTGCATGTTCCTGCGCCGTGGGGGAGGCTTTTAAGTCACTTTTCTGCGTTTGTTTTTAATCTAGCCTACCGATAGTCCTTAAAAGAATTGTGACTTATGCCCAAGTAGGTAGTAGCCAGGTGGCTGAGAAATAAAAAAAAACAACTCATGCCTACATTTTTTTTCGTAATAAACCATTCATGACCTTCGTTTGTTAACTCCCGTTGTTTGACTTCTGTCATTGGTGTAGGCTTTTTTGGTGACCACCTCTGTCCCCCTTTTGTCGCTGACACACGACCCCACACACACGCGCACAACAAAGTAAAGTCCCAATAGACTTCCCTCCCGAAACTCCCTCTATTAAAGGCAACAACGACGTTTAAGGTCTCATGGTTGAGAGTAAGGGGGGGGGGCGCTGACAAGAGGAATATTTAATCAACGGTTTTCCAAGTGTATCATTGGGCTCCCAGTGGCTTGCTTTTTAACTTAATTATTCGGGGTTTTACTCTTGGGAGTCCTTATCGAAAGCTGTCTCGTTTGTCAGGGTCGGGTTTCGCCCCACGAAAGGATACGTTACCGATTAAAGATTGAGGGTGAGAATGAGTTCGACTGACAATCTCAGCGTGGTTTAAACGGCTGATGTGTGTATGATTTGAGGACCAATCTCCGAGTTAAGATTGGTTAAATCCGCCGTTTTGCGTCTCGCTCACACTCTTCGAGGGACCGGTGGTCGGTATTTCTTATTTGCAGAATCGTTCTGTTTTGGATAAAGGGAAAGGGCTAATTTTTGAAATAGCGCGTCTTTACTTTATTTTTTTTAGAAGAAATCATACAGACACCCACCCAAACGCAAACTCGATTTACCCATCCTTCCCTGGTATAAGAGAGGGTAGAAAATCTTTTTCTAAAATGCCCCCCCTCCCCCTCTCCAAACTGGTGAGGAGTTTTTTCGAATGCCTGCTTCTTTTTTTTCTTTAACTTCGTCGTCCTCCCTTTAAAATGCTTATCGGGGTTCCAGTGGATGGACGAGCGTAAAATCGAGCAAACGCCCCAGCGATTGATGGGCCAAACTGTGGATTGCACATTTGAGAGCAACGACGGGAAAGACAAACACGGCGCTGGAACAATCGCCAGTTATGAAATGTCTTTTAGCGCAATATCCGTTTTCTCACATCCCAACACACACTTTCGCCTTTACTCTCACTTTTTGTTTGTTTCTTTATTCTGTTTGTGGGATCTTTACGTTCGTAGCAGCTCCGTATTTTGCGAAGGGTCTAAAATGCGACGAGTATTTCGGGTTGGATGGTTTTGATGAAGTGGCAGTCTTTGTGATTGTTGACCTATTTTCACTGTCCTTTCAGTTCATCATTATTTTTTTTCTTAGTACATTCCAGGGAGGCTTTGTGGAATGTACTAGGAATATATGGTGTTGGTGGTAGTTTATTGAAAGGAATTCAGAGTTTTTATAGTGGTGGCAGGGCTTGTGTAAGAGTGGGTTTGGAGCTGAGTGAGAGTTTTGAAGTGACAATGGGTCTGAGACAGGGTTGTGTGATGTCGCTATGGCTTTTTAATCTGTATATGGATGGAGTAGTGAGAGAGGTGAAAATGAGAGCATTGAATAAAGGTTTTGCTATGAGAGATCTTGGTGGACGGGAGTGGGGAGTAAACCAATGTTGTGTATTCGAGATGAAACGGCAGCAATGGAAATTATGCTGAACGGTGAAGTGATGGAGGAGGTA
This sequence comes from Ceratothoa steindachneri, assembly GCA_963969495.1. NCBI lineage: Eukaryota > Metazoa > Arthropoda > Malacostraca > Isopoda > Cymothoidae > Ceratothoa > Ceratothoa steindachneri. The sequence goes on from OZ018322.1 coordinate 31,927,495, forward strand.
TAATCCTTTAAATACCTCGGTTGTATGATAAGTAAGAATGGAGGTGTGAGTGAGGATGTTCAAAGTAGAGTGAAGGCTGGTTTCTCAACAGTTTGTGCTATGAAAAGTGTTTTGCGAGGGAGAGGTTTAGGAGTTGGGATAAAGAACGTTCTGCATGAGAGTATAGTTGTCTCGATTGTTTTGTATGGTAGTGAGTGTTGGGACTGAAGGGGAGTGATCGTCAGAAATTGAATGTGATGGAGATAAAGTGTCTGAGAGGTATGCGTGGTGTAACTAGATGGGATTGAACTAGGAACGAGCGAGAATGGGAATAAATATGAAATTAGATGAGAGAGTCGATAAAAGAGTGTTGAGCTGGTATAGTCATGTAGAAAGAATGAACAAAGAAAGGTTGGTGAAACGACTGTATGAATCAAGTGTGAGTGGTGTGCAAGGACGGGGTAGACCTCCTATGGGATGGCTAGATGGGGTGAAGAATGCTGTACAAAAGAGAGGAATCATTATGGATCGTGCTAAACTCGTATGCCAAGACAGGGATGCATGGATAATGTTTGTGAACAATTGTTAAATGACGCAGCCTTGAGGTTGATACCCCAGATCAGATAGACCCAGTTATGAGTCTAGCTGGTCCGAGGCGTTTAGACATCCATATGACGAGGTGCACAGAAATTTGCATTGCATCAGGTGTACCGTACCTCTTGACAAATTACGACACCAACAGTGGGTAGAGCTCCTTCTGCTGCTGTAGTCTGGAGGGCTAGGTTTCTGGACCTGGAGGCCAAGGTGTATGTTAGTGAGCGCTTGTCTTGCTGTCTGATCCGGCTACCCCCAGCTAGGGGAGGGGCCTTATGTAAATAATATATATATATATATATATATATATATATATATATATATATATATATATATATATATATATATATATATATATATATATATATATATATATATATCTTGCTTCCATCCACAGTGAACATGCGCCAGTTTCAGTCTTTTTAACTAGTCTGTTTCACTTCCCTGGGGAAACTTGCCCCTGGCTCCCGTTCTCTGGCAGTCCAGTGCTACTGCGAACCGAGCCTAAGAACAACAGATGTTTAAACGGAGCTTCCTTCCAACCGCAAATGTCTCGCATTTTGTTGCCACTTTTGTTTTAGATCTCAACTGTGTTCCCGATCTTCGTCTCAACCGCCCGACTCTAAATATTTTCTGTTCTTATGCCCTTAATTTAGCAGATTCTTTTATTACGTACGACTAAAGGGTATCGTCGCGTTAATGGTCTCATATTTCTTCCATATTATGTACCTGGCCCCGCCTGAGGAAAATTTCCACAGGACCTCGGTGGCGCTTGGTTTTCCCCCTCCTTCCCGACACCCAGGGAGGGCGAGGCTGCGCTTGGAGGCGGATCTCCACGCGCTTTACCACTTTATTTATCCCTAATTTCTGAAATTAGGGCCAATTCTAGTCTAGTGGGGGTGATGCAATGGTAGGTAAGGGGAAGGAAAGATCTCGAGTGAGAAGTGCAGACGGGTGCCTGATGCGAGAAGAGTAGGAAGAACGAGTAAGAGGCATTTGGGGTGTGAACTTGTGACAAGAATATATGAGTGTGGGTGTCAGGGTGTGGAAAGTGTTGAAAGAGGTGTAATGTGGGGTTGATTAACGGCGATTTATGACCTCGGTATCAGTTGCTGCATGAACGCTATTAAAAGAGCAAGAAAGAGCCGAGTGAGGGACAAGGAGATCGATGATAGGTGCGCATTAATTGGAGGGGGGGTGCCTTCTGCCCTTGTGTTAATCCGGAGTTGAGTAGTTGCCCCAACGCAACCCCCTTACCCCCCGCCCCCCACTACCCTAGGTCAATTTGCCTCGGTAAAAATGTCGGGGGTAGTCTTGTATTTAATAGTACATAATATTGTTGTGGTAAGGGTGTTAGTAGCGTTTATGCACGCCGACCACGCTGGGGTAGTTGAAGGTTGCTTTCAAATGGGTACCAAAATGTTGTAGAATCGAAGTGTATAAGCGAATGGCACAAGGTGAGGCAATGGCGATTAAGATGAGCTTGAGTATTGGATGATGTATGACACGAGCCTTGTCGATCTATCTTCCAATTCGCTCCGCCCCGAATGGGTGGGTGTTGGATTGCACCTTGTAATACGGGTGTGTCCTGGTAGATAAGACCTGGAAATAGCTATTCATGGAACCTATTACACTAGATGGCGTTCACTCGCAGGTGAGGTACTTTTGTGTATCTAAGTTGTGCGAGTGTTGGGCGTGTTGTGAATATTTTGTTTTATATGGTTCCTGGTGGTATTGGGTGCAGATGTCTGTGTGGGTCAGGTCGGTGCAGTGTTGGTCTGTGTTTACTTTGAGTTGTTGACTGCATCGCCGCCTTGCCAGAGCGACCCGTATGTGATGGGGAGGGTTGAGCAACCCGCTCAACGAGTCTTGGGAAAAGGTTAGTGATTGTGGCATCGGGGGCCGGGTTTCACATAACCCTCAACCCACCCTTGTATTTGGAATTGAAGAAATTTACTGTAGTATCGTCCCCCCTCCCTCATTTCTTTTGCCTGACTAAAAATAGAAACAGTCTGCCTGGTACCCCGCAAGGAGGTTGGGAAGGGAAAGGGGAATTTCACACCACAATACCCCGAATAGTCTCTTTAAGCTTTTCGGACTATGCATATTTTCACTTCTCCCTACATCACCATTTGCTCTACGAGGCGCTCTTCAATAACTTTCTGGCAGAGCCACGTTAGTTTTCCTATCATAAATTTCAACAATGATAATAATATCTTCATTGGTTTAATAATAATAAATTAACCCAAATCTGACTAGCAAGTAGCGATGCAAGGGCATTGGGTCCACCTGAAATGAATGGCGTCGGGCTCCCCGAAATCGCCCTGAGGAAAGCGACGGCACGATCTGTGTATTCTCGGGTGATCGTTGCAAGATCATCATCATTCGCTTTCCCCATAGTGGGTTGGTGCCCATCAATTCTTATATGATCGTTGCAAGATCATCATCATTCGCTTTCCCGATAGTGGGTTTGGTGCCCATCAATTCTTATATGATCGTTGCAAGATATTGAGATTTTAAAACGCGATCGGTTTATTATTTGGCCGTTGCGCGATGCTGATGTGAGCGAGTCGGGCGGGAGAAAAGGCACCCCATCCCCTATTTACGATTTCTCAAATTGAGCGCGAAAGTTGGCGGGTAATTTACGAGTGGACTTTCTCGACGCGGTCGGCCAATGCTCGCCGACGGTGCGGGTGACCGCAGCGCGAATTCGGCGCTTTCCCATTCTTGTCTTGCGCTACTTTCTAAGAAAGCGCTACCAGCTCGACGGAGGAAACTGGCCGCGATATGCGGTGTTCGTATAGCGCGTTGCATCGGACCTCTTAGGATCGTAACTGATTTCGAGAAAGCTACCGACTTTCGCCGCCCTCTCATTACCTTTATCCCTTCCCCCATCCATTTTTGGTTGATGAAAAGGGAGTAAGCACAAAACTCGGGTTGACCCTTGGAGAAAGGCGGGGGGAAGGGGCTTCGTTTACCCAGTTGGTACACCGTAACCGGTATTATAGGTAAGTCAGCCTGGACAGGTTCTTCAGTCCCCCTTCCATTTTTAATTATTTGCCCCAATTAGAGTTCCTGCTCTTTGGTGAGCATGCTTGGTTCCTGGCCCCGCGGCTTTGGTTCGCGACGTTGATGTGACGCCCCCCTCCCTTCTTAGCTGGGGTCGGTCGAGCCCGTCTCATCAGTTATTCTCTCCACGGCCGCCTCTTATTCTCCATCCTTCGTCTCCGTGGAACCACTCTTCATTCCTCGTCTCTGTGCCCCGCAGGGAGATGCCCTGTGTAATCTGCTACACCTGGTACCTGGAAGAGCCACGTCCTCCCGACCCGAGAGGTATCAGTTAAGCACCATCTGGCACAGCTTCCCAGGCCCAGTGCCCGCAGTTGTATACCCTCCCTGCCCCTACTATTTACAGGGCCTGCGGCTTTATATCTTCGACTATTTTCAATCTTCCACACATTCACCAAATTCCTTTTAGATCTCTCCTTACCCACTTGTGATTACCAAGAGGGTAGGTACCCTGTGTATACTTACTACACCTGGAACCTAGAGAAGTGGGACATTCTTCGGCCCCGAATGCCCATGAGAAATCCCCCAACGCCCATGACCCCTCAAGCCTGGCCTCTTACAACCTGCAGGAGGCAAGGGAGTTTATTTATAGAGATCCAAAGCCTCTTCTGAAACGGGCATGATATAGGTGGTCAGGTCTTTATACCTAGATAGGAGAAATAAGGAGGGGGTACTCTTAGGTAGAAAGGTTGCATAGGGAGAAAGCGGGAACGCACCAGCAACCCCATACCCTATCAGAGAGTTGAAGTCAACTCAGTGAGTCGGGCCGGGAGGGTGTTCCAGCTCCTCTATGTAGCCTTTTTTCCTAAGAGTATCCTCTCCTTATTTCTCCTATCTAGGTATAAAAACCTGACCACCTATTTCATGCCCGTTTCAGAAGAGGCTTTGGATCTCTATAAATAAACTCCCTTCGCTCCTGCAGGTTGTAAGAGACCAGGCTCGAAGGGTCTTAGGCGTTGAGGCGAGAATAACGGTAACTGCTGTTTTACCCATAATAAGCCCTTCTTTGCGCCTAATGGGCTGATCCTGCGGCCGTTCTTGGGTACATAATGTTTCCAGGCCAACTAAAAGTTTCAGGTCCCGTCTCGAGGTCCGTCACGTGATGTATCTTTAAATCCTGGCTGTCTTGCTGACAACCGGTACGGCTTAGGGATCCACTCTGTCACCCTTGTCTCTCTGTCTGCTCAGTTGTGAGCCTTTGAGGATCGACCGTTCGCTGAGCGGGCGGTGTGTGCTTCTATTCAGGCGCTGACATCACCTTCAAACTCGTCCAGAGTTGGGGCCTCTGAAAGGTCCTAAAATCCGAGGCAGGAACGGCTCGACGGGTTATACCCACCAACCACCCCTTCTCCCTTTTATGGTCAGAAGAGTCAGAAATTTTATGTGCGTTGGTTAACGCACACATCCCTGACAACAAAAAACCTCGCCCCACCTTGCTTTTCGAGTGGGTGAGGACTACGACACCACCATTCTAAATAGTAGATAGGTTCCCATCCTACCAGCTTATATTGGGAAAAGTGTTTTCCCTATATCACCTGCTGAAGCTTCCTCGGGCAGGTCCCCCTCGAAAGAGGGGATCCACCCCTTTTCTCAGTCGCCCCCGTTTATACGGGGGCGAAAGTTGAAACCGTCTCCAGGACGCCCGCTGCCGATGGTAACATCTAGCTAGAGCATATCTCCTTAGAGTGGCAAAGGGTAGCGGCGTCCATTGCCCCCACTGCATGCCGGCGGGGAGGGATAGACGAAGGGACTCGTTTTCTGAAACAAGCATGAACCCGAGGGAAGCATCGCCCCACACGGCAGGGTCTTTCCCGGGAGAGACTAGTGGCGAGGTTGGAACTACTCCCGAGTCAAAGTCCACTCCAATGGGGACACGGGGTCCTCAGGGAATTTAGTGGGACAAGGACACTTGGTGCGCATCCGCATTCGGCATGGTCCTTTACCATCTCGGCGATGGACAAAGTCGAGGCTGACCCATCGGACCTTGGATACCCCTCGTGAAGTGGGATATATAAAGGGACACACCCCGCCCTCACCCTAGAAAAAGACTAAAAAAAAACAAAAACGGGTTTATTCTCCTCCTGGGGGACCAGGGGACAGACTGGTCTCATGCCGACTAGGCATGTGACCAAGTCAAGGATGGCACGTCCGGCCTCGGGAGGCCCTCATACGGAGACGGCAAGACCCATACGGCGAGCAAAGGAACAGTATGATGAAAGGCCTTATGCCCTATCAACACTAACAAGAAAATCATTACATATGCAGGTACACACGTGACTATCTTTCACGCATTTTCACTTCCTCCATCTTCACCACTTTCTGTAAATTTGTAGCTCCCTTACACAACTTATGCGGGATACGCCCTCGTTGCCGAATGACCTTCCTCGTCCAAGGGTTCCTCCTTGGGCAAGAGGCTCGGAGACGACGAACCCCTTCATCGAGAGGCTACCAGGCGCTTTTGAGCCTGCCAGCTTCAAACGCTTTCTGATTATCTGTTCCACTGATGTGAGCCTGTTGTCCAAGGGACAGGTGTTCCATCAGCGTCACACATTAGCTTGGGTTCTCGGTATGGAACCGAACGTCACCCTTCTGGTGACTGACTACCAGGCTCTGTATCTGTCTTCACGGCCGAACTGGTTGCAATGAACCGCTCGGTTCGGAAGATAACGGGCTTCGGAGACCGGATTTTATTTATAGAGATTCATAAAGCGCGCTGAGTGCTCTCGGAGCTTTTGACTCCCCCTCCTCCTGGTTCGTGGTATCCGTGAGGCCATGGTTGCCGCGAGCCGGGCGGATGTCGAGATTATCTTTTGCTAGGTTCCTGGACATGCAGGGATTCCGGGGAATGAGGGCGTCAAACGGTTCATTGACTGGGCAATCGGACCACTGCTTTGCCCTCCCTCCTCTGACTACATAGTAGGATTCAAGTCAGCCATTCTGGCTCCATTGCAAATAAAATGAGAGACTGCTGACAGGAATCCAAAGTTGCCTGCCATTGCGCCTCACTTATCCTGTGGAACCTTATTGTACCGAATGCTTGATCCCCCCAAACTATCCAGCACATTCTTGTTGAATTCCTTCTCGAGGGGGGGGGGGGAAATCTTCCCGCGCGCTATATGTCCCATACCAGAACAAACGTTAAGGCTACCGCATGCCCCTTGTACTCCGGACGGGTTCGTGGACTCCGGACTCCGAGTCGGTGTTGGTTGCATGCTCAGGCTAAGGAGGGAGACGGTTCTCTCTCCCACATTGTTCTTTTTTCATACTTGTTAACTGTAGCCTTAGAAAAGGCAAAAAATTAATTCCGTTGCGTATACCCTTAAGTCGCCAGGTGGTGTGCCCTTCTCGAGTTATGTACCTTCTCACATTTTCACTCTTTTCCATCCAATTTTCTCCCTGAGTCGGTCTTTGCTGTATAAATAAATACGCTATGAAGTTCTTGAAATGTCTCCTTTCAGTTCTAGCTACTTCAGGTCGATGGATTTATTCAGAAAATCTTCCTTCATATTGAGCTCTTCGATATTGTGCCTGTCATCGACCCGGTTCTTCCACTTAAGTCGATTTCTGTTCGTTTCTTTTCCCCTCTGCACCTGATTGATGCCTTGCGGGGGTCTGAATACCCTCCCTCTGTTCTTGAGAGCTCCCAAAGGGGGTATCGATGCCGTACAGAAGACGATTGTTTCGAGTAGTCGCTCCGCTCCGCTGACTGACGACTTTGGCTCCTCGGCAATCGAGGCGGTTCTTTCGTCGAGCGTCAGCTCAAGGCTGTTACCTGGAGGAATCGCACACCCTCCTGAATCCAGTGTGTAACCTGCAAGGAAGTGCCAGGTGTGGCATGAACCAGCATACTGTAGCTGATGGCTGGTTGATTGCGCCCCCCTCCCCGGCCACACTGTCTCCTGGAGGATCTGCTGCTGCTGTATCTTTCATACATTTTCACTTCCTCTAACTTCATCACTTTGTTTTGGTTCTCTGGTTAAAAATTTTCTGTGGGAGATGCTCTCGCTCGACCATTTGGGCGAATCTCATAGATCATCTACCTCCCCTCAACCGCAAGAAACACCCCTCGGCAGGGCCCCACCCAGCCCCACAAGCCCGCTCTCGAAAGTTTGTTTCCACACGGCTCCATCCGTAGTATAGCAAATTTGCCTTGGCAGGTTGTGAGAGTGGTAACAACCCTTGCTACAACTCCCCTCGCCCCCCGTGCTCGCCATTTATAGCTCCTCGCGCCTTGATACGGGGTTCGATCCCTGCCCGGAGCGGACACAAAACAATTCGTCCCTTGTAGGGAGTTGCCACCAATCACGGGAGTTCGCTGAGTCTTAGCTCAGGCAGTGTCATCCATATATATCATCGGGCACCTAGCCAATAACAACACCACTGACTCACCCATGAATCCTTCACACACACACACACAGCTCATCACTCTTCTGTCCTCGCAACCTGCGGAATTTGTCTTTCATTCCACATTCTGCTGACTTTGAATGGGTGGCTCTCCCTTGAGCCACATAGTTGCAATTGTTCATTTGGTTTGTGGCAAAATAATACCTCCCCACTACGCACACACGAGGACTTGACCTGGTGCCCTTGAGAGTGTCATTTATATTGTTTTGGTGTGATTATCCATCAGGGGTGGACTGCATCGGATTTTCTGCACACCCCTCTTCCCCTGACTTCGCGCGCATCGTGGTCCAAACTAGGATCAATTTAGAAACACCGACTTTCCTTCATCCCCATTTTGCGGAGTTTTGTGCGATCCTTCTCCATATTCTGTGGGAAAGCAATTAATGTTAATAATCACCTTCATTCCCAAATAAAAATAGGACGAAATATGGTCGTGGTGTCCGATTTTATGGTAGAATTGGTTGTGTACGGGGGTGTTTTAGTCATATCGTCAGTCTCTGCTCTGGATGCATTCATGGCCAACGGCGAATTTTGGTCACTTTTTCAATGTTGTAAAACACACCCGTGCCTTGGGTGTGCTTCATGCTGTTATCTCGATCGATATATCAAGCTAACAATAGGTTCCTCGTACAATATTCATGCTTGTTTCGTTTTAATTTGATGGAATGGTACGGACTTACAATAAGGCTATCATAATTGGGAACACTTGGTTGGGACTTCCGTGGCCACGGACGAGAATTCGTCTAAAAAACACGGATATTTTGCTAGAAGCCGACATAATACCATTATACTACGGCCATAACGCGACTATATTCTCGGTTAATACTTCTATAAATCTACCTCGATTTCCTTTGCCTTTTTTCTTGATCCATTTGTTTTCATCACTGAACGAAATTGCCCTTGTTGGTTACCCAGGTCTCCTTAACCTTGTTGGTCACACCGATCTCCTCATCCACGCCAAGCTAGTGATTATCAAACAGACCAGTCTATAACTACAATGCACTATAACACATTCTAACATAAAGTTCTCCCCCACGACTGGGTCAGCGCCTCCGGTGTGCCGCAACGGGAAAAGTTACGGTGAAAATAGCGAATTGAACCAGTTTTTACGAGACTTAGTTACAGTCATTTGCCGGTGATGAGGATCGTCCTCAAGTCATACCCGATGCAGTGTGAAGGTCGATAATAACACACCACCGTTTCGTACATTGTCGTTTAACTCATAGAGAGTGGAATGTTCTGTCGAAGTAAACACAACTGTAAAAAGCCCGCAGTCTACAATCGACCGGACATTGCTTTCTTTAGTCCATTGGACAATTTATTTTGTTGATGTTCGCCCCGGAATTAAGGCGTCTCGGAGACCGAGAATTTGGCGAACAGTCGCTAGTGTCTCTCCGCGGTCGGGAAGGCGCGAGAGGTTAAGGGGGAGAATTCAAGTGAGGGTCGGGTTTGCTTATTTGTGTGCTCGGTTCTTTTTGTCTAGGAAATTGGCGCAATTGAAGAAGTGATTAAAAGATTGGACCCTTAAAGTGGCGCCGCCTCTCGCAGATACTCGAATAACAAGATGGTTGGGGGTAAAGTTACTCAAGGTGGGGTTCTTGATTCGTCCATTTAAGGAACCTGTGTTCCCATTGTGAGGAGTCCTTTTCGCGATATTGTAATCCACCTTCTGCTGCCCCGTCGTGTGTGTGCGTGCAGGAAGGGGGGGGGGAGTCATTATAATTAATGCTGTTCTAGGACAAGGATTCTCTACCCTCTTTACCCTATGCCATTCCCACCTTTTCCAGGGGTCACTCATCAAAAGAGTTAAACACCCCTAAAAAATATTGAGACAACTTTAAATGGAATATTTTACGCACATTTTTTTATTTATTCTGCAACACTAAATGAAATGTGGTTCTGTAGATTATGTACAATCTGTAATAATCCCCTTATTCCAACAAGTTTTGAGCCCCCTCCTAAACCCCTAAAATTGTTCCTTATTGGGGGGGGGGGGTTCTTTGTTTGAAAAATCCTGTTTAGTGGTCACCTTCTCGACTCCACGGCGTAGTGAGCCAGGTACAGCATGAATCATGCTGCAACTGACATCTGGAGGGCTTGAAAAAAGATTACCCTATTTTGAACAATTTCTGGCTATGATACCCGCGTTGGTTTTCGCGTTTTTGAAAAAAATCTCGCGTCCACCTTCCGCACCTTATTGGGGAATGCGTTTTCCTCAGCCATCAATTGGCACTTTGCTCTACGACGTCGGGGTGTGGCGCTTTAGGGCCCTTCCACACGACGCCACTATGGTGGCGCCACCAAAAATACCTGGTGGCGTCGTCTGAAGTGGCGATTAAAGCCCAGAGTGTTTGGCGGAGGTCACGAGCTCCTCTCGGCCACGGCTCTTCTTGGGTGAATGCGAGCTTGAGCTTCTGTGTCCCCTCCGCTCCCCCCCCCCCTTCCCTCTTTCCAAGTGACCCTTGACGCCCTCCTCTTTCTCCTCAGAGGTGTGGGGGGGGGGAGGACTCCTCCTCAACCGGGTTCGTGCACTCCCGATTGTGGCATTGTCGGAGGTGGATGCCTGCTCGAGCCTCTGAGGGGGGGCGACTCTCTCCGGCGCCTGCACGTGCAATTTGGGGCTGTTTCTTGCCTTTTGCTGTTGTTGTTTGGTTTTGTTTCCTTTAGGATGAGCTGAATTTTGGGCGAGGGGGCGATACCCTTGTTGGTGGTCGTCTGGTTTTGGTTACCTTTCACATTTCCCCGATTTCACCTCTTTCTCCGACAGTCGCTCCCGATAGGGTTAGTCTTAAAGCCTCGCGTCAGGAAGGAAGTTCGAAGTCGAGGTTTTTGCACCCCTGCGTTTTCGGTAGCCCTGTGACCCTCCCTCCCAAAGCGGTGGTTGTGTCAGGTGTAGCATGGACAACCACGCCGAAGCTGACATCTGAAGGAATGTTACCCTCCCAGCCCACTCACTCCCCGTGGGACGACCGGCGGCTATATAATCGTTCACAGCTGTTCACTTCCCCCGATCTTCCCCACTTTCCTTACAGCTCGCCCCTTACTTTCCTTGTTCCTCTTACCTTTTAATTCCTGATCTTGTTTAAATAATTGTGGTAGAGATGGAGCAGATTGCGACCGCGGGGTTTTAAATGGTAGGAAAGTCCTCATGGGACGATTATAGCGCCAGTGAAAGGTAAGGGATTGGAGTGTGGAATGTGCCAGGAATCTGCGTAAGAGTATGCTGGCGCCAACGCTGGTGAAGGAAAGATTTTCGGTGAGAGCAGTGCAAAAATGGACAACTTGAGTCGAGTGCGTAGGGTGGGAGTTGACTCGCTAAGAGTTTTTGATGTGAATGAGATTGTGATTGGGTGTTAAGTAGTGCTGTAGGTATGTAAGAAGAATATGTGGAAATAGACATGCAAAGAGAATATACGAGAGTGTCAGAGTGTGAGAAGGGTTGGAAGAACGCGCAAAAGTGGGTTGATTTTGTGAATGTGCGTTTGAGAACGAAACGGCTGACCAAAGGAGGAGGTGCATCGTGTATGATAGATCTGTATGGAGCGGGTGTCCGAGAGGGTGTTCTGGAGCCTCTTGCCCAGCGAGGAAGGTCATTTGGCAACGAGGGCGTATCCCGCATAAATTTTGTAAGGAGACTACATCTGTACAGAAAGTGGTGAAGATGGAGGAAGTGAAAATGCGTGAAAGATAGTCACGTGTGTACCTGCATTCATTGAGGCCGGGAGGGCACACAAGCTTCCATATGTAATGATTTTCTTGCTAGTGTTGATAGGGCATAATGCCTTATAGGCCTTGCCCGCTTTCAGTGAGGTGTCTGTACATACTCAGCCGTGACGTTATTTATCCCCCCTCCCCCCCCCCACACACACAATCGAATTCGTTACCCATGTATCCTCGACGCCAATGAGCTTGCTTTTTATTGCACAGCTTCGATCCCTGTGTGGATGCTTTGCTCATATATATGCGTGGCCCTTTCGCCACGAGATGCGTGACCTCACCTGGCGCCTGTCAAAGTTCTTCGATCTCTGCCAGAGAGTTTGCACCGCGACGCAAGGCTGTTTAATTACTGTTAAAAGGCCCCAAACGGCTATGAGACTGTTTCTTTTGTGTGTTTGGCTTAAGGCGCAATCAAGAAAATTGGGCCCATTTCAACTTTTCAAGATAGGGCAAAGGCTATTGCGAAACTGATCTTCATAGCGCTTCCGAATTGGTTGACATCCATCGTAGCCTTGTGCGGGGGTAGGCCTAGAGGATGCTGATTGCTGAGCCTCTTTGCAGGATGCTTTTATTCGGGCTCTATCCACAGGACGGGGCTGCTCTCATTTCGGGAGACTCCTTGTGATTGGATTTCTTTTCGTTGCAGGAGTCGGCAAGGGAGTGTCCTTGCGGGGTTGGGCACCCATGAGGTCGAGTGTGAGTGTGATCTTGTCCAACCCCCCGCCAGACACTACGATGAGCTACCCCGATTACTCCGCCCACCCCCATCACCACCACGCCCTCCTCGTCCTCGTCAAACAAGTGGGTGAGTATTAACCCAGATTTTTATTGATAACTATAACAAAATTTCACTTTTATTTTCTTGTTCTTGGTTAATAGTGTTATTTCCCAGTTGTTTGTAACTAAAGTAAATGAAAAGAAGTCTATTTTGATCACAAAACTTTGCTTCTCTAGGTAGGGCACCGACTTTCTTAATTTGCCCATTTTAGAAAATAATGCTATGGCATTATTAATTTCGCAAAAATTTGAGAATATATAAAGGCTTTCATTTTTTTCAAAGCATGGTAGAAAATTGTAAATCTTATTTTTTAAATAAACGGAATGTTGTAGAATTATTGGTTTTAAGGAAACATTCCCAAAACTAGATTTAATGAGGAATCTCTAGAATTTAGTAGAATTTAATCGTTTCAATAATCTTCCACAACTTCTTAGAACACTCTTATTTAAACTTCTACAACCTTCTGGAATATTACTTCAGAAATATTTATACAGTGAATATTTATATAGTGAACACACCTGAAGACAGATGGCATCAAAAGGATGCATTCTGTTATACCCGAGTACAGTTCATCAAAACAAGAGCAAAAAAGCTCGATGTGAAAGCTCTATGAGAAAGTGTGAAACTTACAAAGCATATTTTGGCATGTCAGTTTTCAACAAAGACCAACCATGATCACCTCATTTTGCTTTTGAACACAGCAAGAAAACTTTGGAAGGTAAGAAAATTGTTGTTGTAAAGACTAAAATATTAAATGTCAGAATTATTTAAGCTGTTGTTTGTTTGTAAGTCAAAAGAGTAATAAAGTTTATTTTTTTACTTTTACAGGATGGTATTGAGGGGAAAGAAGAGCCATGAAGTTTGCTATTCCCAGGATTTGGCCTGAACCTACTGACCACACAAACAACTTCTACTTCTTCATGGTGGACCCTTCCAAACTTCTAAGTGGCAAAAATGCACCTGCTATTTCCTATACCCATCCTTCATCCTCTATTGCACCACTACCTCACAGTGCTGATCTTCCTGTACCTACTCCTCCAGAAAGGAATAAACCGCCCTCAGAAGAAAGCAAAAATTCAGAAGCTGAAAATATCAGTGAAGATGTAAACTACAGTGTCAGTGATATGGCTGTTGAAAAGAATCCATACTATCCAAACCAAAGAGACCCCATTGGCCTTGTCAGAGATCTTGGCTTGTCAAAGTCAAATGCTGAGCTTTTGATTTCCCTGCTCAAAGAGTGGGATTTGCTGGATGAAAATATACAAGTGACAAGCCAACATTTCTTAAGATTCTTTGCTTATCAAGCTGGGATATGCTCATACAATCGGGTCTATTTAATGCAATTGGAATTATATGTAATTAAAATGAGTGGAGGCTCTTCATTGACAGCTCCTCAAGAAGAAATTAAAGCTGTACTTCTCCATAATTGGAATAAGCATTCATCCCTTACCTTGGTTCATTGAATATATCTCGAGGACAACAACAGCGTCTAGCTCCTGCTACGAGCTTTGAATTATAGGGAAGTGATTGTAGACTTATAAATGGTAGCATTTTTGATTGGTTTCCAGGGAGGTTTTACCAAGTTCCCATGTCATCTGTCTTTGGCAGTGATACCACAGCAATTACCAGAAAAAGGACTAAGTTATGATGAAGCAGTTTGTCAGAGCTCTTAAGGGGATAACACATTTCTTGAGTTACTTTTCACGTTGTTTCGTTCTAAATTTGCATTTTTTGGTTTTGTATATCATTTTATTGCAAATTTTATGCACTTTTTTATGGTATAATTATTTTTTTTACCAACATGACTAGAACATAGTAAAAATTAAGATAATGCAAAATTGTATACATTCCTGAAAATTTGTTCTTAGATATTTAAAGTTCATTTGTGAAAAAAAACCCAAACCCACACCATTGATTTTTATATCATTTTATTTAAAATTATATGCACGTTTTTATAGTATATATTTTTTTTTAGCAACATGACTAGAACATAGTGAAAATTATGATAGTGCAAAATTGTACACATTCGTGGAAATTCTGCATAGATTCTTAAAGTGAATTTCTGAACAAAACACTAAACTACACCATGCAATTTTTAATATTTGCTAAAAAAAACCCCGGCGCCAGTGAACTGGTTTATATTTTTAGCATAATTTGAATATAGATTGAACTAAATTCCAGGGCATTCGGAACACTCCTACTATTCACCTAACACCCCCCTTTCCAACTGAGAACAAAGACTATAGTTGACCATGTCCCCAAAATATATGTTTCAGTCCACCATTAAAACAGATTTTGATGGAACTAAAGAAAACTGATTTCAAATGATAAATAAATCATATTTGCATATTTTGCTCATGAATTGAGCTTGTTTGCTTAATTTTTAGTAATTCTATCGCCATTTATATGATATCAGGTTTCAAGGTGAGGGGGCGGTCTGAAAGCCCCTCCTGTATCTCAAAAACGGTGCCGCAGGTTATTAGGATTTTGGCAGGAATAAAAGGGCTTTTAATAAGCTTTTATTTCATAGAAATCTAACGTAGTAAAAAGTTGAAAAAATGAATGTGGTATTCCCTTAACAAAGAGTTTGTAGCCTTCAAGTGCCCTCAAAATTTCTTTAACACACTAAGGCAAAGGTTAAAGCTGGCGTTTTTGTTGCACCACATATCAAGAAAATCATAGTGTTCAGAATTCCCTGAAAAGTTTAGTTTCAATGTGTCGGGGCTTTTTGGACAAGGTGACAATTATGTAGAACTGGTTGAGAATGTACTGAAAAGCTATTGATAAATGGGTTGCAAGATGTCCTATCTTGACCAGTTCAAGAAAAATAATCATCATCATCTTCGTTTTTCATCCTCTTGGTCCCGCTTCTGCAGGGCTGGATGGTCGTATGACTTTTCCTCACCGCCTTCGGTTCTGGGCATCTTCCTCTGTAAGTCTCAGTCCCTCCATATCCTCCCCAAGACAGTCCCTCCAAGTTTTTCTGGGTCTTCCTGGTGGCGTTCTGCCTTCCATTGCATTTACATAGCCTCCCTCAAGTAGCCATCCTCCTCTCTCTCCACATGACCAAACCATCTGAGTCTCCTCAGTCGCAGCTCCACTACTCCACATCTGTCTGCCAACTCAGAGCTCCCGATGCGATCCTGCCACTTCACCCCAGCCATATATCTCAGCATACGTCGATCAGTTCCATATGGGAGAATACTCAGAGGAGAAAGGGGAGCGCTTATACAATGAAAACAGGATGGGAGACTACATTCAGGGGCTTGTACAGGAAAGTGATTTACATTACAAACGGAAATCGAGGAAAACTGTTCATTTCTAATATTTTTTACTTTTTTATATATTTCTTGTTTTTTGCCCTATAATGGATGAAAAAGCTAAATTTGCCTATTGTTAGTAAATATTTCTTCATACAAGCCACAGAAGCAAACTATAATAGAAATAATGCCTATTTTCTAACGTTTTGCAATTAAAGGAGTTGGAAAATAGCAATTACTGGCCAGGAACAAAAGATTTTATTATGTAGTGTAATATTGTTCGAAACATTTAAAAAATATATACCCTACACGTGGCAAACCTCTATAATGAATTTACATGATATAATTTAGTTAAGAAAAACAAGAAATGTATTAAATGTCATGCCCTAATTCGACGGGGCAAGGATTTACCATTTCAAGTGGTTAAAGGATGGTGGTTGGTGAAAAATTATGGATATTTGCAAAATGGAAGAATAAACCGCCATTTTTCTACTATTTCAGTGTATTAGGAAACAATGTTTTCATAAGACTACGCTAATTTGAGTTTTAATCATTATTAATCTCTTCTGGTCTAGGGAATTTAATTATCAATGCCTCAAATTGGACTGAATCCGGACAAATTATTCCTTCCTCCCCATTTCGATTTACGCTCTTGGTGGGAGTCGCCAAATGGGCGCTATTTGTCCGGAAACAAACACCTCCGACCACCCTCCCCTCTCCATTTGGATTGGAAACTGAAAACAGTGTAATCTAATGAGAGGTGCGCTCATGCTGCAAAGGAGGGTTGGGGAGTCAAATGGAAATAAAGAATGAATTAGTAAAAAGGATCAAAATCAAAATAGATTCAATGGGGTCAAGGGCTACATTTATGGCTTCTCAGTGTAAATTCGCGCGAGGACTTGAAATTATGATGCATTTGTGATACGAGAATCAATATATCAGCAGAAGGGTGAAGAATACGGCTTTGCTTTGGCCATAAGCCCCCCACCCCCGGCATTTTAGGAGCAAACCAATCTTCTCATCCTTTAACCTTTTAACTTCAAATGTCATTTTTCTTTATGCTCTTCTCGTCATTTCATCGCTGAGCCCTATGGACCCATTTACTTATTGACACTCGTTTTAATTCACACTCAGGCGAAGACACCATGATGTGCCCGTGACCGCTGCCCACACTCCCAGGGTATAATGGTTTTGCAACCCCATCACCACGGGATAGAGGCGGGCAGGAGGATGCGCGATTTACACCCGGCATGAAGTTTACGTTTTTTTATTTGGTATAAATACCTCCTTTCAGGCAGTAGGAGTGCAGCTGCATCTGGATAGGAGGTATACTGGCATTTCTGCGTACACCCCCACCATCAGCCGACTTCAACTCGAAGGATTTCCGCCCTTTCTCTTGCTCGGGGATCTGAACGGTAGTCTCTGGGGAGAATACTCGATCCATCTCGGGGGTCAGGTCCTTGACGAGCTGGAGATAGGTGTCAGAAATGTGGACGAGTTTACGCATCATTGCCCGAGAACCACTTCATTTTCCTGCTTCGATCTGCCCCTCTGCTCTCCGAATGTTAAGCTTGATTTTGGGTGGGAGGTGCTCGATAATCCTCATGCTAGTGACCACTTTTCTATCCTATCTATCTATCATTTTATTGGCAACTGCCCCCTTGGAGCGGGCGCGGTGGTCCGTATTTCAGAAAATGACTCATTTCTCTGTCCCATTCGAGGAGTTAAGGTCGGTGGTTGAAGCCATTGAGTTCTTCTCCGGCTACCTCATCACCGTGGCCCTAACTACTATCCCTAGAACGTCTGGACATTTTGCACGCCGTCCGCTTCCTTAATGGTAAGCCGAGTGTGAAACAACCCTCAGACAGAAGCGATTTGTCTGCATGCCCTATAAGCACCACCCCAACGATTTTACCTTTGCCAAATTACGTCGAGCTACGGTTAGGTTCCAGTATGTTTCGAAGCACTCCCGCCGCTTTTCCTGGCGTGTATACGTGTCTTCATTAACGGGAACACCCCTATTGGAGAGGTGTGGAAGCGAATCAAAAGGATTCGGAGCAAGTTCTCGCATGACCCCCTCCCCAACCCCTCGTTCTCCAGTAGAATGGAACCCACGGCCGTGGCGTAGTTCTTCGCGACCTCTTTCTCCACGCTTTCTAGAGCCGTGATACTGCTCCGCCAGCATTCAATGCACGTTGTGATGTCGCTGAAGGCCGCCGACTGAACTTTACCTCCAGAGGCGGAGAACCCTTCAACGACATGTTTACATTGAGTAAGTTGCGTTCCGCTCTCGCTTCGTGCGAGGACACCGCCCCTGGTACGGACGATGTCTTTCTGTTAGATTTGTTCAACATGATCTGGACAGAGGGTATGGTATCCTCCCAGACTCCTGGCAAATGACTACTGCACCCTCTTTTCGCTCACCGGGGAGAGATCAGTTTACCTCTGCCGGTTTCAGCCCAATTTCTCTAACCTCCTCCGTGTCCATGTTGATGGTAAAGTTGGTTACTATTAGACTAACCTTGTTCCTAGACATCGGAAGCAACATCTTTTCCCTATATTGCGGCTTCCGCAAGTTCCACTCCACGTCGGATGCTCTGCTCCGGCCGGAAAAGGCTATCTGCGAAGCCTTTTCCCTGCTGCTCCGGTTGAGATTTTTTTTTTTAATATTCCTTCATTTGTCCCACCATTTCTTCTATTGCCCCTCCCCCCTCATTATTTTCTTTATCTTTCCTTTTGCTCCACATCTGTAGGCTTGGATGATATCACGGTCACAATTCCTGCGGGTATACCTATGCCTATATATGTATCTTCACGCTTTTTTTTTTCTCTATCCACATTCCTTACAAATATATCCTTGCCAACCTTCTGCGTGATGGGGCCTCGTTGCTATTGCTTGATTCCTTTCCTCTCTCGCTCATTCGGGAGAAGCAATTTAAGAGGAATTCCCATTGCAGTCTTCTCGATTACCCTTGTCTATTTTTCTCTTGCTTTTAATTTCTCTGCGTTTGACTGGTCAGTTATTTTATGTCCCTGAACCCGGGTCCTGCCCATAGGCCAAGAACCTCTCTGAACTCCGCTTACTGGAGAGGATTCTTCCAGAGATCTGTCTAGGTTTTGTCCAGGGGATGCGAATGTTGGGTATGTGTGACTGTTTGATTTTATGGTACTGCGGGTTATAAATCGGGAATCGCTTCTGCCCTGCATTTTAAGGGTGTGAGTGAACTTGGATGTGAGATTGTTCATGCAAGCCTGGAAGCTTGACATCTCGAGATATGGGGTAGTGGTGGAGTTTTGTTAAGAGCAGCGTCGGCGGGATGAGGGAATCTTTTGGCCAGCGTTTTCTCTCAGCCGTGCTCGTGTGCACAAATAAAGGGCGCGCCCTTGTCCACCAGCATTTAATAATTTGCTCTAACTTGACATTTGTAGGATCGCAGCTGAAGAGCCGTTATTTCCATAAGCTGTACGAGCGCATCAGTCGAGTGACGCACGTCAAAGTAAACGACTCGAGTGGGAAGGTCCGTCCTGTGTGGATATCCTTCAGACGCGAGTACCCCGTCGAAAACAATGACTGGGGAGATTTTCAGGCCCACCGGAGAGTTCTTGGAATTATTTCCGTCGGTAAGGCGATTCAGAGTTTTGTGACAGCGCA
The DNA here is from genome assembly GCA_963969495.1 of Ceratothoa steindachneri. Lineage (NCBI taxonomy): Eukaryota > Metazoa > Arthropoda > Malacostraca > Isopoda > Cymothoidae > Ceratothoa > Ceratothoa steindachneri. Next base: position 31,946,948 of record OZ018322.1, read on the forward strand.
TTCATATGTAGGTAAAATTTTTTTTGATTAAATGCTTGCCCAAAGAATTTTCAAAGTATCATAACATGTATATTTTAAAAGGACTCAAATAACGACCCATCTCCCGTTTAATCCGCGCGGCACAATGAAGATGCATAGGATTTCTGGCCTAACTTTTGACGTTCCTTGTTTCTCGCCTGACAGGTCAAGTTGCCAGCCAGGCCGATTTGAATGACGTCTGTAGACAACACGAAAGTCTCAAAGTGAAATACTCATCGACTCTGTACGACTCCCGATGCATTATCCTTGGAGTGAATCCCGACGGAACCGTGTACCAAAAGGACGTCTTAAGCAGTCCTTCCAACTCCTCCACTCCTGAAATATCTCAAAACGGAACCTCCCCGTCGTCTGGTTCCTCCTCCTCCCAGAGCCTCCCTATGAACGGCGTTAACGGACACACTTCGGTCTCGAGCCCCGGGTTCCTCGAAAGAATCGACAAAACGCCGCTTCCCTCAGTCGATAGGGACAGCGGCGTGTACGTGACGCCTCCTGCCGGAGCCGACATCCGCCATCAGAATGGAGAGTTGCACGGCTCCCGGGCGTCCGATTCTGGTAGCGAGAGCACCGGGGACGTGGGTACCGAGGAAGTGCCAGGCAGGGTCGATTCGCTGACTCCCTCGCCCAGAATCGAGACTATAGAAGCTGCCTGCTCCCTCCAGCTTCCGACGTGCTTCAAAACGCGCGCTCTCTTCTACCCGACCCCCGAACACGCGGTCAACATCGAGAATCAGATCCACGAGTTTATCAGCTCACTCTTCTGGGTCCTTGAGTACAAGCGCATGGACAAGGGACAGGAGAAACCAGACAAACCTCAGTTGTTGTGCGCTCCCTTCGAAAGAAAGGTAGGTCCATTTTTTTTCCAGTCCTCGGAATAGCGGTGAATTTGGTCCTTTTAGAAGCTATCGAGTAGCAATGGAAACAAGGGAGATTTAATTTAAAACAAATTTCATTCAAAATTCAAGGAATAAATTTAGTTTGAAATTTCCAGAGAAATTGGGGGTCGTTAGCTGCTCGTCATATTGTTAAATTATGGTTAGAGGGATGTCATCAGTGAGGCTAAGTTACAAAGTGTGTCAATGCCATCGGATATAAAAAAAGTACTTAATCGGAAACCTCGTAGAATTCAGGTCAGACGTCGTATTTTCCATTCGAAAGGTACAGTAGTCGCATTAATAAGAGATACCGCGTCATTTGAAGGGCTCGCCATCAAAGTCCACCTATATACAAGGGTTTATTTACCTTTCAAATCATCCCAGTTACAATGGTTTACCTTTCAAACCAACCCTTATATAATGGTTTGCCCTTCACGCCAACACATATACAAGCCCTACAAACCTACTCCTCAACAAAACGCTTCCAAACGCACTAAGGTTCTTTTTGTTCCCAGGATTTGATTGGCCTCGATCTCGATTCGAGAACGAATAAGAAGAAATGTTTGGGGAGACTCAAGAAGCATCTGGCCGACCTCTCTCTCCAAGTTGGTCTTCCCGGCGATGCCTTGTCTCAGTATTCTCATGCTGTTGATATCTTGAAAAGCTGCAATGACTGGTTGTGGCTCGCAGGTGAGCCATTCGGGGCCGTCGGGATGTTACGAGCAATTTCATTTTACTCGTTTCGATTCTCATTTCTCTTCATTGTAGACATTCGCATCTCCCAGACATGTTCATCTCCAACATATTTTACCTCTCCACTGCACGTTTCACCTCGTCATTCCACTATTCCGCAATATCCTTCCTCTTTCCAGTTCTAGCACACCCACATTATCCCTTACACTACCTACTATCACTTGCTTAAATTTGTTCAACACTTCATATATCTCCATAACCACACTTCTTCTCACCTACACTATATAAAAAAATCATTTTTCTCTAACTTAACTTTGTGTTAACCCCAGGTACATAGGTCAATGTTATAAGTTAAAAAAAGTAGGTATTTAAAAATATAGGTCAAAATAGGTATCCTGAAGAGAGAACTAGGGGCCAGCGAGTCTCCCAAATCAAATTTATGGCATTTAAAATTCATTGAATTATTATACAAACCCGTGAGTTCCTTCCAAGCGTCCTGGCCCATTTCACACCTGGTCGCCTTATACGACTAGTAGCTACCACCAGGTTAGTAATATTACTCCCTAGCAAAGCGGTTAGGTGTCATTTAACCCCTAATGTGATTTTCAGCGTGTTACGAAGGCCTCTGCTCCACTTCTGTGATGATGCTCTACCCGCACCTCTTTCGCAATAACGTTCTTCAAAGATACTCAAGTTTAGGGGTCGGAGGGAGTGGCTCTTCTGGGGCGGCCGGTCTCGCCACCAGTAGGTTAAAGAACCCGACCGGCAACACGAATTCCCTGCCGGTCGCCCTCGACCCTTCGCTGCCCAAGCAAGCCTCCAAGTACTGTCTTTCGCCCGATGACATCGTCGAGAAGTACAAAGAATCGATTGTCCACTATAGCAAAGTAAGGAAGGAGAATAAAGCAGAGAATTGGAGGATTTCACCCGGGAAAGAGGGAAGAAGAATGGATGGAAAGGGCATTAAACAGTACGGGCCACTAAAAACTACTTACTCTATGCCACATCAAGCTTAAAGTCCCCCCATCAATTCCACATCAAATCCCCTCTTCGTAGCGATGGGGCACTGCAGTGTAGCATTTCGTCCAGGCGTGGTTGATTTCCAGGCAGATTAGGCGCTATGTGCCTTAACACTTTTTCAGTCAGGGTTCATCTCTGAATGGAAGATGCCCAGAACATGCCCCGTCACAAATACCCTTTATGTAGTTGTAACATAGATAGTATCAGCTATGTGTCCCTTTGTCACCCCTTTCTCTCTTTAAATGAAATTAGATTTTGTCATAAATGAATGTTTTTGAAGAAATTGTTGAAATTTCTCCTGTGTGAGCATTCTGCCGTAGACGCTCAAGTGTTTCCCCGAGGCCTCGAGCGCCCTGTCGCCTTGTGGCTCTAACGTGCTTGTCCGCGCAGCGTTCTCCCGAGTTTCAACCTTATCGGGAGACGCGGGATCAGGCGGTTATCCGCTCCTTCTCAGGATGAATGCTCAGGTTACGCTTAACATCCAGGGTTGTGGTGGATCTTTAAGTTTCTTAGTGTATTAGGTGATCCCATAAGTAATGCGACTTTTGTTTCATGTTCATTCACCCCTTAACCCCTTCTTCAGAGTCGCTTCCGTGCGATTCTATATCATTACCAGCGTCGGTCCACTTTCTTTCCCAGCGGTCCGCCCGGATGGGACCAGATGGACTGGGCGAACCTCCTTAGAGGGTAAGGGGCGACGTGGTCTTCCCTGGGCCTTGCCCTCACACCTGATAGATCTGAGATTTGTGACCTTGCTGGGGACCGGTGTGCTTGCCCTCCTACTTTCACCCGATGGAGGTAGGCATGCCTGCCTCCACGACGTTTTGTAGCCCAGTAGGCTATAGGCCCACTGAGTCCCCGGTCATGATCCCAAACACCTTGGGCGAGATGACCAGATGGATGCCCCTCCCGAGGTGGACGTGGACCCGGAAGCGCTCCCTCCCCAGATGGCAGGGTCTTCCTTGGCCTCTGGGGCGGGTCCCCGAGGATTCAAGAGGAGAGGAGACAATTCCTTCCTAGAAAGCAACCCCCTGAACAGATAAATCTCACCCATTTGAAAAGGTTCAAGCTGAGGATGGCTCGCTCGACCTCGGGGCCTATTCCGAGGAGGGAGAAAAGAAGGTTCACTCAATGCTCTCCTATTTTAAAACGAAAAGCAAAAGGCCTAAGGGTTCCTTTCCTTGCGAGGATGGACGGGTCCGTGCCGACTTGGCAGGTGATCATGCCAAGGATGGCTCGTCCGCCTTAGGATAGGAAGTGTAAGTAAGGTGAGTGACCCTCGATGACGTCAGGATCCTCATCGAGAGCCTACCCAGCATTTTCTGCATATTCCTGCAATGGAATTGCTGTGGACTCCTACTCTGGCGAGATTACTCGATCAATGCTAGAAGTCAGGCCCTTACCCATCTAATCGACGAGCTGGAAACGAGTGGAGGAGTTTTTGCATCACAGCCCGAGAATCCCTTCGTTTTCGTGCCTGCATCTGTCCCTGTGCTCTCTGGATTCTCAGCCTGATTTTGAATTGGAGCTGGTTGATGACCTTCATGGTAGTGACCACTTTTCCATTCAACTATTATTTTCTGGGCATGGTAGTGCGCATTAGAGGAAATGACTAATTTCTCTGCCCCAGTCCAGGAGTTTATGTCCGTGGATGAGGCCGTTGAGTTTTCTCCGCAAACTTATCGCCGTGGTCCTCACTACTATCCGCTTTCTTAGTGGTCGGCTGAGTGTGAGAGGGCCCTCACACAGAACCGATGTGCTCACATGCGCTATAATCGCCGCCCGCCCGACCGACTTCACTGTCGGTCAATTTCGTCGAGCAAGGGCTAGGTTCCGGTATGTTTCTAAACACCCCCCGCCGCTCTTCCTGGTCAACCAACATACTTGTCTTCACTTAATGGGAAGACCCCTATTGCAAAGGTGTGAAAGCGTTTCAAAAGAATATGAAGCAAGTTGTCACAGAGCCCCCCCTCTTGTTTTCCAGGAGAATAGGACTGTAATCTCCGACTCCGCGTCTGTAAAGGAGTATTTCGCGACCGTTTTCTCTGCATACTCTATCAGAGATGCTGCTCCGCCAGCATTCAATCCACATCATGATGTCGCTGAAGGCCACTTACTGGACTTTACCTCCAGAGGCGGATAACCCTTCTACGACAGGTTTTCGTTGAATGAGTTGCGTTCTGCTCTCGCTTTATGCACGAACACCGCCCCTGATCTGGACGATGTCTGCGTATGCCATGCTTCGACCCCTAGGTGAGCGAGGCATGGCATTTCTGCTAGATATGTTCCACACGAACTGGACAGAGGATATACTCCGACTCCTGGGGAATGGCTACTGTCCCCCATCCCCTTTACGCAAAGCGGGTAGAGATCACTCTAGCCTGCCTGGTTTCCGACCAATTTCTCTACCCTCCTGCATGTGCAATTTGATGGAGAAATTGTTAGATTAGCCTTTTTCTGGACAGCGGAGGCCATCTGTCTTCTGCACACTGTGGCTTCCGCAAGTTCCACTCCACGTAGGAGGATGCTCTGCTCCGACTGCTATGCCTCCCTTCGTAGACAGCACTACGTCACTGTGTTTTTCGATCTTGAGAAGGCCTACGATACCGCATGGTGATACGGTATCATGGAGACTGCACGCGATTGGGGCGAAGGGATGCCTCCAATCTTTCTTTCTCAATTTCTGCTAGATCATCCATTCCGCGTACGGGTGGGGGAAGGCCTCTCCTGCTCCAATGGAGCAGGAAGAGGTCGTCCCGCTGGGATGTGTCATTAATGTCGCACTCTTTGCCCTGATCATCAACTGTATCACCTCGGTACTGCCGAAAGATGGTTCTCGCGCCTACTGCATGGCTGGAATCAGAACAGCACTAAGGGATGCCTGGCAAACAAGATGAGAGAGGCCGAGGCAAACGTAAATTTGCGTGCCATCGTCTGACCTACCCCCCCCCCCCCCAATGCCGCCACGTTTTCTGGTCTTTCTGTCGTCTTCGAATTGGGCACATTCACTGAACGCACCGCTATTTGATGGAGCCTTCCCCTGCACTTTACTGCGATGAATGTGTTGTCACCTGGAGTGTTGGGACAGGCTGGGTGATTGTCACAGTAGGTGATCTTCGCGTACGTTACCTGTCCCGGTTCCAGGACGAACGGGGTCGCTACTGTTTTTCTCCATGTACTCGAGACGGTATCGTTCACATAGGCTTGTGGACTGTCTTTCGGCAGGTGGCTGGTTTCCATTTTATTGGACTCTTTGGGGTTGGTCGCATTGTCCTTTGTTGGGGGCGTGCTTCCTTTTACATTTTTTTTTGTTTGTTTGTTCATTTTCTCTTTGTTTGATTTAGTTTGGTTTGGGTAACTTTAAGTATCGGCACTAGGCTTAAATTTTAATTACATCGACTCATGTTCTTGAAGGCAGTCGCCAGCTGAGTGAGTTAAAAAGAAATCCTCCCTCCACTCTTCCTCCTCCTCTCTACTTTTTTATCCGATAGTATTAATGTATTCCAACGCTCAGGTACTGGTGAGGGTGTGATTGAGATAACTAAAAATGAACCGATTGTATTGATGGAATGTTTACATGAAGTATGAGGGAGGGGGGGCATTTTGTCCCCCCACTCTTCACAACCCTCCTAACAACCTCAACATCCTATATAATCACTTGTGTCCCTCAGTATCGCAACGCAGGGGTGATCGAGACCGAGGCAGGAATCAAGGCTGTCCATGTACTGATTGAGCAGAGGCGCTTCCTCCTCGCTGCTGAGTTCCTTTCAAACTTAGTCTTCATCAACCTTCAACTCTCGGATGAAGAGAAGGTAAGCTACAATTAACCTTAGCTTGTTAGTAAGAACCATCAATTATAATGGTAGTTTATGGTAAAAATGCAATTATCTATTGGTTAAGTTGTGAATGCGTTATGGAGTGTGTGTGTGTAATCCCTGGTAAGCAGCGGGTGTAGATGTGTGATTATGGTGACTGCACCGGAGCCTTTTTAAAGCTTATGGTGACTGCACCAGAGCATTTTTACAGCGATCCGTTTGGTGGTGATGTGCCGGGGAGGAAGGGGGGGGGGGTCTTCTGGCTCTTATCTCCAGGAGAATAGAGATTGGATGCTGGTAATGGTGGTTGGATTTCTTAGAATATGTCTGCAATTCCTTTACACGCGATTGTTATTAGAATAAAGATTGACCAATGAATCACTGAACTCCGAACCCATGGTCACAATTTTGGTGAATGCCATAGGATGAAATTAAAAAAAAGGGGAGGAATTGTTTATAAAGTAAAGATAAATTAGTGGATGTTGCTATGGCGATGCCATGGTTGGCTGTTACCTAGGTTAAGATCTTAAAACTCAAGGGGGAGAAAACATGGCTCACCTTGAAATGTGTTCCAGATCCTTCGGTTCAACGCACTCTCGGATCTCTACAATCAAATTGGGTTTCACCGCAAGGCCTCCTTCTTCCGGCGGGTGGCGGCTATGCGCTGCGCCGCCCCGCAGAACCCGGGTCCCGATTGGAGTCAGTGCTACCGACTCCTGCTGCTCACTCTCGACGGCTATCGACTCACCCTCGACCCCGTTCTCTTCGCTAAAGGTAAGGAAGTTAGGGAAGCGAGCGTTAGCTCATCCTTACCTGTTCCCATCTAATGGCTCCTCCCGCGCGGAATTCCACTTGACTGGGGAGAAAAGTAGGGCAGAGAGGTTGGGGTGTTCAAACCCAACTCACCACTAAGCCTCCCAGAGACGACGGCTCGGTCCTGGGATCTTTATTGGAGACCAACGACACCCGAGTCCGCACACGTCCGCTCACATCACCCCTGCATTCTCGTGCCGTACGGTTCCAATTAAGGCCGCCATTACGAAGTGTCCTCCACGCATCTGCGAGTGCAGACACGAACCTTTCAGCGGCGTCAAGGGCTGGTCGCCCATTGGCGGATACGCGGGGTAAGTAGCTCCAACAACACGCACATAGCCAATCACAAGACCGCTCTTCCCGCCTTCACTGCATAACATAGCCACTCTCTTCTCTAGTTTGGAACCCTGTCAGTGATTTAGTAGTGTCCCTTATGAGGGTAGCCATCCACATACTCCTAACGCGGAACGGGTGCCCCCGCTGGGTGGGGGCACAAAAGGTTCCACCATCGATGGTTGGTGTAAAAAAACACAATTCGATCCGGACACCCCTCCTAACGATGATCTGCACCCTGGTGCCTTTATTTTCACCAGTGATTGTCATTCTGATCTTTATATGCATTTCATCCGGTCTAGGGCTATCATCCACGATTCCAGGGACGAATGGCGCTACCTAGACAGCAGGTTATCCAATATGTGGGTCCAAAGTACCTCAATGCCATGTCACGTCACACACGGGTCACCATCAAAAACAACACGTACAATTACAAATACTGCACCGGACTGATCGACGAACTCCCCTGCCACCAAAATCCTGACACACCTAATACACGGAGGATGTATCTTTGGTAGAAACCCCATCAGGTCGAGGGGCGATGGGGATTAGTGTCGTCGAGGGTTCCGGCTTAAAGGATGGATACAAGTCTGGGGAAGTTTGTGTGTTCCTTTTCTAATCCTTTTAACTTTTGTATTTATTACTAGTTGTGTTCTAATTTGCCTTTTGTAGCCAATATTCTAATTAGAATTTAGTAAGAATTTTCTTGTGTTTTTTCTTTCATTTTCTCTCTTTACCCTGTGTCTGGAAATGGGTTTTGAGTGTTTGGAAACTTTGTCCAATTTTTCTCGAAGACGAACTATGGTTAAATTTGTGCCTCTCCATTGCACAGAGGGAAGGCCCGGTTGGCCGGCCTTGCAGACGCAGATCCTGGAGGAGCTGGTGGGCACATCTCGTCGAATGGGTGAACACGCCCTCTGTACCCGCCACCAGGCCTTCTTGCTCTCCGCCATGCTGCCAAGCTTCACCTCGCAAGAGAAGGCGGATGTTTTCATGATGCTGGACAGCGTTAGTGCCAAGGCTCCATCGGGGCCGTCCCCCCTGGTCGTGGCGGACACCGCCATCATTATTCCTCCGGTCAACTTCATCAATGTTCCCTTCCTCAAGTGAGTTGATGGAAATCCGTTGATTGACAAAGGAAACAAATGTAAACGAGGGTTAATTTGTTTTGGAAAATGTGCGCGAGGAAGATTTTACTTAAGAGTCTTGCTTGAGAGGTGGCTGCTGAAGATGAATAAGTCGACGTGACGGGGTTCTCTGTGTATCTGCCGATCTTTGCCAGTTGTATGATGAGTATTGATGATGCTGTGAATATGTATTGACGTAGCACTGCCTTTAGGTATGGAAACACCACGTCACTAGAGTTTTATTTGAGCACATAATTTACATGCTGAGTCAGGTGAGCGACGAGGAAGGTGCGCAATCAACTCCACTGTTAATGGTGTTCTCTTTCTCCTGCCTTTACTCCCTGAGATGAGAGATTTGCCGCGAGTCGTGAGTCAGTCGGATACAGATGCCTGTCAGTGGGGTCGCTTGGGGTTGAGTTTAGGTTGGTCACTGCATCGGATTGGGGCGTGGTGGCGTGGTATTTAGGAAATGGTTAGGACCCATGATTGCTTGGCTTGTCCTGGTTTAGGGTGGTTGCAGATGGTACGAATCATACATGTAGTGGGAGGGGCCTTCAATGATTTCGTGGCATTGATGCGCGCCGACCGTTTCGAAGGGAAAGCTTGAATTCGAATATGGAACCTCGCGAGTAAGGCAAAGTCCTTCATAAAAAATATAGACTTTAATCTCTCCTTCGAGAGCTTTGGATTCAAACAATCAAAGATAGCGTGCTTCGGTATTGTGGTCCAATTGATGTTTAATTTAATTCCCTTTTAGATACGTCAAAGTGATGCCGCCATCTAAAGAGAGGAGAGTGGAGTTGAGGGATGACAGCATCTTGGAGGATTCCGGTCCTTTTATTTTCTCCCCTTTTCAATCCTTGGTCACGACTGCCAAAGTTGCGGGCAAAATAGGTTCGTATTCTCAAGCATCGATTCTTTGATTGACGTTTCTAAGAATTCGTTTTTTCCTTAGGTTTTCCCAAAGAAATCATTCCCTCCTCCGTTTGGGCATTTTGTCTTTTTTTTTTTTTTCCTGGAAGGGAATCGATTTTCAGGCTGTCAAACTCTTCTGAGAAAAGTCTGTTGATTTCATTTGTGCCTATATCTATTGGGGTGAGGGTTTTGTAAAGGCTATCATTAAGAATATCCTCTTGGCGATTCTTCTTCACCTTCGGCTTAACTGTTGCTTCTTTTTAAGATTTTGAATGGGTTGAAGGTGATGTCTGCGAAGTGATGCTTGCCTTTCAAAATCCGATGCACTTTCAGCTAAAACTCAATAATATGGTAAGTTGCGAATTTTCATCGGTATTTTTCACTAAGTTTTTTGTTGGACTTGAATTTTATAGTCTTCTTTGTTTCCCCTCCCACATGGCGGGGGGGGGGGAGGACTTGCTTTCATTCAGGAGGCAGGTTTAGAAAATTACCCCACCCATTTCAACGCCATAGCGCCGTGTATTCTCCGATCAGTCGACTTTTGTTGCTATTAACGTGGTTAGTAGACCTATATTGAAATATGCGGTTCGACCGAGTCATTAGATCGCTAATCGCCTCCCAGTCGGGTCACTTACTATTCCTCCTTGTAAATACCCCCCCCCCCATCTTCTTCCTCCCGTGTTTTTGTATTTCTCTTAATGGTTATTATTGTTGTTTTTTCAAATAAGGAATGTGCTAGGGCACTATTTTGTGAGTCGTTTTACACCTGAAAGATGGAGCGTGATGCTTCAAAACTAGTCCTCTCCTTGTAGTATTGCTCTCCTCGCCTGTTGTGTTTTGGGGATGTTTTATATATGCTAATTAGATTAGACTAGGTTTATGGTTCAAAGTCTCATTAAACCAGCTTAATATAAGTTCATTAACATGTAAAATACAAACACCTAAAATTCACTACAAGCGAGGAGACCAAGAAAAATCAACTGAACCGTTTTTCCTCTGGCCCTTTTGGACACATTAATTCCTCCAGCTTCATTATTTTCTCACCTACTTTAGAAAAAAAAATGATGGGTAGGCAGATGTTTTCGTTGGTTTTCGTTCCACTATTATTCCTCTCTTCTGCCGCTTTCATCAAACTTGAACCGAGCTTTGATTTAGTCTGTTCATAATATCCTCGAGTCTTTGTGGTTCTGTGAATTTCATATCATTTGTGATGTGTTCAACAACATTTGGGGCCCGAGACATTTTTTTACCAAGATTGTCTGCCTTATTCGATTCCCGCCTATCTGTTGCTATCTACAGTACTCCGTTATCACGTTCCAGATGCTCATCACGGAGGGTATAGAGTTCGAACCCTGGACCTCAACGGTGGTTATCGAAGCTCATTCGGATGCGCAAATGGTCAGTCTCCGAGGAAGACCTCAGGAACCTGGCGAGCTGAGAATCTTGGGTTACACATTCTGCCTGGCTGGGGTGTCCAGCAACTGTAGATTCAAGGCAACGGCTCACCTAAAAGTTCCTTTCTACTCCCTGGACGTCGTTCCTGCCCTTCCTTGCGTTCAGGTACGAGGTGTAGGGTGTAATTTTTCCTGACAGTGAAAGTTGCAATTTGTCAGATGATTAGCAGTTACCCTCTTTTCCCAGTCGGTGGCCCCTAGAAGGGATCACCCCCCCCCTCCCTGAATCTTTCTCTCTCTCGCGTAATGGGAGAAAGTGAGAAGTTCTACAAGAACGCACTGACCTCCAGAAGCCGCGTTTTCTTAGTTCGGGGTTGCTGAACGCCATCGGGTTATTTAAAAGCACTCAATCCCCGGGTAATTCTTAATTCCTGGCATGTCAACATTACTCGGGATGGGGGTGGGAGGTTCCAAAATCACGTGCTACCATCACATTGCATACGCAGCCCGCATCTCTCGTATAAAATCTTGACACAGGAATAGAATCACTCGCGTATGCTTAGAATCGGTGAAGTTCTTGCATTTTGCGTGTAACACTTTTCGATGGAGTGGTGGTGATGGTTTAAAAGGTGCGAGTTTTTCAGATCTTCTGCGATTCGTCATCTTCGGAGACGGGGCTCGTAAGCGATGGCGGGCTCGAAGAGAAGAGCCGCGTGTGCATGACGCTGAACGCGGGTGAGACGCAGGAGTGTAATGTTGTCATCCATAACGTGTCATCCCAGGCGGTGGACTGCGTGGAAGTAGCGCTCGATTGTCATCCCGATTACGGTGGTCCGAACCGGGTGTTCGAATACAGTTCAGAAAACCTGAGGGCGCAGCTTCCTATTCTACCCGGAGGCCGGGCCTCCCTTACACTGTATGTGTACGGCTCTTCGGAATTCCTCCTGCCGGGATATTCCTTCGAGGACGATCCGCCGTCTAGCATCATCTCCGGTAGCGAGCCACCGCCCTCCCTCTTCTCCTCAGTCTTGCCGTCTTCTCTTCCTTCCCGCCAGTCCACCATCATGTCCAGCTTGAGAGGCCATCGCGCCAAGAGGGCACACTCCTCGGCCTCCAACGCCTCGTCGAGGTCAGGTTCCAGCCACAGATCAGGGTCATCAGGCTCCGCCCTTGCCATGTCTTCCATGAATGCCGCTTCTTCCATGCCAACGCCAGGTTAGGGCAGAGCTTTGAGAGGATTCGTATTGTAGGCTTACAGGTTGAAAGGTTTGCGGGGATGACCAGTAAATAGGTCCGTCTTTTACTTCTGTGAGGGGATTAAAATTGCAATCACCTAAATCCCCGGATCAAGTTCACTTCCGAGGGCAGACTAGGCGCCCTGGCAAGGTTCCGATCCGGTTGCCACCGCACAGGATGGCCAACACTTATATTTTCACTAGCTGTCACCAGGAAACAAACCCAGCTAAACCCTTTTCTCAAACCAAACCTGACACGTACACCTTTTAGACATCTAAAATACACGATGGACCCCGTCCGGTTGGCGGAGTTCGTCGAGCCTGCTGCACTTACCTTACCCAAGGCCAACTTAAGTCGATGTGTCATCTTGGAAGGTTGTCTTAGAGAGACTTCCAAGATTCTAGTTTTGGTTAATGCCCTGCTCTATAGCAATGGTTAGCCCCTTCATACTAACTTCGATCTCCCTCTGGGACGCTTCTCATTCATTCAAGCAAGTGATTACATCCATTTATTTGTTAAATTGGTTATCTTTAGTTTGTGGCCTTCTTTAGTGACGAGTGGTCTAGGTGAGGATGTGATGTCATTTGCTCTGCTTTCTGGATTGAAGTTCGGCATCGTCGACCCTACCTTGCGAAGGCATCTCTAAAACTTAAATTGGTTTATTGACTACAGTTATTTGCTTTTAGTGTGTGAGGAGAGTTTCCCGGGCAACCCCAATTCAGTATAGTAACTGGATAATGTTCCTACTGTTGTCTCAGTATATCGGTTTATATATCTCATTTGCATTTTCAAGGGCTAAAGCTGAATGCAGAAAAGAGTCCGCTAATGGTATTTAGGGGTGAGATGCGACCAATATTAGTGTCCGCGGTGTTAGCCTTGAATAAGTGAAGTTTAAGTATCTAGAGATGCATTGTAAGTGATAGTGGTAGAGATAAAGCAGATTGCTACCGCAAGTTTTGAAATGATGGGGGACAATCGGAGCGTTAATGAATGTTAATGGTTCGAAGGAATAATCTGCATTAGATTATGCTGGTGCCATCGGGTGTGTGTAGGAGAGAGACTATTGTATGGAAAGAGAAGGAAAGGTCGCAAGTAAGAGCAGTTCCAATTGACAAGTTGAGTGGTATGCGAAGGGTAGATAAGAGTGAAGAATGCCTGGGTAAAAGATGTTTATGGTATGAAGAAGGTTGTGAACGAGTATTCTTTGATGGTATGGACATGTAAGAAGAATGGATTGAAATAGACGAGTGTACTGGATGAATCATCCCACCGTGCAACGTGGGATGATTATGTGGATGAGTGTTTGAGAGAAGTGGGGGGGAGGGTTTGACTAAGGAGGAAGTAGATAATATTGTGTAAGTGGGATGCATGGGGCCTTCTGTCCGGGGGAGGATTCTACACGTCATAGACAGATCCCCTTGACCCCACACACACCTCTATGAAAGGCCGTCGGCGTGAATAATAGGGACGGTGGCTTTGAGATTGATAGAGCACAAAGTTGGTGGAAGAGTTCGGTTATTTTTTTACTGGCGTTGATGCGCCCCGACCACACAGAAAGTGAAGTTTCCCCTTTTAGTTGTATGATGGCGCGTGGATGAAGATTTATTTTTTCAGCGACACCTGCTCATTACAGCCTTTCGTAAAGGGCATGTAGGAGAATAGAGACTGAGTATAGGGTTTCCCGGGCCAGGGGCCCTTATCCAGGTTTAGTAGTCTTTTACGACGCGCGCCGGAAGACGGCGTAGTTTAGTAGCGCTGATGCGTGCTTCTCCCCCCTCCCTCCTGTGGGAAATTGTTTACAAATGGTGAGTGGTTTTCCTTATAAGTAGTCCTGTCTTTTTTTAAGGTCTTTGCAACCGCACAGTCGAAGGTTCGATCCGATTGAGCTACACGGGTGGCAAAGGCATGGAGAGCAAGTATTGGCGGGTGGCAGATGTAGCAGTGGGTGTGGATGTGATTCCGTCGCTTCTCGTGACCCGCTGGGATGCCCTGCCGGCCGAGCGACCCAATCAATGCTACGTCGTCCTGGACGTCCTGAATGCTTCCAGCCACGAGATGGACCTTCAGTACACTCCCAGCAAGCACATCCTGGTGCAAGCCGGGGAATCCTGCCGGGTACCCGTCCCCATTGATCGATGTCCACTCGCTAAATTAAATAGAAAGGTAAAATTACTTTGGGTGGAAGCATTTGAATTTTTTTCCGAGTTCATGGCAAATGAAAGTTTTTAGGGCATGACCTTTGTGATTCTGGTGCCACCACTACTACTGGTTGTAGTTAAGAATTTCGCATGTACCCATATTGTTAAATTCCAAACGAGGCGTTTCCATTAAGACCCCAACATGATATGTGGCCGGTGAAATGGCAAATGGCATTGATCTTTAGTGCTCAATGTTGGGTAAAAAGAGGTTCAATGCGCTTACAAGCCAACCTCAACTTAGTTACCACCGCAATTAGACGATCACCCCCCGTCCTCCTGGTGCAATTCTACTTCTCCAAGTTAGACCCTCGCTCTGGACCGCCAGAAAGGATCTCTGTTCTCTAACTTGGACAGCAGAGTGTTGGAGCGAAAAAAGGCCAGGCAAAACAGTTCAGTGTCCAGATGTAACCGCAAAACTAGGCGATTACTGGACGCATTCATCAGGTACAGTGCTTGTGTCTAGAATTTTAAGTGTGTTCCTTTAGTATAAAAAGTTAGCCATTTTATACTAGGTACATTTAGTAAAGCATTGTGACACGCAACACCCCCATGTCACCCAACCTTGAAGCGGTGTGGGTGCTTGCGTGTCCCAATGAAGTCGGAGGCTGTGCCAGCGGGTGGTCTTTTACCTCTGGCAGATCCAATCATGCTGGGGTGGCTCTGATGGAGGGGCCAGCTTAATGGGTGACGACCGTGCCGAACCCCGATTGCAATGGCATTTACGAAACCGAAGGCTGTGTCAGTGGGGAGAATAAGCCCTCTCCGGAAGGTTCAACCATACTGAAGAGGCTTCGGCGGAGAAATCTTGGATGGACTCCGTTATTGCCCCTACACAGAAATATGTGGCCCCAACTATGGGTTAAATAGTTGGGGATGGAGGCCCCATCAAAAAAACAAACAGGTATGGGACAAATACCAAATCATGCCCTAATGTCCACTATAAGTATAAACCACAATAGCGTCAACGGGGCTCCCGACACAAGGGATGTCGGAATCATCGCGCTCGGGACGCTTTCCTCTGGTCAGTAGGAGACGGGTCGTCAACAAGCGACTGGTCCAGGATCGAGTGGTATAAATCAGGCTCGTCCTGCTCGAGATTCTTCCCGGAATCGCGATGATTATGCGTCTGGTACCGACCGTAAAAATGAAAGAAGCAGTAGATTAGATCGACAACGTAATTACCCAGCAAACCTGTTTGGAGAACCTGACCTAAGCAAACTCAACTTATTTAAAGTCGATAGAGAGCTCTGCGATCCGATAGGGAAACCCGGTCGCATCTCTGAGAATGACGACCGAACGCTCACTGTTGAAGTGAAATCTGAGGTCCAAGGCCGTAAATTGCAGCGCCTGACCGAACTAGTTCGGGAACCGATAGAAGTGTCCATTTACCAGTGTTATAACCAGTCCCAAGTGGTTATCACCTGCGATCTCTTACGGCGATATTCTGAAGAAGATATTGCCGACGGACTATCATACCTGGGTGTGATTAAGAGGCGCACGCCATCTAGTGACCTTGAACCGACTGGAACGTTGTTCTTAACATTTGAAGCGTTACAACCGCAATCTGTGTGGAATTTTTTTCACCTACACTATTTGCGGTAAATGGAACGCACTTCTAGTGGAAGTTGTCAACAGTGAATCTGTTGATCAGTTCAAGTCAAAACTAGACAAAGACTTGAAAAGTGGCCGTTTAGGGACTCCAAACAATTGAGCAGCCATGTGCCTACTCAATTGCTAGTCCAAAGGTACCCTCTTTAAATGGACCGTAAGGTCTCCTAGGGTACTTTCTTTCCTTGTAACTCCTTGTAACTCCGACTCAACCTGATCGTATTCGGATCCGCGCAGGTCTCTCTGAGCGTGTCCGTCCGTACGTGCCCCTTCCTCGCCGTTGTTATAAATGCCAACAATATGGACACGTGACCAAGAACTGCAAATGTGATCAAGCCATCTGTGGCCGCTGCGGTCAACACTGCGGTGAGGATAATGAAACTGCTATATTTCAACTACCTTCGAACTGTATTTATTGCAACCAACCTCATAGCACATCAGCAAAGAGTTATCAGAAATACCTCATTGAAAAAGAAATATTGGCTGTTAAGGTCAAAGAAGCCTGCCCTAGAGTATCTCAATGTACCCAAATACCAGAACTTTTGCGTCTATTGTGCAAGCAGCACAGTCTCGTGAGATCCCTTCCGCTTCGTTGAAGGACCCTGCTCCGACGGGGTATTCTGCGCGCTCATACCTCCAAAACCTAAAAAGGACTTCACTGTTCGATGCAAAACTGAACGTTCTACCTGTGCCTCTCCAAAGCGAACAGCTAGCAATAAATGCCAATCTCCAACATCACCCACATTGGGTGCTACCCCTGAAAAACCCAAACGCCAGAAACTACCCGACCGTTCTGTAAACATCACTAGTATTCCTTTAGTATTCCAGATTCACAGGCGGCAATCATATGTGTGCAGGAAACCAGAATGCCAGCAGCCTTACCAAACCCACCACGAGGGTTTCTTATGTACCACGAGGCTGGCCCTCTCGGTGGGGATGGATTGGACCACGGTGGCGTTTGCACACTTGTTAAGCGGCCTGTTGGTCACGTGAGGATCCAGCTCAACAAATACATCAACTGGTTTCGCAACTGCCACCTCCCTATCTACTTCTAGGAGATTTTAATGCTCGACACATTGTGGGGAGACGCTGTCGTCAACCAACGAGGCAGAATTGTAGAGTCCTTCCTTAACACCGGAGATTCTATAATACTAAATAACGATAATTCTACTCGCTTCCACCTACAAACAGGCACCCTTTCTTGTATCGATCTGTCTATATCATCTCCAGATGTCGCACTTAACTTCCCTTCCCCTGGTCCGTCAGCCAAGATTTATATAATATCGACCTCTTTCCAGTCGATTCTATCCATTACAGACAACTCCCCTCACTTAACCACACCTCGGTATATTTACGAACGGGCAAATTGGGCGAGATACTATGCTGTGGCGACTACTGATAGGGAGGTTACATACCTGTTGAATACCTCATGGATACGCTTGTTGCTGCGGCAGATACTTGTACCCCGAAAACGAGCGGAATACAGCGCACTCAGTCTGTTCCTTGGTGGAACCGAGAGCTCCAATTAGCAATGGACGAGAAAAAGGTAGCAGCACGCCAATATTACCGTACGCGACTTACAGAAGATAAGATTGCACTTTTCGTCACATTCGATCGTGACAGGGTGCCTGAGTCGGTCCGTGCTGGTTAGTATCCCAATCGCATCAAGGTATTCTCGCCACTGCAGAGGAGCTGTTACCACTGTCACCGCATCGGCCACACGAAGCGCTCTTTCACACGTGCAATTTGCTTAAAAGGCTTACAGGACAAAGCTGTTCATATACGGCTGTGTAAATTGCGGCGAGCCACAACCTGCTTCTTCGATGCAATTTGGCTCGTATCTTCTTGAGAAAGAGGTCCTGGTTGCTCAGTTTGTTGACCCTATCTCTTTTAGAAAGGCCAAGCATTTGGTCCTGTCGTGACCTGCGTCTTCCTACGCCTCTCGGGTTATAAAATACCCCTCTACTCATGTCTCCTTCAGCCAACGAGCATGGTATCCTCCGTGCCATTTTCGAACCCTTCCGAAGATTTCGAGCCCGCTGCCTGAGGGCAGAAGGTGTCCCGTTTCTTGGAGGGAAGCCTTCTGGCGAAGCGTCAGATCCCTCCGAAGTGGCCAAGATTAGTGCCCTTCAGACCCTTAATGACACGCCAGTGAGTGTGACGCCACACACTACCATGAACTTGGTGAAAGAAGTGTTCTACGCGAAGGAACTCGTGGGCTACTCCATATATGACATCAGCTTAGAGCTGGCCGACTATTCATGGAGCTGTCAAAGTCGAAGGTGTGATGAGGAAACAGGGAGGGTCCTGGAGACCCACTCCTACACTCTTCGTCACGTTCGACCGTGACAGGTTCCCTGAGTTGGTGAGTGTTTGTTGGTATCGCTACCGCGTGAAGGCATTCGTGCCACTGCTGTGGAGGTGCTACTCCTGCAATCGCTTCGGCCTTACGAATCGCTCCTGTAGACGTGCAAAGTCGGGTTTACACGAAGTGTGTGTAAGTTGCTTCAAGGCCGCACACGATAAATCCTTATCATTTAAGGCCAAGGTTGTTAGACTCCCAGGATGCAAACCCTACGAAGGTCTTCATGAGGCCGTCTTCCGGGACTCGCATAACTGTCCTTTGAAAGTAGTTCAGCACCATATGAGCTTCGGCTCCTAAGCCTCCACCTAAGGCTGGACCAGGCGGCTCGGAGATCGGGGCCCCTCCAAAAGAATGCCACCTTTCCCGCTTGCAAAGATTTCGAGTCGGAGGACCCCCCCCCCCCGCAAAATAGTTTCTATAATTATTTGCAATGCTGTCCTATTGATTGTGCAATGGATATTTGATTAAATAAATGATTTGATATCTGTTTCCACTTCCATATCAGAGTAATCTTTGCCATTTATGTGATGTTAGACTCATTACATTTGCCAACAAATTTTAACTTTGTCTCTGCTACTTGAGTAAATGTTGTTGTAACTAACTAAACTTGGTGCGCTGATTCCAAACCCGTACTCAGATTTGTCCTAGCACATAAGGTTCCTGAGTTATGCAACTAGGCTATATGGCTCACTTTGTCACCTTGGATCAAACGATGATATAATTATTACAAATTTGAGAAGAATGAGACGTTTCTGGGCAAAGGTTTGGAATCGGAGCACCTTATTTCGCATTATGTACGTCCTTTTGCAGACCCAGACAAGATATGTATTACATATAAAAGAGGCAGTACTCATCTAACTATAAATGTCTTCAAAAATGTTTGAGACTCTTGCTCTTGCGCTTGTACGTGGATATAGGATCCTCCCGTTGTAGGAACCAGCAGTAGTCACCTATCATGTTTTCGTTGAAGCGGCCTTGATACCTGCTTTCCACCATTGCGATATCTCGGTGGAACCTTTTCCCATGTTCGTCACTAATATCACCCATATTAGATGGAAAGAAATCTAGATGCGAATGCAAGAAATGCATCTTAAGAGACATCCGACACCCCATTCGTTGATACGCGTTTAGCATGTTGTCCACTAGTTCTTCATAGTTTTCAGCCCTATGATTACCAAGGAAGTTCTGCACTGCATGGACAATTGAATCCCATGCTGCCAACTCAATTGGAGTTAGTTTATTTCTGAACTCCTTGTCACGTTTAGCATCGGTTTTCTTTGCACCAAATTTCTCGTTGAGATACTGGAATCCATCAGAATCATGGGCCATTGCTTTAACAAAATTCGTGATAAGGCCAAGTTTGATATGAAGTGGTGGAAGGTAGATCTTCTGTGGATGTACCAAAGGCATGTGCTTCACATTGTATCGGCCAACTATGTGTTCTTCTCTTTCGGGTCACTTTTTGACACTATAATGATTCCTGTCGTCACGGCTGTTCCATAGGCATAAGAAGCACATATTCTTTGTATATCCCAGCTGCAGTCCAAGAAGTAAAGAAATTACCTTAAGATCACCGCATATATTCCACTTGTGATGCGAGTAATGAACACTTTCCAAAATAAATTTCATTGAGTCATTGTGTAGCAACAGCTTTGAGGCTGGCAGTGCTTGCATCGATGAATAGTTTTCATTCATCAGGTAAATGCTCGTTTCCTAGCTGATTCATGAGGCCATTAACATCAGTACAGAAACAAGCACCATCTTGGCCTCATGGTGTTTACGGAAAGTAGATATTTTTGCACCGTCCTCTAGAAGATTCCATTGCTGTGGTCTCGAGCCTAACAGTTCTGCGTTCTCCTTTGACAATGACCAATTCCTCACCAAATCATTCAATCTTCTTGATTTATCAACTGGATTTTTTCCTTAGGATCATCCTCATACATTTCATCGTCATTATTATCCTCCTCTTCAGGCGATGAATCATCATCTTTAACTGCACTAGCTGAGGGAGGAACTGGGATTGGCATCTCTAAATTATGGGGTACTGGTTTTATAGCTGACTTACAATCTGGATATACAATTTTTGACTTGTTCTTATTTGAGACTCCAGCAATATTTGTCATACAAAAGTAGCAATCAAAACATGATTTGTTGGCTCACGCTACACCATTGGTACAGCAAAAGGCATACCCTTCCGTTTGCCATTTAACCACTGTGTGAGCCCCGTATAACACAGTACAAGATTTGTAAGGTGCCCAGTGCTTGTCTTGGTCACCAACTTTATAACCAAAATAATAATTGTATACAGTTTTCACTCTTTTAGCTAAATTTTTCCGCTGGTTGCTTGGAGTATATCTTCCACAGCTATAACAAAAGTCTGGGCTATTTATACATCCTCGCCGATTCATGTTTTCAACTTAGTTTATATATATCCTGTTATATATTTTTGTACAGTCTTATTTCATTTACAAATTAATTGAGAGAGAAATCTGAAACAAAAATGCAATTAATCACTATATAAATACCGTTTCAATACCACTACTATAATGGCTAAATTTGACAACGTGATAAAGCAGGAGTGTAACGCAGGAACCAAACACACACAACACATCCTCTCACTACGGTGGCCGAAGCAACGCTGCCCATATGTGTAATTAAAGAGTATGTGTGTAACTCAGGAACTTTACGTGCTAGAACAATTCTGATTACAGATTCGCTATCAGCATACTCGATTTAGTATAAATCACAAGCTAATACCTAAGTAGTAAAATCATTGTTGACTAGTGTTATAAATAGTAATCACGGTGTAATCTTTGTATTGGTTCAAACGTACCACGTGTGGGCGGGAGTTTGCCATGAAAGAAGGGGATGAGATGAATTCGGTTGACCAGTGAAGTACTTTTTTGTTCAAGAACTTAATTTAAACGTTGCATTTAATGAATAACTCCTTTCACATCCCACCATACTGGGTGTGGTGGGTAATTTGTCCTGGTTGGCAACTCTGAATTCCTCGCATGCATGTTGTCTGGTGTCGATTCTCTGTTCTTCCTATCACATTAGACTCAGTTGTGCATCGTTTGTGAAGGCAGCAATAGCATGGCTAATTTAATCATCCCAAAATTTAGATAAGGCAAAGCTGTGTTGTTTGGAATTCACGGTGGGAGCTTCAATGCCAAGATCTCCAAATGCTTGGGTGTCAATCTGAGGATGGTGCAGAGGATTAGGAAAGAGGTGGATGAGAGTCAAGCTGTCATAACGAGGGGGCGGCGGCTCTAAGAGTTCTAATAGGAAAAGAACCATCATTGACAACGACCCCAGCAAGACAATGAGGTCCATAGCCTGGGACAAGGGAGTGTCAGTCTCTCAGCAGGCCTTTAGGGCATGAGGACATCCGCTACTATTCATCCAAGATGAAAAAGAGTCAGTTTCTGTCGCAGAAGAGGAAGGACAAGCAGAAGGAACGTCTTGTGAATCTTGTGAACAATCTGAAGCATCCCCTCAAGCTTGCTTGGCCTGAATCGGCTGTTTCCGTTTGTTAACAAGCTTCGCAGGATGTTCCTTCGCTTTTTCTTGCGTTCTTCTCAGACGAGAAGAATTTTTGCCGTGAATTAGCAAAACAACCGCTGTCTTGCTGTGTCCTCCAAAGCTAAGCTATGCAAGGTTATTCTAGTATAGGGTATGGTATGCTATACTAGGCTAGGCTATAATATGATACGCTTGGCTATATTATGTTTGGTGTGGTCATAAATCAGAATAAGGTCTAGCAGACCTTGTTAACTTTATATGCACTATTCTCATGTATACATATAGTATTATATGTGTGTTCCACTTTCCGCCATCAATATTGAAGGATTCTAACAAAAGTTGGAATGCATTAATACAGCTTGAAAAAGGCTAGGCATTACTACAGTTATCTTTAAGCATTTTGCAGTAAATTTCTAACAATTTATACAAATCTAAGAGGCAATTTTTTTTCAGAGCTTCCAAATACGACTTTAGTTCTTTGACAATCCTTGGGATTTCATTTTTCCTCCTTTTTGGAAACTAAAACTCGTAATTTCCATCTAATAGAAAGGGAGTGCTGATGAGGAGAGATCACCAAGTGAAATCCTTGGGGATCACCTTGCTTCTCTGGTGGAACTACGTTGGCTTTTGGGTCCCTTCGATACCCCTGGAAGAGCCTCACTTCGTTCGCTCACCTTCCCTCCGCAGACGCATCATCTCATCACTATGGCGCCTATTCATTGGGGTAAGAACCTGTGGTGCCATCCTCTTATCACTATGGTACCTATTCATTGGGGTAAGAACCTGAGGGGCCATCCTCTCATCACTATGGCACCTATTCATTGGGGTAAGAACCTGTGGTGCCATCCTCTCAATAGCTTAATCTCGTTGACGTCCGCCGGAAGAGATCCTAAAAGGGGAGACGAATTTAATAACTTCCACACGTATGCCAAACCACGCATTGTCTATGTTTCCCCCTAATGCATCCAATAGTTTGCCACTTTTCATAGATACTTAGCACCTGTCATAATGCCTTTCTATCTAGAACCGTCTCTACCCCAATCACTATCTGACAGCAATGCTCCCACCTTCCGAGCACAACAGAAAACAACAACTCAGCACCTTTACAATAACCTCCCTCCCCACCACCAAACCCCGAATTAATCAAACACACCAACACTACATTCAAAGATAAGCTGTGTACATTACCACCAAACATCCTAAACGACTTTTCCTTCCCCTCATAATAAACCAATCAGGGTAATCACTATATAGAACACACCGAGTAATCCTATCTCAACTCGGGTCCAACCACTCCACTATACTCCAACAATACAAACACAATAAACCTGGCCCCAACACCAACGTGCGCCAGATGCAACCAAAACTCACACAACATCAAACACCTACTCATACACTACCCAAACCTGACACAAGCACCCACTACACACACACACACACACACACACACACACACACACACACACAGTCACAATATCTCCTCTCTTAGGGACCTGTGGACCCCCTTTTCCCTCAGGAGCGTGGTTGTCTTCCTAGGGACTACCTATCTCTCACAAGAGAGATTAGGAGGTGGCAATTAAACTAAGTTCTCCATCTACACAATCATAAGTTTTATCCTGATTTATAACTACAGCCAACACTTTTGTATCTCATTCCTCGTTTTTCAGTTTGCTGTCTCACTGCAAATACTTGATCCACACATTTCCTCACCCAATCAAACATTTTCCACACTCTTTACTACAACACTCAACAAACCTCCGCCTCTTGTTCCTATATTCACCTTTCTCCTCTTTACCCTTATATGATCCCGCCCAGCAGACAAGGCTGTGATGTTTAAACTCTAGCCTCCCTTTTTTAAGGCAAAGGAAAAAGAGTTGTAGAGGTTTTAGTCATTTCCAAGTGGATTTGACACGACCACCCCACTTGAAGGGTACCTTGCGGGGTACCACCCCATTTAGATATATGCCACGTGAAGGTAAGTTGCAATAGAACTTGCCTTAACTGGTGCATGGACCGCTAGCACAGAGGGCTGTGCTATAAAATTCCCATAGTATACAACATCGCCCCCCCCCCCTCCACTAACCCGGTCCTTGAGAACAGCCTCGCAGAAGGTGCTGCCCCACATAATTATGGTAACGCTTGAGGGTGTCTACAGCACCCGCTGTAGGATCTAAGGACCTCTCCCTCAATTTCCCATGCGGTTGGATGGAGCTGGGATCATAATCTCCTGGAGAGCAATTAAAAGCAGCAACCATGGTACTATCACAGCATTCTTCGAGTCCTCAGACGCTCTTTCACTTCCAAATGCCTTACAATACAACCACTAGACCCATTCCATAACACAATCGCCACTACTTTCTAGCATTTCAGTAACTATATCATCTATTCCAGCTTCCCTCCGATTGATTAACCTCGCACAGCACTACCCGATTTGCCTCTTCATACAACTTGCCACCTTTCTCAATCCCGATTCTCGTTCATCTTTCATCCAAATATTGCTTTTTTTTCGTTTTGTTTTTTACTCTAGTTAATATCGCGTTTCAGCTTTCTTTTCGCCTCTTTCTATGCATTTATCCGTATCTCTCAAATTCTCATTTGCCCTATTTGTAAGCGTCTCTTTCCTTTACTCTCCATTGCACATTTGTCCATTTTTTACTTCCAATTCTAGCGCGCCCATACTTTAGCACTTACACTAGCCACTATAACTTCTTATATTTGTTCATCATTTTACCTTCCCCCCTCGCTCTCTCTCTCTGTCATTCTTCCTTCCTTTTCCTCTTCCTCACATCTCGTCCATACACCAACAGATTTAACCATACTAAGCACAATCATGTAGTCAGGTAGTCACATATCGATCCTGCTTCTGCCTTCACTTGAAATGATCGTAATTAATAAATTATGGCTGACACTTATTACTTATTAACAACTTCAACATCTACCACTTTTCCACAAAATGAGGTCGGCGTGCATCAACTTAACTCAAGGTATCCATCTCTCCCACCCCTATCAAGTTCACTCACCCAGCGTTTGGCCCACACCAAATGGCCCTTGATTGCTATGAGCTGTAGCATCTCATCTAGTCATGTTTATCCTTGGCCAGAAAGCCCGCAAGCAACCCCTCCCAAACCTCTCATGCACACTATCATCCACATAGTTAACTCACCTTTTACGCGACCTTACAACCCTTACCACACCCTGGCACTCCGTCGCGTATATTTGCTTCGCACGTCTATTTCCTTCTATTCTTCTTTCATGCTCTCATTCAGAGTCTTGTTCACACCTTTCTACACAGTACAAACACACCCCCTTGCTCAGTCATTTCTCATTTTATCTTCCTTTCGCCCACCAAGTATATCTCAAATTGTCCATTTGTACTGCTCTCATATACACCATCGTTGGCGCTATCATACTCTCATCCAGCTTCTTGGCACATTCCACTCTCAAACCATTACCTTCACTTACCCTCTTCTCCCTCCAGCAACTTTCCTACCATTTAAAACCTTGTGGTCCTAATCTCTCTTCTCTTCCACTCTCATTTGCCTCCCTCCTCGCACACAACCTGTCAAAAGCTTCTATCAATATTCCACATCATTCTCAGCTACTAACACCATTTCTTATCTCTCTTACACTCCTTCCACTCATTTCCATTCGTACTTCCTCTCAGTATTCCAACCATCACATAACCTTATCTTATGTATTCCAAACCAATCACTCTGGTAATCTTTTCCCCGTACGCCTGCGTTGCTTCCAACATGAATACTTTCACAACATCCAGCTATTTACCACTCCACTGACTTTGTAGCCATTCTGGGTTTGGTTCATTCCAACGGCACCACTCAGGAATGCTACTATGCCATGTGCTATTTCCCATAGGTCTCCTGGAGAGGTTGAATTGAAAGATGGGCGAGGGAGGGTCAGGGTAGGATGATACAGGCAGCAAGTTAGGGTTGCTGGGGCAGACGAGGTCCAGCAGGCTTATACGGAAGGGTGTTCCATATTCTAACCACCTTCCACAATTTATTTTCCATCCTTAAACATCACATCGACGCTCGCTTTGTTTTGGTTTTAAATTTGAAGCGAAAATTAACGAGGGCATCTCCAGGCGAAAGTTTGCAAAGAGAGATCTGTGAAAATATATCGCTGCAGATTCTCCTGCGTGGGTTGGAGCCTGGAGGACATGTAATCCTTCAGATGTCAACTGCAGGATACTTGTCCATGGTATACCCGATACCCTCACGGAAGTGGGAATGTTGAATTTTATTCCACATTGTAAGTGATTATGAATTTCGGGGGGCGATGCGGAACCGTTCGTAACGTTTCGATCCTTTTTTTTTCAGACGTCAAATTGAACGATCAGTCGATTGAAGGCGACACTGAGAACATGGGCAGGACTGGCGACCTCCAGCGGGTGAGCATCGGCGTTAGCAACGCGAGCGGAGATACCCTTCCGCCTCTCGTAGTTTTCCTGACTGCCTTTCAAGATCATCAAAATGGCACCCAAAATTACAGGCTAGACGCCAAAATGACCGCCACTGGAGCAACTAAATTTGGTATTCCCAAGGTATAGCATTTAATGTTTTTTACCATCCACTAATGGTTATTAATTTAAAGAGGAATCTAGTTGTGGACTCATAACTGATGGTGCAGAAGGTACAGGGGGTAGATGATATTGGTTGCGGTGTGGGTTCATACAACCATAGTGAGGGCGTATCCGATCCACTATGGGATTTGAACCAGAAACTGTGGGATTACCACTACTTTTAATCACTTGGTCAGGGAGCTTTACAACAATCTGGGGTATAATTTCCATCTTTGAGGGAGAGAACAAGAATACGGCTACTATGATCTTAGCTGCACGTCGTAGAGGGAGTGTGACCTTACTAAAGGCGAGAAATGCCCTTTGGTTTGCATCGGGAGATTCGACGGCGCTGGCCAGCTTTAAGTCTGCTTATTCTATATTATTTTATCCAACCTTGTCTCTATCTTATGTTTTTTTATTTCCTGTCGTATGAAGATGACTTATGCCAATACCTAGTTTACAGCATTAGTTGCGATGATAATGAATCTAAATAGTTTCAATTCGGATTCAATCCCGGTTTATAAATTTGCAGTCTTCTTTTCCACACTGCCGAATCTCTAATAATTTTCGATAGCAAACAAATTCACTACCACTCAATCTTATGGTGCGGATTGCCCCTAATTGCTGCTCTGTGGGTTCAATGAAATCCTCATTCCCTTACAATGTCTGCTTGCAGCTCGCCCCCGAGGAGAGATTCAGTCACGATTGTGGCCTCATCTTCTTCACCGCGGGTGTCTTCAAAATCGAAGTCTCCGGCTTTCCCTCCCATCCCTCGAATACCATCTATGGGAATTTCTCATCCATCGTCAACTCCTCTTCCGACCATTACCACAGCAAACCCAGTCCCGCCTACCACACATGGAAGTTGGCTCCTCCCATCGAGCTAACTATTTTGGATTCTTAATTTTACCTAGATCAAGATGTGGATATAGATCTATCTATATGTGTGTAGTATTGTTAAAGAGATGTTGTTTGGAGTATATAAAGAGATATTTACCATTTAACTCATAACAATAGCTTATACTTGTTTTGGGTTGTGATAAAATGTGAATTTCTGTGTAACTGCTGTGTGGAAGTGTTGGTGCATTTAGTTTGTGTAAGTGAACGTGCCTTTACGTGCGTTTGTTAATGTGCATATAAAATGACAGTATTAAAATAACGTGTCAGTAATATATTACTTCTTAATTTGAGAAGTTCATCGAAGGAATCTGACAATGCCAAGTGTTACCCATGTGTTCCTTAACGCTTAGAATAAATCTTTTGATTTTAGTGTTAAGGGAATAACGAGTGGTAATATAACTTACCATTTCCAGCCCATGTCTGTAAGATTCAATGTCCAGTTCACTTCATTAAATCTGATGAGTACAAAACCGGTTATTGATTACACGTCTCCAGATAATGATGGCCAGCATCTAAAACACTTCTCCTCGACACTGGTGGGAAGCAATCGGTTCTTTTGATTAGGGATCCGGTTCATGCAAAAGTGCGCTCATGTCAGACCTCGTAAATTGTGGCCGCCACTAAATATTGCTGTGAACTGGGCATCTTTAAAGAGTATTTCTCCATCTGTCTACAAGTGACTTTTACTTAGTAGTTCTTGTCAGTTTTGTCCATTTGTACTCTGTCTACTCCCTATTTCTACTCTTGGGCATTTTTGCCTAGATTCATGGACTCCGTTATCTTCTCCCTGAAGTTTTTTTTTCTCTCTACAAACTATTCGTGTTGTACAACCATTGTAATTCCTACATCATTACACTCATAGTGCCACCACACCTTTCCACTTTCATCTCTTGTAATAAGTTCAGTACTATGTATATAAACTTTAATATTTTGCATTTAAGCATTCTTAAGAATTCCTAATCCTAATAAATAAAATTTTCTTTTATCGTTACTCTTTTACGCATATTATTATTATTACCACACAGCTAAGTAATATTCATCATATATTTATATAACCAAAGGAAATTTATTATGAATCAGTATCTATATTTTCAGTAATATACACCTTTATATATAGTCATTATTGAAAGATGTGTATATAACCTAAATATGTTTTGCATTATTTTTAAAAAATGCATATATATATATATATATATAATATTAGTTATATTTTAGGTTTCTTTGTGACCTGTTGTTTGTATATAATATGTAAATTTTTTCGCAATACCCGTTTTTCAATATACATTTTAAAGTGATATTGTTTTTATTAAGTAAATTTTCCATTATTTTTCTATTTGGCTTCAGTAGCCTATGTGCTTAATTGGGCATTTGGAGCACTAATAGGATTCAGCTGGTTCGCACCGGTTCGTAAGAACCTGTTGTTGGAATTTCATTAATCCAGAGAACTAGCTTAAATGAGGGGTTCTCAATCTGTTTTGAAGTTGGGAAATAACTAAAATTAATAATTTTACTTGCTAGAGTATAGCATGTACCAACCCAAAGATCAACCTTTGCACGTATATCGGGTCAGCCAGCATGGTTTGCTGCTAGAGACTGATAGGGAGAGAACCTTCTGTTAGTGAGACGTAGTGAGAGAACCTATTCTTAATTTTTTTAATCCCACCACTGCATAGGGGTATTCTTACTGTCGTTGGTCCCCCCTCGACCAAACTGAAACTAGATGTTGAAGTCTTGAAACCAATATGCAAGGGTGGAGAAGGGGTAGTTTATTGGAAGAACAAATGCTACCGAAATAGTATGGAACATCTAAAGCTCACCAGGGAACATTAGTAACCAGACGGCTCAACCCATATTCAAAATGTACCCGATATCAGCACAACTTAGACAAAATCGACAGATCCACGGAGTGCTGGATCTATGGGAGAACCCCGTTGTAATGGGTAGCCTCGGTAATTAAACACCCTTTGTGTAAGGTACATCGTGTCACTGATTAGGTTCTGAAACGCATTTTCTACTAGTCCCATATAATTGCCTAGTATGGATCCACTTTTAATTAATGCATGATGGCACTGGGTTCGAGTCTCCATGAGTGAGAATTTGTCCTTAAATATTTCTAATACGCCCATCCACCTCTCAATTTAGGGGACCCACAAGACAGCCAAATCCTTTACCCATCTCGGAGAAGGATCAGCCTAGGCTGGCTCATCTGGCATCAGAGTCCCTTCCGAAGGGGAAGGGAGTAAAGAGGGTATATTCCCTGTCTTCCCCATCCCAAAAGGAAAAACAAGAATAATAAGGGTTCCTCTCAGGAGACGGATGGGCTCCTGTCGATTCAGTCAGTTACCAAGCTAAGGGTGGTACATCCGGCCTCAGTTGGAGAGGTTGAGTCTTAACAGACAGATCCAAAGTAAGGTGAGCGGAGTCTCGATGACGCCGATGTCCCGGATCGATAGGGTATGCGGCGTTTTCAAGCCCGCTGGCTTCAAACTTATCCAAAGTTTCATTAGCATTAGGCACTTGCCAAGATTCTCGATAGAGAACCGAAGTTCGCTCGTTTCTCAGACACGACCCTTCCGATGAATTTGGCAGATCCTCCCCAGGCGGCCATTGTGACTGCTCTTCTTACACTTGCTGGCTTGCATGTGCAGGTGACACCTCACTGAATGCTGTGGTCGTAGTAGTTTATGCGAAAGAACTCGTTGACTCCTTGGACGATATCTCAGAAGAGCTGGATGACTAGGAAGCGGTGAAGATGAACGTATGATGAGGAAACAGATGATGGGATTTCGAGACTCACCCCTACAATCCTCTTCACGTTTGATTGTGGCAGACTCCCTGAGTTGGTGCGTAAATACCTATGTCACTACCATGTCAAGGTATTCGTGGCATTGACGCGGAGATGCTACCACTTCGGCCACATAAATCGTTCTTGTAGACTTGGCAAGTCGGGTGAACGCAAAATCTTTGCAAACTGCTCTAAGTTCTACATGATATGTCTACTGTGTGCGGTGAAGTGTGAATTGCAACGAGCCACATCCTTCCTTGAAGCAATGTGGCTCGTATCTTTTTGAAAAATAGGTCCTTTCCATTGAAGCTGCGGAATGAATCTTTCTTTGAGAGGCTAAAAGATTAGACCTGTCGCCTCACGGGCGACCTGGAACCTCTTCTCTCAGTTGAAGAAAACACCATCTGCTCCTGGTCCCATCCAGATTTACAAGCACAGCCCCCGCGCCCATTCGGAACCTTTCTTACAGATTCTACCATTTTCCGAGCGCCACTCTGGTAGAGTTCGCTGGTCCACGGGCTCGTTCTTCACCCGGGCTAAAGTCAGTCCCCCACACACACGCGACCGCTTCGCAAAAGGCAAAGTTTTGCGGGTTTCCTAAGTCGTTAGACTCATAGGAGCAAGCAAACCCTTGGACGGTGGTCGTGAGGCCATGCCCAGGGGCGCTTAAGCTGCACCCCGGAATGAGGACAGCAACAAAGCAGCTGCTGCGGGTCCCTTCCCCTTGGCCAAAGCTGGAAAGTCAGTAGCCCCCAAAAGACTACAGAACTACACAAACAAGGACCAGCAAAGACCCTAAGTTCCTCTAAAGGCTATTCCGGTAACACAGACGGTGTTAGACTACCACTATCTAATGTTAGTGTATCATGCTTTTGTTTTGTTTTTTAACATGGTTTGTTTGTTTTTATAACTATTTCAATTCTACGATACACACAACTCTAAATGTATACCCTTTGACATGCAGGTTCACTCAAATGCACTTACACGCTCCTCCGAACGGGGGGTGGAGGGTAGGATAGTACTCTGTTCTCCCGCAGGCTTCGCCTGCTAGGGATGAAAATAATATACGTATAGGACAGACAGAAAAAGAAAAATAGAATTTACATTTACTCCATGCTATGCATAGGGACATCGCTGGCATCTTATTATTGCTCATTTCACTTTATTCCCTAACTCCTTTTTATGTATGACGTTTTCATCTACGCTTCTACTACGTTATATTTACACTATTGAAGTATTCATCAAGTCGGTTTTTGAACATATTAACTGGCGTGCTTTCTACTACACGGTGGGAAAGGCTGTAATGTGCAATGACTGCACACACACAAAGAAAGAGGGAGAGAGAGAAGGACAAATATACATTTTGCCAGGTCGAAGTGTCAAAGATGAAATGGTAGGATCAATAAAAGAAGGTCGTTTGGAACCAGCGAAATTTGATTAGAATATCTGGATGGAGACCCGAGTGTGAAAGGAGATAGGCAAACAGAGCAATTAGAGCTGTCTGGAATGGGGACATAACCGGTGACAAAAGATGTTTCGCCTTAATGTAAAATTTGATAAAGGGCATCTTATCTTTAAGCAAAAGAATGTCAGCCAATCACAGGCTCCGCTGGGCTGGTAGGTAGTAAGCACCGCCTCAACGACCAAAGGAAGGCGGAGCTACGAGTCGCCTCTAAAATGATTCCGGGTATAAATAAGAGAACATTTCATTCAAAGTTCATTATTATTATCACTATTAGGATTATCATAATAATAATAATTATTATTATTATAGATTACATTGGGGAACCATGTATTTGGCGAATTGACAAAAGTACATTTTCCTACCTAATTCGAGCATACTGAATTCAAATCTGAAATCATATTCTCCCTAAATGCTACAGATTTTTCATAATATCAATAACTAATATTATACAATAATTTTCATTTTACCACGCCTATCATCATGTCCTGAAGTAATTTTGAATCATCCTTTCGCGTTATTTATAGTAAAGCAGGTTTTTTTGCACAAACATTTTATTGCATATGAGAAGAAACTTGAATTACACATTAGGATTACAAATACTGTAATCAAATAGATGCTAATTTATTAATGACCGTACATCAGGCTGGAGAACCTCTTCTTGATTTCAATCGGGCAAAAATTTGCGTTTGTATCTCTTTCTCTTATAAGTCTTCTCTGATTGATCTCTTCTAATAATCCAGCAGTAGTCTGCCATCATGTGTCTATCCCAGTGACCTTGGTACCGCTCTTCCATCGTCATCAAATCCTGATAGAAGCGTTACCCTTTTCGTCGCTCACGTCTCCCAGATTCTCTGGGAATCTTTCGAGGTGACTATTTAGGGAATGCAGCTTTACACTCATGTTATATGATCACGATATGATAAAAGCATATTAGTAACCAGATCCTCGTAGTTATGCCCTTTTTTGTTTCCCAAGAAGTTACGAACAACGGCAGAAAATGAGAGCCAGGCTGCCTTCTCTTTTTTTTTTATTCATGGTGTTCACGACTCTAGAATCACTCAGAAGTCTTCGGATTTGGGGACCATCTAATACCCCTGCTTTTATTTTTTCGCATGACAAAGCAGGAAACGCCGATACTATGTACTGAAAACAATCATTGTCAGTGCTCAACGCCTTGACATACTGCTTCATCAATCCCAGTTTGAGATGAAGTGGAGGAAAAACGATCTTCCCTCGACTTACGATTGGCTCATTAACAATGTTTGGCATTCCTGCTTCCAAAGTTTCCCGAACTGGCCGATCTTTTGGAGACCAGTGTTTGTCACGGGTTCGACTGTCCCACTTCCATATATAGCATGGAAGCTTTGTATATCCCTTGTGCTGGCCAATTGTGTTCATGGTAAAGGTTTGCCCAAAAGTTACGTCACATTTTTTAAAATCAATAACACAAAAAAATAATTAAGTTATAAACGTTGGTGATATATAAAATGAAAGAGGCGATCTTGAAGTTTCATTATTTAAATACAATATCCTTCAAATGTTTTCCATTATTGTTAAAGCAAAGGCGGATTTTTTGCATTGTATTTTCCATGACACTTTCCAAAGCATTAGAAGTGATTTTGTCGATTTCTTTAATAATGTTTATTTTTTAACTCTTGAAGATTATTAGGTTTATTTATCTATACCTTTTCTTTAAAGTATCCCCAAATGAAAAAAATCTAGAGTCATAAAATCAGGTGATCATGGTGGCCAAGAAACATCACCTAAATGTAAAATTAACCGACCAGGAAATGCTGCTCTTAGTGTTTTCATGGTTTCTCTCGCTGTGTCGTGTACCCCATCTTATTGAAACCACATATCGTGCATATCCAAATCTTCCAGTTCTGGCAATAAATACTCTTTTTATCATTTTTCTGTAAGTGTCCCCTGTTACTGTCACTATTTTTCAGTCAGCATCCTCAAAGAAATAGGGACCAATGATTCTCGAACTGGTATGCAGCACATGACCCTAACTTTCTGTGCATGAAGAGGCTGCTTGTGAATTACCATGAGTTTTTCAGCACACCAGAATCTGTAATTTTGTTTATTAACATATCCAGTAGCGTGAAAGTGGGCTTCATCAGACATGATTAAATGTGAGGTAGAAGTCGGATATTTAATTGTTCAGTTATTTGAATTTTTGTATGGGTGAAGTCTCAATTATTTGTTAGGGTGCGTTGCAATGCAATGACGTTCGAGAAATTCCTGAATTGACTGTAACGTGTTCTAGTTGACGTTTGTTGCTGTTGTTGGACACTGGTTAACAAACGCTGAATGACACATGAATTTCAAACAGATCTTGGTCTAGCAGAGCGTTCTTTATTACCGGTAGACCCGTATTCTCTGAACCTTGATACCATTGCATTCTACCATTGGAAGAATGCAATGGTTCGAGGGACTTTTTCGTTGATTAAATACTATTCTAAACTCCTTATGCAGAGTAACAATTAATCCATTATGATTGAACTAGGTTGTCACGATTCCTACTCGCTGTTCTTTGCTGTATCTTTACAAAATCACTACTGATGTTTTGGAATATGTCATGGAAAATATGTTGCAAAGAATCCGCCTTTGTTTTAACAATTATTTTTTGTTATTAGTTATTATTTTTTCTGTTATTAATTATTTAAAATCTGAAGTAAATTTTGGGGCACCCTTTACTTAAGTAAATCCATGACCATTCTTATGTCATCGTGAGTTTCTAGCAGATGGACAGAGTGACCGAGAGGAACTGCACCAAAGTCATTGCCATTATGCAAAAGGACACACTTGAGGCTACGCTTGGAGCTATTCAAAAACAGTCTCTACTCAGCAGGGCTATAGGTGCCAAGTCCCAACTCGGTAAACATACCAGGAACATCGTGGCAGTATACAAATTGTTTGTCCTCAGAGAAATACTTAACAAATGTCCTCTCCCTTGTTCGGTAATATGATACCCGTACCGACCTGTCAAGCATATGTCTTTCACTCAACCTGGAGGCTAAAAGTTCTGCAGCTTTCTTGGAGAGCGCCAAATCACGTATCAAGTCATTCAAATCCTCTTGATTGAAACAGTGAGGAGCTAATGACTGTTCAGCATCTGATGATGAATCTGCAGACTCTGAATTCATTCCGTGGACGTCCATATCAGGTACATCATTTTCATCCTCGGAGGAAGCATATCCACTGAAAATCTGAACTGGGAAAGACTCAGAATGAGGTACTGGCCGGATCGCCGAGGGAATGTTGGGGTAGTCGATCCTGTGCCGATTTTTCTTGCCAATCCCTTTAGTATTCACGACACAGAAATAACAGTCCGATTAATGATTCTTTGGCTCTCGCCACACCATGGAGATTCGAAAAGGAAGAATATTTCTCTTTCATTTTGTCCACTCACGAATATGTTCCACACAACTATGGCAAACAGCATGTGGGGCCCACTTCTTATCTTGGTCGCCAAAAGGAACATCAAAATATGCCTTATAAGTGCGGATCACAAAGTTTGATATATTGCGCCTTTGAAGAGGTAGCATGTAACATCCACATATGTAGCAGAAGGTGTCTGGATCATTAACGCAATTTCCTCTGGACGAAGCTATCATTCTAAAATGAGACCTGAAAAAGGAAACAATAATGTCAATATTTTGCACATTAACACTTATTACTTATCTTACTACTATGTACTGTGAAGTATTTGCTTTCTACAAGCACCCTCTCTGTCCGTCCGGAGGGCAGTTTTCGGGGAAACGAGAAAATAGAAATTACAGAATAACTATAGGATGTAGGTAAAAATGGATTACATATATTTGAAATCAGCATGAAAAAGCGAATTAAAATTGGCAGATAAATCTAAGTCACCAGAAAATGTGATTAAAATTGTTCCCCTGTGTTATTATTGACCCATTCATTGATTGATTATTAGACTCTTAATTCACCGCTCTGCAAATCTCCATTATTCTTGCTCTTGCCATTATAACCTGATTTAAAATATTCCGTTGCGCAAATTAAATCTTTACCGTAATGTGTAAACATTTCAAAGTGGTATAAAAATACAAGTATTTAATTCCTTGCACAAAGGAGCCTTTTACTTACAAACCTTAATCGGTTAATACCCCTTGGACGCTACGTCAAGAAACCTGTAAGCAAGCCACTTTACCAAACCTTTATAGGATCACCTTGCAACCAAAACAAGGCCTACTTACGCCAAACCTATAACTGGCGACCTCATAATTGGCGAACTATAATTGGCGACCTTAAGCCTTTTAACCTCAATAACTGGCTAGCAACCTTAGCCGCCGAAACCGAACAAAGAAGAAAGAAGAACGAACAAAGAAGAAAGAAGATAGAAAGCACAGACAACCAGCAAGCAAGGCACGAAGGAGACTTAAAGAATGCGGTGAGCATAAAACCACCTATGTCTAACGAGTTAGCGGTCACTGGCTGGTTCCGTATATTTGAAGTTCAGTTCCACAACTCTGGAATAAAGAACGAGGCAAAGTTTATCAGGTGTTAGCCTCACTGCCCCCGGAGACTGTCAATCGAATGTCAGAGGTTATTTTTGAAGGACAAAACTACAAACAACCTGAAGACGGAAGTCATTCGGCTTTTCGAAAAGAGCAAGCCTGAACTTTTCGACAAACCTATAGCGTCTTCCCCACTTACCGGCCGGCCCTCACTGAATTTGGAAGAGCTAAGGAGGCAGCACTTCAGGTAGGAGTCGGTGAAGATTTAGTGCGACATAAATTTGTTCAGTCCTTGCCTCCGAGCATAGCGCCTGTAATCGCGTCGCAAAAGGACCTATCCGTGACCAAGCTAGGTAAATTATCGAATGAACTGATTATGTTCGACAAAGTGCAATGCCTGAGTGTAAACGCGAGTGGGCAATTGAGGGAATGCAGTGTAGTGTCTGCATCTGATTCCTCTGTGCCAATTAATAGCGCATATAATAATCGTGATTTTAATAATAGTGCATTTAGTAATCGTGAATCTAACAATTATGCATTTAATGATCGTGAATAACGTCGCGAATTCGTCGTGGTCAGGGCATAATAACAGTGGCTATG
The DNA here is from genome assembly GCA_963969495.1 of Ceratothoa steindachneri. NCBI lineage: Eukaryota > Metazoa > Arthropoda > Malacostraca > Isopoda > Cymothoidae > Ceratothoa > Ceratothoa steindachneri. The sequence goes on from OZ018322.1 coordinate 31,983,711, forward strand.
AGCATAATATCCCGGTGGGCTTACGGCCATTTAGAAGGGAGCAAAAACCTATGGTGTGCCGCGCTCATATTTATTTTATGAAAAGGCAAACACTTGTAAACCCTAGTGCAGGTGGCCAAAGAGAGGTGAGACTTTGCAAATGCCGCCTTCTTCTAGGCCATCTTCGCCGCTTCCGGCGAAAAACTAGCCAGGCATGCCATAGCTAGCGTGGCCGCTGGCGTGCCATCTGTTTTTACGATCACCGCAAAAATATACGATCAAAAATGCGATTTTTTAATAGATACGGGGGAGAGTGTGTCTATCGTACCAATCTGGTGCGATTAGGTGAAGTGCTTGAATTGGGAGTAAACATTTCCAGTGCGAATGGCGGAAAAATTAAGGTGCACGGCGATGTGCACGCGGACATTGCAATCCCAAGTCTCCGGCGATCATTTAAGTGGTAGTTCGTAGTTGCCGATACCACCTCTCCAATTTTGGAAATCGATTTCCTGAGGCAGTTCGATCTCTTGGTGGATTGTGCGCGCAACAAACTACTGAACCGGCAAACGAAGCTTGCCACAGCCGTGAAGATCTCCGAGAAGCCTTTAGTTGCACTGATAACTGGTAACCTCTTAACGTACCCCCCTCCCCGTGCCGTCCGATCTTGGAAAGGTTTGGGGCTCTGTATAGGCCCGCCTCCGCTCAACCATCTCCATCTCTGCCGCAGTTAGTAGAACATGCAATTGACACTGGCAGTGCCCCGCCGACGTTTGCACGGCCAAGACCTTTTTCGGCAGAAAAAAACTTAAAATCGTAAAGACCAAAATTGAGGAATTATTAAAGGAAGGGAGCATCCGTCCTTCGAAATCACCGGGTGACTTTTTCTCCGAAGAAGTCACCCGGAGAATACAGGATGGTTGGGAATTTCCGGCGCGCTGAATGCCATCACAAAGCCCGACAGATATTCGTTACCACGAATCCAAAGTTTATCAGACAACCTCCACGGGAAAAGGATTTTCTCAAGGTTAGATCTAGTCCGTGCTTATCATCAAATCCCGATGAGCCCAGCGGACATTGAAAAGACGGCTATCGCAACACCAGTCGGTTTGTGGGAGTACGTCAAGCTTCCACTTGGCTTGAGGAATGCGAGCTGCACCTTCCAAAGACATATGGACTGCATCTTTTGTGGATTAGAGTTTGTATCCATATATATAGATGACATCCTAATCTTTTCGGGTAACCTAGAAGACCACCTGAAGCATCTGGAACAAGTACTCAAATTCCTGCACGAAAATGGCCTAAGGATTTCCCTGGAAAATTGCAAGTTCACAAGAGAAGAAATTGGATTCCTTGGGCACCATTTATCGCAGGAGGGAATTAGGCAACCATTCACAAAAAAATAAAGATATAGAAGAGATGCCAGTGCCGAAAGACTCGAAGGGACTTTGCCGATTTTTTGACATGATGGGATACTATCGCAAAATGATGCCCAATTTCGCAGCGAGTGCAGCCCCATTGACTGAGCTTTTGCGCCTGCAACCAAAAGGCTCGCGACTAAGAGGGGACGTGTGTACTGTGCGATGAATGCACACACAAAGAAAGAAAGAGAGAGAGAGAGAAGGACAAATATACATTTTGCCAGGTCGAAGTGTCAAAGATGAAATGGTAGGAGCAATAAAAGAAGGTCGTTTGGAGACAGTTTGTGAACCAGCGAAATCTGATTAGATATCTGGATGGAGACCCGACTACCATTAAAGCTATTGCACCTGAGTGTGAAAGCAGATAAGCAAAAAGAGTAATTCGATATGTTTGGAATGGGGCCGGAACCAGCGACAAAAGATGTTTCGCCTTAATGTAAAATTTGATAAGGGGCATCTTAGCTTTAAGCAAACGGAGTCTGTGATAAACTCGCAGGGGAGAGAACCCTAAATTAAGATACGAAGTGGAGAATTTCAGCCAATCATAGGCTAGACTCCAACCAATCACAGGCTCCGCTGGGCTGGTAGGTAGCTAAGTACTGCCTCAACGACCGAAGGAAGGCGGAGCTACGAGTCACCTCCAAAATGATTTCGGGTATGAATATCAGAACATTTCATTCAAAGTTCATTATTATTATCATTATTAGGATTATCATAATTATTATTATTATCATAGATTATTATTCACCCATTCATTGATTGATTATTAGACTCTTAATTCACCGCTCTGCGAATCTCCATTATTCTTGCTCTTGCCATTATCACCCGTTATAAAATATTCCGTTGCGCAAGTTAAATCTTTACCGTAAAGTGTAAACACTTCAAAGTGGTAAAAAATACAAGCATTTGATTCCTTGCACAAAGGAGCCTTTTACTTACAAACCTTGATCGGTTAATAGCCACTCGGAACGTACGTCAAGAAACAGATAAACAAGCCACTTTACCAAACCCTTATAGGATCGCCTTGCAATCAAACCTAGGCCTACTTACGCCAAACCGATAGCTGGTGACCCCATATTTGGCGACCTATAAGGCTACTCCACGTTTGCGTGATCTTAAAAGTGAAGTAATTTTTAAGCTATAGTAGAGTTAAAGCGCTTATTTACTAATTTGAAACCGTTTTGGCGTGTATTGGCCCTTTCGTCCATCTCGAACAATATTCTATAATTAATATTAGTAAATCCTTTTAAGATTATGAATACCTCGATCAACTGTCCACCTAATCGTCTACTTTCAAGGGATAGTAGGTATAATGAGCGTAGTCTATCTTCGTACGGTTTGTTTTGGATTCCAGGAACTAGTTTAGTAGCCCTACGTTGCACTCTTTCTCACTGCACCTTGTTTAGGTAAGAAGCCCAAAATTGAACCGCATATTCGAGGTGTGGGCGCACGAGTGATTTGTATAATGGCAGTATTATATCTTTCGATTTGAAAGTGAAATTCCGAGCGATATATCCTAGCTTTCGGTTTGCTTTCTTACAAGCTTCCGCGCATTGTTTTGATATTTTAAGACGAGGGGCGTCCAACGCTAAACTACCCCCTTCCCGACAAAGGTTTCGAGGCAGGTGCAGGAGAAGGCTTGTAAGCCGAGCCAAAGCTTTTGAAGGTAGTGGCGCTTTCGTCATCTACGGTCAACACCCTACATGAAGGTTTGGACCATTACGGTGAGGGTCTTCACACTGAAGAGGGCCTCTACATCTTCGATCTAGGCCTGGAGGGTATTTTTCTTTAATGGAATTGCTGTGGACTTCGGGCCAACTGGGGGGAGTTGCGGATGCTTCTCTCTTCCCTCTCTTCTCTAGCTATTTGTCTTCAAGAGACCATATTGGGCTCGTGCCCAATACTCACCACCCTCTCATAGTATAAAGGTTTTCCAACCGTACTACCATCGGATGGGCCAGGTTAGGTTGATGCGCAATATATACACCAGGCATGTATGCGTCCTCTTCTTGGCTTTACATACCTCTTTTCAGGCAAAGCTTTGAGTTACACATGAATAGAAAGTATACTTTTTTTCTGCGTACATTCCACCATCAGGCAACTTCCCCACGTGGGACTTCAGCCTCCTCATGCCACGATTGCCGAGGCCCTTTCTCCTTCTCGGAGATTTACACGGTAGACACCAGCTCTGGGAGGACTAAACGTTCAATCCCAGGGGCTAAGTACGTGCCGACCTAATCGAATTTGGATGAGTTTAGGCAGCACTGCCCGAGAATTGCTTCATTTGCTTGTCTTGATTTTCTGGTTGTCAATATATTTTTGTATGTTCTGCTTAAATATTCTGTTAAATATATGTTTTCTGAACTATGTGTACTCTTTACCCCAAACCAGATCTCGAACTTTTTAAAATACGTCACAAATAGAGTTGTGCTAATACTTAAGTCCAGTCATTGTACATATCACAACATCAAAGTACTCAAGTAGCCTTCTCAAAGCCGAGATTTAAATCCCTTTGAACATCTGTGGAAGAAGCTTAAGCGTATGCACAAGAGAAACCACCACAACATTGTTGAATTTGAACTGTTTGCTGAAGAAAAGTAGAATAATATCCCATTCAGAAACATGCACGCATCATGTCAGATATTACTTTCATGTTGCCATAATTTGTGTCTTTTTGTCTTTTCTGATACATAAATCTTTGTCATTCTTATCCTCGCTTTTATTTTACTATTTTGTTTTGATTGATATGTAGTCGCAATGGAGTAGGAAGCTTATGTAGTAACTAATACCTATACATTATGCAAGTGAAATCTAAACTCGAAAATATATTAAAAGTATGAATCATAAAGGTGTTGCCTATACTTCTTCACTCTTCTGTGTTATGGAATGGGTCTGCTAGCTGAGTTAAAAGGTATTTTAAAGTAAAATAGTGCCTGAAACAGGAAGAATACAGTAATAGTCCATAAAGTGAGAAAAGTGAACGCAAGAACAACAGGGAGATAATGAGTATGTTGAGTGCATGTAAGTAGGTATGGAATGCCTTCGGTCTTTTGGCCAGGAACCGCCAACCCCGACGGGATAATGACAGCAACATAAAGGTCAGTATGACAATCGCGGGTGGGAACGAGTGCGCCAGTGCATTTCCTCATTTGGAAAGTATGGGAAGGGGGGTGAAAGGTATTTGTGCCGGATTTTTTGGAACAAAAACTGTGTCGTGTTGTGAAGACAGGAGAGAAGCGATAACGGTGTTGTGATTGTCTATATGTATGATTTCCTGTGTAAGATCTATCTACCACCGCGTGGGTAAGCACAGTGCATCCATCAATCGGTGGCCAGACCTCTACGCGCGCTGACGTTTTGTGCCCGCTCTCGCTTGAGATTGAACCCGATACCTAGACGCTAGAAGTCTAACGTCGTATCCACTAGGCTAATGAAAGCTCTAACTTGCGTTTAATAGGGCATAATGGGGATAGAAGGAGGTAGGTAGTTTAGTGGCATTGAAATGCGCCACCCCACTTTGGTAAGAAATGTTGAATGGGAAGTTGTGGTTCGTCTAGTGTCATTCTTTTCTCTATTGACTTTCATTATCTCTTCTACAATTGGAAAGGCGTAATTACCTATAGACACTCCGTAGAAATGGGGTGTGGGCACAGTAAATAAATTGGATCTATAGGAAAACAAACTCGCCATCCCCAAACCAACTTCCATAAACATATCCACACTTACTTGGCTCACTGTCACCGTATCCAAAACCCCCCACCCACCTACTGAGAAATATACTAGCCTTCCAGCTAGTATAGTGGTTAGCGCGCTTGCCCGGCAATCGTTGGGTCAGCAGTTCAAATCTCCGAGTCCACCTAAGAGGAGGATAACTCTGATTTCAAAACTCTGGAGCCACAGGCATAATTTGCCTGCCCCAGAATATCCTTTGTGAGTATATGTGAGTGAATATGACTGCAGATCGATGGTAAAATCCCTACTTTTTTTTTACACCCTGTTCCATGATGGTCGGTTCCCTGACAGCCACCCTTCTGTAACAACTCCACGAAATTAAAACCACTGTGGAAGACTCCCCTTACTCATTCACACGAGCCAGCAACATAATATGCATACACTCCTTGAAGGATCTGCATGAAACCCCGGCACATGCCATATCTTTCTTCATGGCCTCATGGCTCTCGCACAGACAGTTTAAGGGTCAGCCCATCCTCATCGTCGGTCATTTGGGGGCTGGCTACGGTCGGGCTCCGAACTTCTAGACGGGAGGGGGGGGGGAGCAGGCCTGCCTGTGACGAAGAGTACTTTTAATATGCTTGGCTTCATCCTCCTCCTCCTTTTGTTTGTTTAACTTTTCACCATGTTCATTATGAGAGATTGTGGTCATCTTGTGTTTTCACCAAGGAGAACAAGGAGTAACAAGGAAAGGAAGTACCCTAAGAGACCTTACGGTCCATTCAAAGAGGGTACCTTTGGACTAGCAATCGAGCGGGCACATGGCTGCTCAATTGTTTTGCGTCCCCAAACGGCCACTTTTCAAGACTTTGTCTAGTCTTGACTTGAACTGGTCAACAGATTCACTGTTGACAACTTCCACTGGAAGTGCGTTCCACTTACCGCAGATACTGTAAGTGAAAAAATTTCTACACAGATTGCGGTTGTAACGCTTCAGTTCAAGTTTGAAGCCGTGATTGCGCGTTCTGTTCTCACTCAGTGTGAAAATATCCTGGTAGTCAACATTGTCGAACCCTCGAAGTATTTTGAAAACTTCGATGAGCTGACCACGCAGTCTACGGGTTTCCAGCGAGAACAGATCTAATTTCCTTAGTCTATCTTCATAACTTTTATGTCGGATAGAGGGAATCAGTTTGGTTGCCCTGGCTTGTACGCGTTCCAACCTTGCGATATCCTTTCGAAACGAAGGACTCCAAAATTGTACGGCATACTCCAGGTGCGGCCGAACGTCAGAGTTGTACAGACAAAGTACTATATCCTTGTTACGGTATCCAAACTGGCGCTTTATGTAGCCTAACATCCTTTGGGCTTTCTTCTCTGCCTCGATGCACTGTTTCGAGAACTTGAGGTCGCTAGTGATAGTTACACCCAAGTCCTTCTCAGTGTCACTCGATTCAAGAGCAGTGCCCTTAAGGATATACTAAGATTGGGGGTTTTGGTGGCCGATATGCATCACTTTGCATTTGTTCACGTTAAAAGGCATTTTACACGTGTCCGACCACTCCCCAATCTTCCCAAGATCTTCCTGCAGGCGGGCAGTATTTCCATCCTTTGCAACGTTCATACCAAGCTTGGTATCGTCGGCAAATTTGGAAATCTTGGCAACCATGTCACCGTTCATTTCGTTGACGTAGATGATGAATAGTAGTGGTCCCAGGATAGAACCTTGAGGCACCCCGCTAGTAACGGTCACCCACTCAGAAGCCTGTCCATTCACTACCACCCGTTGCCGTCTGCCACTTAGCCAATTCTCGATCCAGCCGGCTACTTTTTCGTCTATGCCCAGCGCTCGCACTTTCCGGAGAAGGCGGCGGTGTGGTACCTTATCAAAGGCTTTCTGAAAGTCTAAGTTGACCACATCCACCACCTTGTCCCGATCGTGCTCACTGAACACGAAGTGGAAGAATTCCACAAGGTTCGTCAGGCATGAACGTTGCCTTTGGAAGCCGTGCTGGGAACTCCTCAGTAGCAGGGTTGACTCTAAATACGACGTCATTTTGTCCACCATCATGCTTTCCATGAGTTTACCGAGTATCGAAGTCAGACTGATAGGTCGGTAGTTTGACGGATCGCTGGGGTCTCCTTTCTCGAAGATCCGAGTCATTTCCGCTTCACGCCAGTCTCTAGGAACGCATCAGGTGTCGTGACACTTGATTGCCCACTTCTTTTAACACTTTAGGTAGAAACCCATCCGGGCCAGGTGACTTATTCGTCATTAGGTCACTGATCTTCTTTTTTATTTCCCCTTCGGTGAAGTCCATATCCTCCAACTTTTTCCCTGAGTAGGAATCCATTGGCTGGGGGATGGGACCACACTTTTCAGTAAACACTGAAGAGAAGTAGTCGTTGAGGAGGTTAGCATTTTCTGCATCTAAGTGCTTTAATGCCCATTCCTCATTTCTCAAAGGGCCAATCGTTCGACGGATTGGTTTACGGCTGTTCACATATCCAAAAAACTCCTTGGGATTCTCTTTACAGAGTCTCGCCACTCGGAGTTCCTCAGACCGCTTAGCCGCCCTTATGCTGAACTTCATTCTCCTGGCTAGCCTCCGGTATTCGTCAAAGTCACCCGAGATCTTTGATTTCCGGTACACAGTTCTTTCTTCCTAAGCAGTTGGCCGATTTCTCGATTAAACCACTTTGGTTGAACAGAAGACCGACGGGGACATTTCAGAGGGATGAAACGCGATTGAAGACTCATGAATGTTGTTTTGAAACTGTTTCACGAGTCTTCAACAACATCGGACACTTCTAGCCTCGCGTCAGTCAGTCCAGCACAAAGACCGGCAAAGTCTGCTATTTTCGAATCGAGTTTCCTCGATTTACTAGTTGCAGGCCCTGCCTTCGGGACTTTGACTACAAATCTAATTAGTCGGTGGCCACTGCCACCGAGCTTTTCACCAACAGAGAGGTCCTCAACGATGTCATCCTCAGAGGTGAAAACAAGTGGAAGATATTGTCTCCTCTCGTTGGCTCTTTCACCCATTGAGTCAGGAACTCGTTGTTCGCGAACTCCAGGAGTAGTGCGTTCTGTCCACAGGGTTCTCTGGTTTCCCAGTCAACTTGTGTGTTGAAATCACCCATGACGATACACACTCTGTCTTCGACAAGTTCTCCTAGTAGCTGGTACAGATCTCTGTCCTTTTCAAACGAGTTGCGCAGGAGGTCTATAAATCACCAAAGTCATGTATTTGGCAGGACCTATCTCTAGGTCAACACCTAGTAGTTCATGGTTGGATACGATGTTGTAATCCGTCGAGCTGAGAGTATCCTTGACATACAACATCACACCGCCACCCTCTCTGTCTGGCCTATCTTTCAGGAATAGCTGGTAACCGAGGAATCGTAAATTCACCTTCAAAATTTCGGCTTGAGGTTTTTATCCACGACTCCGTTATGGCCACCATTTCAGGCTCCTCTGTTGCTACGAGGCCACGGAGCTCAAGAAACTTATTCCTGATTGACCTCGCATTGAACAGAAGAACTTTGAGGGAGTCCCCTAGTGTAGGACTCCCTACGCTCTTGCGTTTCCCGGCTTCTCTGTTTTCGTGGTCACACCCTTTTTGACGACCTCTGAGAAGGTCGTTCCACGAGTGACACGGGCGTGCTGGCGCACGTCTGCTTTCGCTCTGTTTCGAACGCTCCTTTGAGTGTGTTCCACGACATCTTGAATTAGGTTGGCGAGAAGGAGATATTTACCCCGTCCCTTTGGTAGATGTCGTCTCTACCGATAAAGGTACTATAGGGGCTATACGAAGAAGACTCCTTCTGCCGTGCAGAGATCCGCCAACCTTCCTTTTACTGCGACGTTTCTCTCGTGAGCGGTTCGGGATGGACCTCTTCTCGGAAGCATCCCAACCACGACACGTTTGCGGGTTTTAAGCCATATGTCATCCACGGCTCCCATCACCCTTTGAATGGTCTTACCACTGAGGCCAACCTTACCCCCTCTGAGGTAGAGGTCGTTGCCGCTCACCATCAGAGCAACAACTGAATTCTGAGAAATCTGAGCTTTCTCTGCCTCTACTCTGATGTTGTGTTTACCCCGTCCTGACAGGCAGATTACCTTTACGCTAGTGCGAAGGCGGGCCGCTAGCAGCGGCTGCAGATCCCGTGTTTGCGAGTCACCAATGAGGGTGACCTTCGGACACTTGGTCTCTGAAGTCAGGGTCTTTCCTTGTGCAAGAGGCCTCCCCTTTTCCTCTTTACTCTCTACATTCTTATCTTTCTTTTTCTTCTTGTTTATCTGTTTTTCTTCTATTTTTGGTTCTTCTTCTTTTGTTTCAACTTTATTCTTTTTCTTTTTTTCTTCTTTTTTCCTTTCTTATTTTTCTCTTTTTCTCTCGCCTCAGCTAGATTAGCCTCAGATGATGCAGAAATCTCCGCTTGGCTACCATGGGATTCCGACACGTCAGTGGGCGGCGCCTCTTCTAAGCATCGAATCTGAGCTGCGTTTTGGGCTTCGAGTTTCTCCAACTTTCTTTCAAGGATTTTAGCTCTCTCCTCTGAGGCTCTATAGAGTTTTTTCAGGTTCTTCACCTCTCGCGTCAATATACAGATAGTGCAGATACTTTCGGGGCTGCATTTTGAGTAACAGCCCTCCGGAAAGTCAACGCACCACTTTTCCAACTAGCATGCTGCACAGTTGTGTTTTAGACAAACGGGTCCTTTTTTGCTTGTCATTTCGAGCGCTTTCTCTCTCTCTGAAAACTCGTGACCAATCAATGATAAAAAAGGGGGGTTGGTGAGTTCTCCCCGAGTGAGTCGCTCCCGCCTATCGATCGGAGAGGTTTCGGATCTTTCAGAAGGCACGCTCCATGTGCTACTGTTCGTCCGACCGAGTCGTCAAACCTCGGCGTGCCGAGGCTCCGAACCAAGCACCACTGACGGTCCCCGAAGTGGCCATCGATTTCTCACCTGGTGAACAACGGAGCACGCCCCTTACTAAACTCCTACTAGTTCCCTTCACAACGGCCAGGATCTCGGAGCAGCATTCAATGGATATTTCGCCACACCAAGAGACTCGACCAAAGGCTTTTTATTGGCCTGGCAACCAACCTGGAAACAAAGGGCCGTCACCTCGTACCGATGCTACCCGAGGCACCCGTCAACGGTCACTGGAAATGGTCAATAATTACGCGCCAGGGAAGGGGTTAATGGGGCACTACCCTCATCCCATTCATCGTGCCCCAACGCCTAGGACACCTCTAGTCCTAGTCTCTCGCACCAGTGAGCGTCGATTGGCGTTGTTTATAGAGGTTCCAAAGCCTCTCTTCTGACGCATGAGGTAGCTGCCAGGTCCTTATATGTAGAAAGATGGAAAGAAGGGTGACATGATATTAGTAGGTTTGTTTTTTGTTTTGTTTTTACTAAGTAGAAGAGATAGGATATAAGTGAAAAAAGACAAGGATAGAGTAGAAAAAGAATGAAGAATGACGCACTTAGTCGGGAACCTCGTTTCCGACCAAATCGACAAGGAAAGCCCTACCAGGGGCACCCAGAAGACAGGTACCCAAGCCGACATAGCTCGAAAAGTCATGGGTACGCACAAGCTCTCTTCCCCCAGCCAATGGATTCCTACTCGGGAGAAAAGCTGGAGGATATTGACTTCACCGAAGGGGAAATAAAAAAGAAGATCAGTGACCTAATGAAGAACAAGTCACCTGGCCCGGATGGGTTTCTACCTAAAGTGTTAAAAGAAGTGCGCGATTAAGTGTCACGACACCTGAGCGCAATCTTTAACATGTCAATCCGGACTGAATGCGTTCCTAGAGACTGGCGTGAAGCGGAGGTGACTCTTATCTTCAAGAAAGGAGACCGAAGCCAACCGTGAAAACTACCGACCTATCAGTCTGACTTCGATACTCGGTAAACTCATGGAAAGCATGATGGTGGACAAAATGACGTCGTATTTAGAGTCAAACCTGGTACTGAGGAATTCCCAGCATGGCTTCCGAAGGCAACGGTCATGCCTGACGAACCTTGTGGAATTCTTCCACTTCGTGTTCAGTGAGCACGATCGGGACAAGGTGGTGGATGTGGTCAACTTAGACTTTCAGAAAGCCTTTGATAAGGTACCACACCGCCGCCTTCTCCGGAAAGTGCGAGCGCTGGGCATAGACGAAAAAGTAGCCGGCTGGATCGAGAACTGGCTAAGTGGCAGACGGCAACGGGTGGTGGTGAATGAACAGGCTTTTGAATGGGTGCCCTTTACTAGCGGGGTGCCTCAAGGTTCTGTCCTGGGACCACTACTATTCATCATCTACGTCAACGAAATGAACGGTGACATGGTTGCCAAGATTTCCAAATTTGCCGACGATACCAAGCTTGGTATGAACGTTGCAAAGGATGGAAATACTGCCCGCCTGCAGGAAGATCTTGGGAAGATTGGGGAGTGGTCGGACACGTGGCAAATGCCTTTTAACGTGAACAAATGCAAAGTGATGCATATCCGCCACAGAAAGCCCCAATCTTAGTATATCCTTAAGGGCACTGCTCTTGAATCGAGTGACACTGAGAAGGACTTGGGTGTAACTATTACTAGCAACCTTAGGTCCTCGAAACAGTGCATCGAGGCAGAGAAGAAAGCCCAAAGGATGTTAGGCTACATAAAGCGCCAGTTTGGATACCGTAACAAGGATATAGTACTTTGTCTGTACAACTCCGTCGTTCGGCCGCACCTGGAGTATGCCGTACAATTTTGGAGTCCTTCGTTTCGAAAGGATATCGCAAGGTTGGAACGCGTACAAGCCAGGGCAACCAAACTGATTCCCTCTATCCGACATAAAAGTTATGAAGATAGACTAAGGAAATTAGATCTGTTCTAGCTGGAAACCCGTAGACTGCGTGGTCAGCTCATCGAAGTTTTCAAAATACTTCGAGGGTTCGACAATGTTGACTACCAGGATATTTTCACACTGAGTGAGAACAGAACGCGCAATCACGGCTTCAAACTTGAACTGAAGCATTACAACCGCAATCTGTGTAGAAATTTTTTCACTTACAGTATCTGCGGTAAGTGGAACGCACTTCCAGTGGAAGTTGTCAACAGTGAATCTGTTGACCAGTTCAAGTCAAGACTAGACAAAGTCTTGAAAAGTGGCCGTTTAGGGACGCAAAACAATTGAGCAGCCATGTTCCCGCTCGATTGCTAGTCCAAAGGTACCCTCTTGTAATGCACCGTAAGGTCTCCTAGGGTACTTCCTTTTCTTGTTACTCCTTGTTACCCCTCTCCCTCTATTTTCTCAGAGAGAGAGAGAGAGAGGGAGAGAGAGAAATAGGGCGCACTGTCTGATGGGCGAGTGCCTGTCCTGTTTGGGGTTTTCAATTTGAGGTTCTAAATGTCTGAATCTTTGGGTGGACGCCCCCGTTATCCGGGGTGAAGTGCCTTACGGTGCGGGTGCTGCTGTAAGAGTGCCAGCACTGTTGGCGTCATCCGTTTTCGATTATTCTCCACTTGTGTATGGGTAAAAAAATACTGGCTATAAAAGAGTAAACGACCTGACAATTCTGGCCGTAGCGGAGTAAACCTCTTCGCCTGAGTGTCAGTCCCATGTCCGTCTCTCCACAATCTCCATCGACCTTCATACTGTGGTTGCCCACATTTATCCAGAACGGCTGTAAACTATGTTCGCTCAACATCCTCCCTTTCGACCCTCCTTCTTCCCACTTTCTCTGTAACCTTATCCTCTAGCTCCCCAGACTCTTCCTTTCTTTAAGAAGATTTAAATAGCAGGAAGCCCGCCTGAGGCGACTGCTGCTCAACTTTGCTCGCAGCCACTCTTCTATAAGTATAGGCAATCTGTCTCTATCATGTAAGACCCTTTCGTCGATATTCGTTCCTCTCTTGATCTTTCATCTCGTCTCTAATGAAGCACTGCTGGCCTTCTCCTTTGCTGGGTCCCAGGAGGATTTGCATGGCAACCACTTTACAGTTTTTATTTCGCTATTTCAACTTAGACCAACATTCACGAGACAAAGATGGCACTACTGGAGAACACATTGGATGTTTGATTTCTGCACGTTTGATGAAGGCCTAGCCTATCTTATCTCAGTAATTTTTCCATCTGCCTACTCTTTTATCCCCCACTCTTATGTCATAGTCCAACTTCGGGCTGTTCACTAGTACTTTCAGTGTATGGAGGAAGTTCACGCTAAGAAGCGTGAAACTCGCCAATACTATCCCAACACATCTTCTCCAACATAAAACAATGAACCAGGAAAGAGTAATTCTAGGACGGTGTCTTAAAGAGGCTCGCCGATCATCCTGGAAAGCCTATGGTTCTGTAATTTCTACATCCTCCTCACCAAACGACGTCTGCGATGAGTTCGCAGCGTGATGGTTAAATAAGCCAACTCATATCCAACTATCATTAGATATGATACTTCATTTCTATTTGAGGAAGGAGTAGTTGCCGAAAGTCTGGTCTTAAACTTCGCCTTAATTTCAAAATCTTCATCAGAAAACCCACTCTCACACCCATTTCCATCCGCCACTGATGATAACTCTAACCAGCTTTCCTATGTAAAAGAGCTGCACCATGCCCTTTCCTCCTCTCGCTCCACTCCCTTAACATTGGCGGAATTCCCTACTGCCCCATCCAACGCATCTATGTATCGGCGTTCCGCTTCATCTTCAACATGTGTAAGCGAATCGGGCCGGAGTGTAGTTTCTCCTTTGTCAGGCGTAAGGCAATCGTTTCCTTGTACTCAAGCTGGACTCAGAGTCCCTTTCGGATGTTTGATCCTACGATTCCATAGCCATGCTATGCTGCCCATGCAAGATCATGGAGATGAGGGGGGCTTCGAGCCCCTCTTTTCAAATTGAGCCCCATCCCGTCTTCTCTGACTGCTAGGCTGCCTTCCGCCAATTTCGCAGTGTCCTAGATACCATTATTCGATTTAGTCCCGACGGGCAGAAGGCACTTTCGCTTCGTAGTGACGTCCACAAAGCTTAGACGCTATTATCAATAGATTGTTCTATTTTAAAATTGGTGGTTTACTCTCCTCTTTCATTTCCCAAAATTTGCGCGACCGTTCGTTCCAGATCCATGTAGGCTCCTGTAACTCTACAGCCTGTATCACATAAGGAAGACGCTCTCAAAAATTCAGTCCTAATCATCCTCTTATTTCCCCCTTTTTCGAAGAACATGGTTGCTTCCTCTTTTCACCCTCCAATTTGCTGCTTACTTTTCGCCAACGACCTAGTGATCTATTACTGATACACGTCTCCTCTCACGCTTGTCAGACATTTTCAAAAAAACATCCCTGTGGCAGTTGAGTAAAATATTTATCAAAGATTCTCCTCCCCAATCCATTTTGTTCTGTGTCCTCTTTTCGCCCCGTCGAAATCAACATGCGGAAATTGCGACTTTATTTACATTTGGTGCCCCAATTCCGGCGAGGCAATCCGTGAGGATTCTAGGCCTCATCTTCGCTGAGAAACTCTCATGGAAACCTCACGTCTCTTACCTCATTCCTGCCACTAGCATGTTACTTCGATTCTACAATGCCTTGGTCCAGTACAAACTTGACTTTTAATGTGCGGTGTACAACTACGCATCAGTATCAACCCTCTCAAGCCTTGATCCATCTCTGAACTGGACCTTCGAATGGCTAAAGGGTCTTTTCCCTCCTCTTCCGTCTTTTGTTACTTTTTTATTAATATAGCATAGTAGTAAGCTGTGTCGTGCACAGCGACTTATGCCCAGGCAGGCAGTCGCCAGATGGGCTCCCTAAAAAAAAAAAAAACCCCAAAACAACCTCCTCTTCCGTACCCAGCCTCCGCACAAAATGGAACGTCTATTCTTTATAGGACAAGCCAGCCTTCATATGTTCAAACACATTCTTTGCTTCTGCCAGATGCTCATATCACCAGTTTTCCCGCTGCTTCCTTTTGCTTCTTCCAGTGAAGGACAGTCGCCCATACTAAGAACAATGGCCACACTTTTTTCTAGCCTTTTTTCTAGTCGCAGATACCACCTCTCCAATTTTGGAAATCGATTTCCTGAGGCAGTTCGATCTCTTGGTGGATTGTGCGCGCAACAAACTACTAAACCAGCAAACGAAGCTTGCCACAGCCCTGAAGATCTCCGAGAAGCCTTTAGTTGCACTGATAACTGGTAACCTCTTAACGTACCCCCCTCCCCGTGCCGTCCGATCTTGGAAAGGTTTGGGGCTCTGTATAGGCCCGCCTCCGCTCAACCATCTCCATCTCTGCCGCAGTTAGTAGAACATGCAATTGACACTGGCAGTGCCCCGCCGACGTTTGCACGGCCAAGACCTTTTTCGGCAGAAAAAAACTTAAAATCGTAAAGACCAAAATTGAGGAATTATTAAAGGAAGGGATCATCCGTCCTTCGAAATCACCATGGGCCTTGCCCATGGTGACTTCTTCTCCGAAGAAGTCACCCGGAGAATACAGGATGGTTGGGAATTTCCGGGCGCTGAATGCCATCACAAAGCCCGACAGATATTTGTTACCACGAATCCAAAGTTTATCAGACAACCTCCACGGGAAAAGGATTTTCTCAAGGTTAGATCTAGTCCGTGCTTATCATCAAATCCCGATGAGCCCAGCGGACATTGAAAAGACGGCTATCGCAACACCAGTCGGTTTGTGGGAGTACGTTAAGCTTCCACTTGGCTTGAGGAATGCGAGCTGCACCTTCCAAAGACATATGGACTGCATCTTTTGTGGATTAGAGTTTGTATCCATATATATAGATGACATCCTAATCTTTTCGGGTAACCTAGAAGACCACCTGAAGCATCTGGAACAAGTACTCAAATTCCTGCACGAAAATGGCCTAAGGATTTCCCTGGAAAATTGCAAGTTCGCAGTGTCCTAGATACCATTATTCGATTTAGTCCCGACGGGCAGAAGGCACTTTCGCTTCGTAGTGACATCCACAAAGCTTAGACGCTATTATCAATAGATTGTTCTATTTTAAAATTGGTGGTTTACTCTCCTCTTTCATTTCCCAAAATTTGCGCGACCGTTCGTTCCAGATCCATGCAGGCTCCTGTAACTCTACAGCCTGTATCACATAAGGAAGACGCTCTCAAAAGTTCAGTCCTAATCATCCTCTTATTTCCCCCTTTTTCGAAGAAAATGGTTGCTTCCTCTTTTCACCCTCCAATTTGCTGCTTACTTTTCGCCAACGACCTAGTGATCTATTACTGATACACGTCTCCTCTCACGCTTGTCAGACATTTTCAAAAAAAACCCTGTGGCAGTTGAGTAAAATATTTATCAAAGATTCTCCTCCCCAATCCATTTTGTTCTGTGTCCTCTTTTCGCCCCGTCGAAATCAACATGCGGAAATTGCGACTTTATTTACATTTGGTGCCCCAATTCCGGCGAGGCAATCCGTGAGGATTCTAGGCCTCATCTTCGCTGAGAAACTCTCATGGAAACCTCACGTCTCTTACCTTATTCCTGCCACTAGCATGTTACTTCGATTCTACAATGCCTTGGTCCAGTACAAACTTGACTTTTAATGTGCGGTGTACAACTACGCATCAGTATCAACCCTCTCAAGCCTTGATCCATCTCTGAACTGGACCTTCGAATGGCTAAAGGGTCTTTTCCCTCCTCTTCCGTCTTTTGTTACTTGTTTATTAATATAGCATAGTAGTAAGCTGTGTCGTGCACAGCGACTTATGCCCAGGCAGGCAGTCGCCAGATGGGCTCCCTAAAAAAAACAAAAAAAAACAAAAAACAACCTCCTCTTCCGTACCCAGCCTCCGCACAAAATGGAACGTCTATTCTTTATAGGACAAGCCAGCCTTCATATGTTCAAACACATTCTTTGCTTCTGCCAGATGCTCATATCACCAGTTTTCCCGCTGCTTTCTTTTGCTTCTTCCAGTGAAGGACAGTCGCCCATACTGAGAACAATGGCCACACTTTTTTCTAGCCTTCTATTTCCTCTGCCTTTAATTTTAATTCACCTAATCTCTTTCATGAGTGTACTTCCCTGGATGATTTGCCCAGCTAGAATCATTAATCATCTCTTGTAAGTAGACAAGTCTCTGAAGCCAGTTGACGTTCTTCTATCGGAGTTCCTCAGCCATGCGTCCCCACGCTCTCAGGGCACAGTCAATGTGTCCCGTTCACTCCATAGCTCAACTGATGCCATTGGAGTGGAGACAATACCTACGTGCTCTTTTTCATTCCTCATCTCATCTTTGGTGCTCATTGTACACATCAGAGTTGTACGATATTAGGGAGACCCTCCGTACTAGTTCCCGCATGTGAAGGAGATCCTTAGCCGATTCACAAACACCGCCCTTCACCAAACTTCACAGCATTAAACTTCACTTCTGTTACAAGGCCTCTTACTTCCACCACTACGACCGGTAAGAAGTGGCGCTGGCCCGACTACGCCTCGGTCACACCAAGCTAAAAAACACAGATACCTATGAAGTGCCCCGGGATCTTCCACCCACCTATACCATCTGCCATACCAGTCTTACCGTGCCCAAGGTACTCGTTAAGTACCCCATGTACTCCATTCCTTGTCGCCGCTACTTTCCTTTCCTCTCTTCCAGTCCTTACTCAGAACCCACGCGTTTAATCATGGCTGATTGCCTCTTATTCTGGATAAAAAATCTCTTCTCCTTCCTCTCTGCCACTAGACCTCTCCCCTTCATATAATTGCGCATTCATTTTCTCGACTTCATTCACCCTTTGGTTGTATAAACTCTTGCTTACTAAGGCGTCAATCGACGGTATTCCGCTTCCATAAATAAAGCTTAATGATCAGCCACAAGATTTTAATGAGGATAAAATTTGAGGGAAGTTTTAATTTTGCTTGGACATTTGTTTTATAAGCAAACCATAGACCAGCATTTCCCGGAAAACATTTAAGCATTTCAAATTATTTCATGACGTAGCCAGTTTTGGTGACGCTAGACTTTTCCAGCATGACTTCATTAGAAAGATGCGTGGGTTGATTTTGTTAGACAGCAATATTTAGATATACAAGAAGTAAATAGACAGATGAGATTATTTGCAATTTTGTATACATT
Organism: Ceratothoa steindachneri; assembly: GCA_963969495.1. Lineage (NCBI taxonomy): Eukaryota > Metazoa > Arthropoda > Malacostraca > Isopoda > Cymothoidae > Ceratothoa > Ceratothoa steindachneri. The sequence goes on from OZ018322.1 coordinate 32,001,875, forward strand.
TATTGCAGAGGGGGGTGTGAGGGCTAAAAATATGTAGGATATGGAACAGTATTTATTATTAGCATATAAAATTCTATAAAATCACCCGAACATTTTCGCCTACCTGCTAGTTATTAAAGACGTGTGAGGAAGTTGAAAAATTCACAAAAAGATAAATTTGTTTTATAGAACTAGATTTAAAATATGAGTTATAACGGACATGGGTTATTAGCTACATATATATATATATATATATATATATATATATATATATATATATATATATATATATATATATATATATATATATATATATATATATATATATATATATATATATATATATATATATATATATATATATATATATATATATATATATATATATATATGGGAAATATCACGAAAGTTAGCGCGTGATAACTATAAATATGAATATGTACCACGGAAGGAAACTGAATAAAAGGCGGAAGGAGTTAGTACTTTCGTCTATTCGACATTTTCAAATGTCAAATATATATATATATATATATATATATATATATGCTTAAAATATCCCAAAGGAAAATAATACACAGAATAAGCCCAAGCGCTTTCGTGTTTACATCATCAGGGGCAGAACTGCCCCTGATAATGTAAATACGAAAGCGCTTGGGCTTATTCTGTGTATTATTTTTCTTTAAAGCTTAGGAAGGAAAATGGGAGATGTAGAGAACGGAAAGATAGGACAAACTGTTTTAACTGTTATATGAAAATAAATAAAGAAGTTGGATTTGAACCTGTGTCATTAAGCGCTCATCGCTTATATGACCAAGACGCTGATCGCCAGAGCTACCATCCTCAACCCCAAAAAAGGTTGATTCAAGAAACCTTTTGAACAACGAAGTGTAGGTTTTTATCCAGTGAGAGACAAGACAAGGGTTTTAGTAGGAGGGGGCACAGGCTTATTTTGTAATAAATTGAAAATCACATGGCACGTGATTTTTTATGGATGTATTTAAAGGCTCAAGGAAATGAAAATTGGTAACACAACGTGGAAAAACACGTAGATAAATATCACATGAACCAATAAAAGCTTAAGAAGGAAAGTGGGAGATGTAGAGAACGGAAAGATAGGATGGGGTTGAGGATGGTAGCTCTGGCGATCAGCGTCGTGGTCATATAAGCGATGAGCGCTTAATGACACAGGTTCAAATCCAACTTCTTTATTTATTTTCATATAACGGTTAAAATAGTTTGTCCTATCTTTCCGTTCTCTACATCTCCCATTTGCCTTCTTAAGCTTTTATTGGTCCATGTAATATTCTCTTACGTGTTTTTCTGAGTTGTGTTACCAATTTTCATTTCCTTGTGCCTTTAAATGCATCTATAAAAAATCACGTGTCATGTGATTTTCAATATATATATATATATAGGTCGTGATTCACTAGACTAGAACTATCTGCCTAAAATAGTTCGTTGATGGATTTAAACTGCTCAAAAGTGTGTCTATATGGATCATCCAGGAGACAATATGTAATTTAAATTATTGTACCAACCCTGAATGGCCGACCGCTTGTTTACCAACTCTTATATAATTCGCATGGCACTTGACGCATTTATATATACATATGTGTTATTCTGTAGTGCACCAGAAGAAGTGTATGAAACAAAACATTATGATCCACTGCCTTTCAAGCCTTAAATATATTCCCCTTGACTTTTGTTTTTAGAAGAGCTTTTTAATCTCCACTTTCGTTCTAGTATTTATTTCTGTTAATAATAATAAGGTAAGAACCGAATAAAAATGAACAAAAATAGCAATGAAAGAGACCGGGAAGAAAAAGAATTACTACAGTAAATCGATTTAATTAATCCCAATGAGTTTGGGGCCCACATTCGACGCTTTCAGGAACAAATTTGTACTCTGAACACTACAGCTTTAACCTCTCTCCAGTGACTTCTTCCAGAGTAAAGCGTGTAAAGATCACAAAAATAGACGGAGCTTAAAATAAAACTACAATAGATTCATTTTACCCCACCCCCCCTCTTCCCCAAATAAAAGAGGTACTCTTCCAAAGGACCAAAACGGTATCTTTGCCTCCTACGCACCAGGACCCGGTTTCTCTTTCTCCTAAATCATTAACCTACGCCTTCTCCTCTTTCATTCCTCAACCCCCTACCGGGCCCCCCACCCCATTTCCCGCCTACGCTCCCTTATTCGCACCAAAGTGCCGCGTTTGTGCACATCTTGGCAGTCCCCTTTAAAGCCGAAGGCAAAAGATGTGGGAGAAAGGGAGGTGATGGCGAGAAACGAAACAGCCAGGATAAAAATATGGCTCGTATTTCAGTTCCTTGTGAACAGAATTAGTATTAGAATCTCGTCGCTTCTTTCTTTAACGAATTTACCTTTCCTTACTACACACTTGCACTTTAACTGGTGACCCTGGAGTGAGTGGAATGAACAAACGGTCATGGAAGATCATCCGGAGAGGAGAAAGGGAGAAATCTCATTTGCCTGTGAATCATTTAAAATAGAAATGCAGAGCTAAATTTGCGGTCTCTCTTCGTGGTTCCGGAAATAGAAAGTGAAAGCAAACACAACTACTTTACTCCGGATCAATACTGTTTTACCAAGAATACATTTAAGTGGTCATGATATCGGGATCTTTTTTATAGAATGTATTTCGCTATTGCTCTTTCGTCTTGTCATGTTTGTTTGCTTTCATCTTGAGGAGTAAGATCGACTAGGCAACATATCAGAGAAAATAATCAAGAAGCCATGTTTGGTTGTATCTCAATAGTCACAAAAGCAGAAGGGAGCTTCGCTTTCTCTAATTAATTGAACAAATCGTCACTCATAGAAGAGGAAACATATTTTCCTCATAAAAAAATGATAAATAAAATAAATAAAAGTAACAGCTTGGAGTTGATTGAATGCTGTGTAACGACATAATTGGATCATTATTGTCACCATATCACTCAGACGCTTCTTGAAAAGTAGTACTGATGAAGTGTCTGCAATGATAGGGTGACAATAATTGATCGATTCTCCCATTACAAAGCATTCACTCAAGCCATAGTTTCTCTGGAAAATTTGCTGAGCCCAAGCCTCGAACCATATTTAATAGACCTTGCAACTGGAAATTTGGGGCATTTCGAAAACTCCTTTAACAAACCCTCAGAGAAAGAAGTCGGGAGAAGACAACTCTGGTGATCTGGTCGATATGAGCCTCTCATGAAACCGATCCTTCAGCCACATGATAGATGCAGAGGGAGCGCGTGAAGTCGTACCATTTTACTGAAACCATTCATTGGTTATCGTAACATCGCCACGTACTGAACGGAGGATGTTAACGAATCATATCTTTCAGTAGTAACCGACTTCGTTTGCCCTGTTTTAGGATTTTCAAAGAAGTTATGCCCATAAGTCTTGTTCCCAGTCAATCCACACTAAATATATCTTTAAGGTACTTAATGGGTTTAGCGGCTAACCACTTTCGGTATATTTTGTTTGCTCAAACAAATAAATGTAGTATTTGTGGTTGAATAAGATATTTTTATTGGAGATGATTTTTACTGTTCATTCGTTGAATTCTTTGACATAATTCGAATCTTCAGCGACAACGGCCTGTTGAGAGTTACTGAAATCAAGAGGTTTTCATGGCTTAAGCTTGATTGCAAATTTACAATATTTCTTCTTTTTTTTTGTCAAATATATCTCAGTAGCCACTTTTCTCACTGATTTATTGCTATGATTATTAATCAGTGCATTCACTAATTCAGTGTTTGCTTAACTCAGTAGTTATGGTTCTCCTTCCTCCGAAGTTGCCTTCATTCGAGTTCTTAATCGTTTCATGTTGTTTACATTTCCTAAGAGTTTTTTCGACCTTGTTGTGCTCAAATTTCACCTATATTTAGCTTGATAACTGAGCCATGTTCATCCATTTTTTTTATTTATCAGGATTGCTGGTTAATAGTTAATCGATCGATACTATATGAGGGCTGACGCATGCCTAATAATGTCAACTATAAGGAAAGTTCTTGTCGATTTTCTATAAAGTGGTTCCTCGGCTCGGCTACGCAACGTTATCTTTTAAAAATTCCGAATTTCCTTTTTCAAGTACATTTTTATCTATCTGTATAGCTTTAAGGGCTAATGATACATGGCGGTAAAAAATCAGATCCATTTTTAGCGGTTTCTCAGTACTATAAATTTCTAAAAAGTGGCAAAATATCTCGTGTATATTTCTTGCGTAGGCTCGGCTAGGCTTTAACAGCCTTAGGTTCCCCTTTAAGATTTTGAAATTTCATTTTTCGAATATTTTTTTCTTCTATCTTTATAGCTTTGATTGAGATTAAAAAATATTATTATTATTTATTTTATTAATATTATTATTATCTCCAGGGGGGATGGAGTTAGAAATGATGGGGTCAACACCTTTCTTTATGGGAAACGATACGTGGATTCAGATAAATGGGAATAATCAAATTTGAATAGTACGATTTTGAAACAAACTTAACTCCAGCGGTCACCTTTGGGCAGTGGAAACACATGCTAAAATACATAATATGGCTGGTAGCAAAAAATAATAGAATAAACAATAAATTAATAAATAAATATAGAAAAGACATAAGCGAAATGTGAGTATGAGTGCAACTAAGAATAAAGCTGAAGAGAAATAAACTGGTAGCAAACGATCTATAACCGTTTTACTACAAAGTGGACTCGTACGCATTAATGCAACAACACCACTAAAAAAAACCCCTAAAAAAACACCACAACACTCACAAAATAACATGCTGGTGTCTTTTCGGAGATCGGTAATTTTTTCATTCATTTTTGCCTACAACTACAGACAGGAAAAGGTGTTGGTTATGGAGGCTAATTAGACGAATTATAATCTTATTCCTTCATTACTTGAACGCGTTGTCATTTCTCGTGGTTTGGGAATATAGTTGATGACACCATGATAGACCTCTTGGACTTTATGGGTTTAAGGATAAAACAGAGAGATTGGAAGTCGAAGTGGTCTTATCAATTTAGCTGGTTTTAGACAAACATAGGTGGAGTAAATTGTGTGGTGACAATTAAGAAAAAAGCTCCCTGAATTATAACTAAGACGAGTGGTACTTCCTCACTATTCCTATTCGAGTAGGTTCTTACTTAAGTCTCAGACCCAGTCACTACATCAATGTCGAAGCTTTTACTATCTCAACGGATTTCCTCAATCACTACCCCTCAATATCTCCCCTTTTGCATACAAATCATACAAGATGATTCAAATACTGAAACTAAGTGAGAATAAAAACAATGTTCTATTGGTAACTTTATTTGGCAAGTTTCGTAAGAATCGCCAATCATCGTTGCTTCATTGTAGGTCAGGGTTGAGTTTCTCAACCTTTTCGTCCCTCTGTCCACCATGGGTAATTCCTAAGGTTGTCATCTACCCCAAGAAATTGAGTACATAAAATAAAAAAAATGTATTAATTTTTATGAGTTATGGTATTTAAAAATTATTCGATGTCAGTCAAAAAGAGTACCAGGTGTCGGATATGACTCCATAATATACATTTTTTTTCAATAAAAAGCAAATAGCATAGATGATTTAAGTGTTACAGAAAATATTTTGCGGGTTTTGTTTGTGGCATTGGAGGGGTTTCGTTGCCAAATAGAATTCTGAAGTGTTTTTTGTTTTGAGGGTTCTGATGGGCTTTAATTGTGGCATTACAGTGAATGTATGTTGACATCTAAGCAAATGCAACCAGTGTTGTTATTGCAAACTAGTAGAAACGGCGCTAAAAATCCTGAAACAATATTACGATAAAAAAGGGTTGGTTCTCTTAAAATACCATTGAACCCTTCATAAGTACAGATCGAGTAGTGGAGTAAATATGCCAACTTTCTGTGGTAAAATTCAGTTCCATGGAGAAAAAAATGATTGCTACTGATAAATTCATTAGTATTTGCTTAATATCCACACTTCGGAAAACTTTAATGTAAGTTGAGTGTCTATTATTTCATGTTAAATATCATGTAATAACTCTAGGTTATTATTCGATGGTTCACTTTACTTCTTGAACAATGATATCAGTAGTAGCAAATCGCGTTTTGGGTTATATCGCGCGTAATTTCACCTTCAAATCTAAGGATGTAATTTTACCTTTATATAAATCCCTTGTGCGGCCACTTCTCGAATACGCTGTTCAATTTTGGGCTCCATATTTAATGAAAGATATTGCGCAATTAGAAAGAGTGCAGCGTAGGGCTACGAAATTAATTCCAGAGCTGAGGAATAGATCATACGAGGAAAGGCTCAGGGCTTTAGATTTGCCATCGCTAGAACGCAGAAGATTACGTGGCCAGCTAATAGAAGTATTTAAAATACTAAAGGGTTTCTCAAACGTTGACTTTCGCAATCTGTTCGAACTGGATCATAGGGAAAATACTCGTCAGCACGGGTTAAAATTAGTGAACAAGCGTTTTAACACTAGTATAGCCCAAAACTATTTTACATTTAAAGTTACTCAAAATTGGAATCGGTTGCCCACCCACGTAGTAGATAGCACTTCGGTTAATATGTTCAAAAATCGTCTCGACGTGCATTTGAATAGTTTAAATATAACGTAGTTTAGCACTGTGAATTTAAACGTCCTTGCAGAGAGAGAGTTTGGAGCGGAGGTTTAAGGATATGAAATTATGATGACTAAAAATGA
>OZ018322.1:32013549-32231049 GCA_963969495.1 Ceratothoa steindachneri
TGACACCAGGTCGTAGTTATATCTGCGAATAAAATTGGAACAGAATATTGTTATTCATCTGTTCCTTCCTTTTCACGCACTTTCTACAATGAGTAATAATGGCCTTGTTATTCCCAAAGGGGTTTTACGGCTTCTATGAGTAAATGCAATTTGGCCCCAGGAAAATTGGTATTAAGAGCCTAACCTCTCCTGGTATAAGCCTGGGATCTAAGCAGCACCATCAATCAGCAGAATATATGTACCATTGCACTATCTTGTAGAGATGGTGCTAATGATCTCAGTACTCATAAGGTGGAATTAGTGTTAAAGACTGGAAATGGAGCATTCGAAGATGCATCCCTTTGCAGGAAGACCGGCAAGTATTAATGACTTGAACTAGAAGTTATAAAATGAATTAAAAATTCATTCCCGAATTGTCATAAAATTGCATTAGAAATTAACATAAAGAACAAAGCCATCTGGCTGCTTCTGTACTACATAAGAAAAAGGATATTCTAGTTAGAATTCCGCCTGGATGCGTGAGAGATACACATGTTTAAGAGTCAGTCGTTATTTTGGTGAGTGAGAAATAGTTCCCTTTCATCCAACATTACTGTTTGGAATACTGATGACCCGGTTGTTATTCATGGTTCCACCTCGGGTATTAATGGGTGTAGCGTTCTTTCATGACCTCCCTGGACGCTTTCAATTTCTATCGAAAAATTTGAAGGAGACTGGAAGCGGGCGGCCACCTAAGGTGACGACCATGGGAGAATCTAAATTTTCGATTTATATTTGAATTTACCAAAACAGATCACAAACATTTCCATTTCACCATTTGAACAATTTACGATAAACATTACAAGCATACAAACTATTAGTTTAAGACCGAATACGTCACCTCCCGACTCTATTTGGAAAACTTGGACAAGGCGGGAATTCATAACTCTTTCAACTTTAAGTAGTCTCATCTAAAATGTACTCTAGTTGCTTATTTCCAGAATTTCTGCTTCATTTAACTTCACAGAACCACCTACGACAGTTGTTTCAACTGTCGGAGGGTAAGAGTTAATTCCCTCTCCCGCCAACAATTTTAATTATTTCGCTCATTTTTATCTAAGATTATTTATTGTCAATTCTTGGTATTTACGTAAATAATTTTTTTTTTTAGTAGGGTTGTATTCATTTGCATTGAAAATTGGGGCCAAGTTAATTTGTAGAAAAACGCTAAATGGCAATTCAAGTTTGCCCATGAAGACCATCCATGAGTTCAACTGTCAACTGTCCTCTGTTTAAATAATAACAATTGTAATTAAAACTATTGACACTAGCTGCGACACCAACGCACTCCACACTAATTGAATCTGCCACGTCTCTTTTCATTCATCGCAATTATCAATGTTATTATTTATTGTACCAGTCGTGGTAGTAATTACACAATGTAACAAAATTTCACTTTTTTCTTGTTCCTGGGTTTAAAGTCTTATTTCTCAGTTGTTCCTAAGGGCGCTGAGATTCTCGATTTGCCCGTTTGGAAAATAATACTAGGGCATTATTATTTTCGGGAAAAAATGAGAATATATATAATGAGAAATTTCTAGAATTTATTAACTTTCAAGAATGTTCCAGAACTTGCCAGAATACACTTCTGGAAACTTCTAGAACCTTTTAGAATATTACTTCAGAAATATTTATATTAATACAGGGATTCACAGATCTGCTATCATTTCCGCCCTTGCTACGACATTGAACCCATCAGAAGAAAAATGGCACCAAGAGGCTGCAATCACTCTCCAGATGCATTCCGTTATACCTGCGGACAGGTCATCAAAACAAGAGCAAAAAAGCTCGATGTGAAAGCTCTATGAGAAAGTGTGAAACTTACAAAGCATATTTTGGCATGTAAGTTTTCAACAAAGACCAACCATGATCACCTCATTTTGCTTTTGAACACAGCAAGAAAACTTTGGAAGGTAAGAAAATTGTTTGTTGTAAAGACTAAAATATTAAATATCAGAATTATTTAAGCTGTTGTTTGTTTGTAAGTCAAAAGAGTAATAAAGTTTACTTTTTTACTTTTACAGGATGGTATTGAGGGGAAAGAAGAGCCATGAAGTTTGCTATTCCAAAGATTTGGCCTGAACCTACTGACCACACAAACAACTGCTACTTCTTCATGGTGGACCCTTCTAAACTTTGAAGTGGCAAAAATGCACCTGCTATTTCCTATCCCCATCCTTCATCCTCTATTGCACCACTACCTCACAGTGCTGATCTTCCTGTACCTACTCCTCCAGAAAGGAATAAACCACCCTCAGAAGAAAGCAAAAATTCAGAAGCTGAAAAGATCAGTGAAGATGTAAACTACAGTGTCAGTGATATGGCTGTTGAGAAGAATCCAGACTATCTAAACCAAAGAGACCTCATTGACCTGGTCGCAGAGATTTCGGTTTGTTAGAGCCAAATGCTGCGCTTTTGATTTCCAGGATCAAAAAGTGGGATTTGCCTGATGGAAATGTGCGAGTGACAAGCCAAAGTTGTGTGTTATGCTACTGCAATGATGTATCTGTTTTTTATGCAATTGGACTTCCATTTAATCATGAGTGGGGGTTCTTCATTGACAGCTCTTCAAGAACCATTAAAGCTGTACTTTTCCATAATTGGAATAAGGATCCATCCTATCCCTTGGCTCATTCAGTTTATCTCAAGGAAAACTACCACGGTGCAAACTCCTGTGATAGGCTTGTAATTATAAGGATTATGGCCGGAAAGTGATTCAAGACTTCAAAATGATAGCATTTTTGATTGGTCTCCAGGGAGGTTTTACCAAGTTTCTATGCCTTCTCTGTTTTGGAGACATTTGGGTTACCACAAAAAGCACTACAGTAAGGACTGCGTTCTCTGTTGGAGGGCATAATGTCAAGCTTAAGCAATTAATAGACCCTCAAAGGGTGTTGTTTACTCCATTGCATTTAAAACTATGTCTCATGAGGCAGTTTTTTTAAACCTCACACCATACAGTCTGCAGCCTTCACGTACTTTCAAAATTTCTTTCCCAAATTTTCTGAGGCAAAGGTGAAAGCTAGTATATTTATTGGACCACAAATCAGGAAAATTATAAATTGCTCATAATTCCCTGAAAAACCTACTAAAAAGAAAAAGGAAGCACAGAAAGGTTTTGCTTCGGTGTGTCAGGGCTTTTTGGGCAACCACAAGATTGAAAATTATGTGAAACTAGTTGAGAACTTAGTAAAAAGCTATGGCCAAATGGGTTGTAGAAATGTCCTGAAGGGGCATATCTTTGATGCCCATCTTCACAAGTTCAAGGAGAATATGGGAACATACTCAGAGGAGCAATGGGACTGCTTCCATCAAGATATACTGAACTTTGAACATAGATATTCGTACCAAGGAGTATACAATGAAAACATGATGGAGGACTAGATTTGGGGACTTGTATGAGAAAGTGATTAAATTGCAAATGCAAATTAAGGAAAACTGTTCACTTCTTACTTTTATACTCGTTTTTTTATATATTTCTTGTAGAGTTTCAATAAAATTGTATAAATTTAACTTTTTTTAGCTCACACTGAATGGAAAAAACAAAAATGTGTCTTTTTTTAGTAAATATTTGATTATACAAGCCACAAAAGCAGAGTTAAAACAAATAATGGCTATTTTATATTGTTTGCAATGAGTCTGAAAATAACACTTGCTGACCAGGAACAAAAATTGTGTTACATTGTGTTATCACTGTTAGGGAAAGAATTGCCTACTTTTCCCCCAGCTCATTTTCTACTGAATTGACTGAAAAGAGGAAGAAAACTTGTCTAACCAAAGAGGGCATTTTCATTCAGTAGAGAGAGACTGGGGAGGAAGAAAAACATGTAGATAAAGGCAGCTAAATAGAAAAATACCAAAATGGATTAAAGATGATGAAGACGGCAAAACAAACATCCTAAAATCCTTAGACAGAAGGCAGTATTATATACTTCGAGGAATAAATACATTCTAAAATAAATAATAATAATAGTTTCAGTCAAATCCTGTAATTGCCCACAAAGAGCGCCAGTATATATTTTACTCCTTTCCACCTACCCATGACTACCCAAGAATAGGTAGCAAAATTCAGGAAAAAGGAGTAACCATAAAATGCAGTTGGTCTGTCAAATAGCTTTCCACCACGCAAATAAAAACCATAAAAACTGAATGTAGTTTGTGTTGTAATTTCTTCCGCGTCGTTCCCTTCCACTTGTGGAACATTTTAATGCCTTTGCCTTTTAAGAGCACAAAACACGTACCTGTATCATAACGGCACTGAGCAGTGTTATGTAGTTGCGTGACCCGAATGCTTTTGAAGTTTATTATCTATCACTGCCTCGTTTGGGGGAGGGGAGTTATCCTTTTGAGGGGTAAGGGATTAATGAATAGGTTTGCTAAAATAGCGAGTGCTCGAAAAGTTCGTGCAGTTTGGGGGACCCTAGGTTGAAGAAGTTTAATACCAGTCACTTTTTCCGACAGTTTTATTGCATTCTAAATATTCCATTGCATCGCCATCAATGCTTCTCTGTTATACTGCAGTACCTGCATCTACAAATGACCCATTTTCAGTTTAAAACTTATGTCTTTCTTCCTTTTAGGTACTGCGATCACTAATTTCATCTCCACTAGACAGTACATGCATTCTGCGGGAGACTTCTAATGCTTTGCTTCTGAGGTTAAACTCGTTGATGGAACTTTCCCGCAACTGACTTTCATGTGGTAATTTTGTCTCTACTCGTTGTCTTGAACGCTATGTTACGCAGATTTCCTGTTGCATAAAATGATTACCAACGGTTGTTATTTAAAGTATTTAATAATATTTACGAATAATAATTAAAACAATTTAAAAAAAAGCCCGAACTGTTTCGGTTCCTTGCTAATTTTCCTTTCTTTCGATGCCAAACCCCCAGCTTTGTTATTTTCGATTTCCCTTTATTCACATTATTTATTCTCCTTTCCTATTTGATTTATTTATTCTTCGTAACTAAAGTATATACTCAACAAAAGTGAGAGAGAAAAGTGAGAATGGGTGTTAATTGGACTAAACCTATTAGAGCTGCCGAAAGTAATGTTGCATTTTGAAGTCAAGAGTTTAGAGCAGGTGTTAGAAACCTGCAGCATTCTGAATGAATTCAAATTTTGTAGATCAAATCATTTTGTTTTTCTACAAAAAGTACTCACAACGAAGTCATTGCTTTAAAGCTAATACATAGTCATAGTGTTCATAGTACTTAGGTTTACATATACAAAATAATGTGAAACTCTTAGGAATCCAGACTACAGCTAAATTAATACGGACTTCGACATAGGAAAAGTTCCCCACCTCTAGTTTAGAGCCACAGAGCCACGGTACTCAGAAGTTATCACATGCAATTTACAGAGTGTGATATGGACCATTGTATACTTTACGAATTTGTAAAGACAACAATGAAACACGCGTAATGAAGAACATAGTGTATATGCTGATGGAACTAGTGTTCCCAAATGTCAGTATGGTTTTGTAAGTTTAAGAAAGTTGATTTTGATCTATCCGATTAGATCGATCAAAAACCCTAATGTCCTTGATAACACCGAATAACAAACAATCATATTCTTTTTCTTTGTTTCTGGACAATAACCTTTACTTTCTTATTCATTATGATTCAAATCACTGGACAAAAAGCTCTTAGGGATTTTTAACTTCGGGTTTGTTGTCAGTACAGCGATTTTGTTGAAATATGAATGTTATTATTTTTAAACCCTATAGAGACATCTGGACAGATCTTTAAACGATCGAAAATTTACTATATATTTACCGAAATTTGCTCAGAATGCTCGCAGACCGGACATGATTGGATGCACTGCGTGAGCAACACGAAAATGTGCATCAACTGCGCAGGAAACCATCGCACCCTAAGTATGCTATGCCCAGTTAGAAAAAAGGAACTGAGGAAGAAAAGAGAGGCTGCGGACAGACCAAAGCTTTCCTATGCCGCTGCCGCTAAACAGCAAGCACTACCAAACACAGCGCCGACTCAACCTCAGATCGTTTTGCAATTAAGCGACAACACCCCCACTAAAATGCTGGCATGCATTCTACATGCTCACGTCATCAACCTAGCTTGTCCTGGTTCATTTAACACTGAAATGAACAAAATGCTGGCAGCTAACAATTTGGAGACAGTCAAATTCCCGGACAACCCCGATTCCGAAAAAGTCCTCTCGGCATCATTCACTAACACAAAACAGCCACAAACAGAGAACATTCAGATTACCTCTAAACCTCAAGATATCGAACAGGCATCAGCTCAACAAAAGACTGACGCCCCAGCACCCACACCCAACTCGCCCAGACAGAAAAAACCCAGGAAAGCCAAAGTGGAGCCCAAGATCCAGGCAAATGAGACCGAACAGAAAGAGGATGATCTCGTGCTTGACGGCAGAGATATCAGACTCACTCTGGCGATTAACTCACAAAACATCGACAAAAAAGAGATCTCCACTGAGGAGGTGGCTACCAGAGTCAAGAAAGGGCAAATCAAATGGTGTTACGACGCCCCAGTCTCCGGGGAAACAATTAGAAACTCTACAACGAGAACTTCAGGCTCTATGACCCGGAACTGTACAAGCAGTTAAAATCTGGCCGCCAAACGGCCAAAGATTAATAAAGACTAGCGGGATAACAAATAGAAACAGTAACAGGTTAACCATCCTGGCACACAATGTGCAAGGATGGGAACCTAACAAAAACTATCTGTATAACGTCTACAGAGAACTAGACCCAGATGTTCTTCTGCTGTCAGAAACAAGTGTCAAAGACTTAGACAAGCAGAAGATCTTTGGATACAATGTTGTACAGAAGAACTGCACCGGCGAAAGATTCGATGGTGCGTTAATAGCAGTAAAAAAGGATCTTAAATACAGACTAGGCAACCCTACGGATGAATCCACGTTGTCTATCATATTAAGGTGCTCAATGGGTGACATAGAACTTAGCGCGGGATACCAACCCCCTCGCAGGTCATATCTTCCATACCATTACCTGTACACCCTGTTCACTAAAGAGCACCCTGTTCTGTTCGCTGGAGACCTCAACGCCAGGAACAGAGCAGCGGAATACTCCTCTACTAATTCAAGAGGTAGATCACTTGATCTCTTGACACGTAGAGGTGTTGCAGAGCGCATTGGTCCTAACTTCCCCACGTTTTTTTACCCCGGGACAGCCACTAAACCGGACGTGGTGCTCACGAACCCTAACTTCCCGTTTCACCATCGTGTCGCGCCCGGACCCCTAACATCTAGTGACCATCTGCCAATGATAATCACCATTGCAACAGCCCCTATCCCAGTCCAAGTCATCCCTAGAAAAGACTTCTGGAATGCAAAATGGGAAGAATACAGGAGTGCATTCCCAGAAGTTATCCCTGAATTACAAGGCGCATCCGAAGAAGATCTGGATGACGAACTAACTGCTATTAACGACCTCATATCTGATGCTGACGCTATAGCTATCCCGACGACGTCACACAAATTGATCTTGCCCACAAAACCTACACAAGAGAGAGTGGTGCTACAGCATCGTTTCACGAGAGTCTACGAGACCATCCTCAATTTGGGCTATACCAGACCCATGGACTTTCGAATCGTTCAAAATTTGAGAAATCAGCTGAATTTCACGATAGGAACGGAAATTCGGAATAAATGGAATTATCTAATAGAAAAATTAGATACTGAGAGAAACCCCAAGACCTTTTGGACGACCATTAACAAACTAAAGGGAAATGCTCGCATCCCTGGTCGAACAGAAATCAGGCATGAAGGTACTAAGGCGGTCACTCATAAGGAGAAAGAGAAGCTTTTCCGCGGAGTCTGAAAGAATGTCTCCAGAATCTCAGAGGAAGAAGAAGAAGACTTTGACCTAGGCTTCGAGGATCAGGTTCTTGAGTACATGGAGAGGAGAGAAGGGAGGTTTGACCCTTACAGTACCACATGCTACCTTCGATTTCAAGGAGCCTTTTACGATGGCAAGAAAATCTCAACCGAAGAGCTATCAAATTCCATTTCCTCATTTAAGTCTAAAGCCCCGGGGCTAAGCCTAATCACTATTAGGCACTTAAAAGAAGCCCCGGAAAGACTTAAGACCAGACTGCTGAACCTGTTCAATGCGTCTCTTGCAATGGGATACTTCCCGGATGGCCTGAAGACATGCAAAATGATCTTCATACCCAAGCCGGGAAAACCATCTAACCAGGTCATGAACTATATACCTATCTCACTGCTAGAGACCATTGGGAAGGTTTTTGAAAAAATCCTCAACAGCAGACTGGCTAAACACCTAGCTGAAAAGAACCTCCTGAACGAAGAACAGCACGGGTTCAGAGAACATCGAGGCACAGAAACGGCGATAGCCCATATGCTGCAACATGCGGCAGCATGGCGAGTTAGAGGTTGTTGGATCGATGTCGTATGCAGAGATGTAAAGAAGGCCTTCGACAAGGTCTGGATCGAAGGCCTCAAATACAAAATCTCTAGGCTGAGACTCGCTCCACACTTCGAAAAAATTCTCTGTAGCTATCTCACCAACAGGCGAGCGGTGATAGCATTCGAAGGACACATAGGAAAATCATTCGACCTTGCCTCCGGTGTTCCTCAAGGAGGATGCCTTAGCCCCACTCTATACACAATTTACACAAGAGACATCCCTAAACCAGCCGATGGGAAAACCCTCAACATACAGTACGCGGATGATGTCACCCAAGTTGTGGTGCGAAGGACAAAATCGGCAAGGCTGATGGCCATGGCCTCGGCGGCAGAAGCCGAGAGAATCTCCAGATTCGAAAGTCGCTGGAAGATTCAGACCAATGTGGCTAAGTTCTCCGCAACCGCAATTGGAAGACAGCGTACCGTCCCCTTCAAAATTGGAAACACAGATATTGAGTACTCTCCTCGCGCGTCTATTCTCGGATTCAGACTCTCCAGTTCCGGAATGAGCAAGCACGTGAGGTCCCGAATTGGATATGCAAAAACCGAACTCGACAAACTCCACCGATTTAAAAACTTATCTATAGCCAACAAAAGGAAACTATACATCAGCTTAGGCAGATCCAAGCTGGTATACCCCAGCATACCACTCAATGAAGCATCCAACAGGAACATGTCGATGCTACAAAGAGTACAGAATCAAGGACTCAAATTTGTTACAGGCTCCAAGTGGTACGACTTCCGGACCTCAAGGAGCCTGCACGAACAAACGAAAATTGAGCCAATTAATGTATACCTCTACAAAAGAGGCAAAAGCATCTGAGAGAAACTGGAAGGGTTTCTCCCAAACGAGACACTCGTTGCTCTGGATTCAGAAGAGGGAGGCTACATGAGTTACCTCCCAAACACCAAAGGTGAAGAGCCAGAACCCAGATTCAAGTGAGTTGAACTAAAAAAAAAAAAAATAATAAAAAAAAAAATTCCTTATATACATACTCATATATGGAAGATCAAACAAGTTAAATGTTTGAAGAAAAAAAATGAATAATAAAAAAAAATAAAAAAGATAAAAGAGTTCAATTATCACATTTAAGAATCTATACAATGGAGATGGCCCGTATACCGGGCAACTACACTGTCAACCTAATGCTTTTTTCATTTTCGCATCTTTCGCCCCTCCCCTCTCTTTACTCACTATCTACCCCCTCTTTTTCATAACTTTCTACAACTAATACTAATACTAATACTTTTCACTTAGATGACGCTATCGGAGAAACTAAAGAGTGTTCACTTCACAATTCTTGCCTCAGAATCATCAACCCAGTAAAGGAGGCAAGGGAAATTTGATGAGGCCTTCGAACCGTGACAGGATTTTTTTACTGCCTGACCTAATCTCTGGAACCAAGTCGTTTGATATTAAGACTGAGTTCCAGAACAAGGGCCCCCAGTGCCCTATTCCCTCATAGGCGATAACGAACCGCGCGAAATATGGTTCGACCGAGTTAGCCCCCAAACGCTGCAATACACCCAGAAGAGAATATATACGGGTCCGGGTCTCTCGCCCCACCTTTCAGCTGTCGCTACCAACTAAGGACCCCCCCCCCTCCCCGTGTCCCTGAGAACCGAGTACCAGAACAAGCTCGGGTGCCGCCAAGCGAACACCCGCACGTCAACAGCTCCCCATGGACCGATAATGTGCTAAAAGAGACCAGGAAGGCTCCGATGCTACTGCTGCTACCATTCTATACCACTGAGCGACGAACTGATTGGGGATAGCGCCTGTTTCTATCGCTGTTAACAGAGGCCAAAACAAGCACAGGCGGGTTTATTGGAGATTTCTCCTGTTTCCGCTTGGCTTTTAGGAGAAGTCGCGGCCTGAGCTAGAGATCTCAGTTATACCTACTCCACGGGACCTGCTATAAGGTCGACATAATGATTGGAAATAATTTCTGTTCCTGACGACCATAACAGGGACTAAACATGTAGAAGTGGATTGATTGGAGATTCCTCCTGTATATATGTACCTCGCTTGTGGGGAAGGAAAGGAGTTATAGGGAAGGTGGAGCTGGGATACTCTCCCGCCTAACTGACATTACCCAGCTGGATCTACGGGACCCTCTGAGGCTCAGCGGAATAGATACCACCAGCAAAACCATGTTCTTTGAGACAAGCGGGAGATTTGACTCAAAAGACTGGTATAGGTTTCCAGGAGATACACCGCAATCTGTCACACTCAGGCCAATCTAGTCAAGCTGACCTCAGCAACGGCCATCCAGGAGCTGGAACTAATAGAACTTGTGCCCAAGCCGTCGAGAGCTCTCAATGCAAGAAAATCCATCATCTGCAGACGGGTCGACCCTTGGGCAGAACAAAGGATTGTTGAAGAATTCAAAGAGGAAATCGAGAAGAATCAAAGATGGGCAAAGGCGGCTGATATCATCAAGTTCTGCACTCACACACGTCTTTAATGTCCTGTTCCAAGAGATGCAAATGATTAATAAGAATATAGAAGCAGGGTTCAAGCTCTTCTTCATGAATATCTCTCCTCAACAGATAAAAAAAAATATATGCTTCTTCTCCTGTTGCAAGGTGAAAACCACTCTTCAGGGGCCTGCCTGAACAAAAAATAACCAGAACATATGCTAAGATTGCGTATATACCAGCCACGAATGGATGAACAGCACGAGCACTATCAAAATGTGCATAAACTGCGCGAGTAAACATATTACTTTAATTATGCAGTGCACCGTCAGGAAGGAACAACTAAACAGGAAGAGAACCGAAGCTGATAGGCCCAGTACTTCCTCAACTTAGTACTTCCAGTACTTAGCTCAACAAGCTAACATGCAGAAAACGCAACCTCAAATCATAATTTAACTAACCGACGCGACGCCCCACAAAATGCTGACCTGCATTCTTCATGGTGGCGTGTTAATTCAGTCAAATTCTGGATCGTTCAATACGGAGATGAAAAGAATGCTCACTGCAAGCGGACTAGTGGCACATTTCTCTCTGAAAATAGTAAGGGCACAGGAACAACCAGTCAAATCAACCCACCAGCAGAAGCGCAGGAAGAGGAGCTAAGTCACCAACAATCTGAAAACACCAGGAAACGGCACACGCCCCACCCAGAACACCACTGCTCAAAATCAGTGAAGATGAATCAAAGAAAACCGAGGAAAACGCCAGCGGGTACCCCTTCCCCTCCCCGCGCAAGAGCTGTGCAAAGAAAATGCAACTACAACGCCAGAGACATCAATGTCCCCATCACACTTAATAAAAACACTATGCAATCCAAAACCATCGTTCTGGAGGATGTGGCAAGTCGAGTTCGCATAAGCCATTTTAAATGGTTCTTTGATTCCCCGGCAGTCAAGATAGCTTTGACGAAAAATCACGCTGTATAGCGCTTGACTCAAACTCTACGAGCCAAACCTCTACAAAAAAACTTCCTTCAGGCAGGCGCTATAGCCACTCGCACTACTAAATGCTTACTACCCGGGCAAAGATGGTTGCTAGGACTAGCCTTACTATTTTAACGCATAAAGTGCAAGGTTGGCATTTGCGCAATAACAAGCCTTGCCAATATATACACGGAACGTTTGTCGAACGGAGCACTGGTTTTGATAATAACATTTGATGATTTGCACACGCTGTTCAACGCTATAACCTTCCATCATGACTTGCCAAGTACTACTGAACAGTTCACAGTGAGGTTGCCAGATGTCGCTTTAACAACATGGCCACTATCGCCTGACAAAGCTCGAGCGTCCTTGTTGAAAGACCCTATATATATATATATATATATATATATATATATATATAGTGAGAGAGAGAGAGAGAGAGAGAGAGAGAGAGAGAGAGAGAGAGAGAGAGAGAGAGAGAGAGAGCGAGAGAGAGATGATCGAATAGATCGAAAGCTCAGCAATTTAAGTTTGGTTTTTACCAAAGAAAAGAACTAAAAAAAAGATTAACATAGGACAAGTGATCTACCATCTACAAGATGGACTAAAAAAGACTAAGAAAAATAGAAAGTTGCTAAAGGAAATCACGGCGAAATATATCATGGTCTTCAACAATATATATATATATATATATATATATATATATATATATATATATATATATATATATATATATATATATATATATATATGTATATATATATATATATATATATATATATATATATATATATATATATATATATATATATATATATATATATATATATATATATATATATATATATATATATATATATATATATATATATATATATATATATATATATATATATATATATATATATATATATATATATATATATATATATATATATATATATATATATATATATATATATATATATATATATATATATATGCAACAAAACGCACAGGGAAAATTAATACGAGGATTCCAAGCACTTTCATACTTTATTTCGAGTTCTTTATCAAGGAATAACAAAAGTATTTAAAATTGTAATATATATAAGGATGATACAGAGGAGAGGGAACGCACACAAAAAACAAAACAAAAACCAATCAACAAAATGAATTAATATGAAATGGAAACCTTAGAAGGAGCGAAGATAAATACAAACTAAGATCATTAAATCAGGTAAATTCAAAAGACTAAAGGTTGACAAGAGGATTAAAATACCGCCTAAGCAATTAGGGAGGGAGAAAATCTGAGAGAGAGATTAACATCAGAGGTCAGGATTGAAAAACCATGGTAGAATAAGTAAAAATGTTCTAAAAACTTAACTCAAACGAAAATAAATACACAGCCATAAACATAAGGCTACATAGATGCACAAAAAAATAAAATTAAATAGTTTATTAAGATTAATATAAATATTTAGTCTCAAATTAAAAGTTTCGACAGTACATTGTGAATATAATTTAAAAAATAACCATCAAGTTTATATAAGCCAGGACTTAAATTAAAATTTGGAAATTTACTAATAAAGGTCAATTCAATGATATTTCGTGAAATTGTATTTGCATATATATATATATATATATATATATATATATATATATATATATATATATATATATATATATATATATATATATATATATAAATATATATATATATATATATATATATATATATATATATATATATATATATATATATTTATATATATATATATATATATATATATATATATATATATATATATATATATATATATATATATATATATATATATATTAAAAAAACGCATATTTATGCGCAAACTACTCTAAACGCATGTTTAATATAAGTACAAATATAACACAAAAATACGAATTATGTCCATATAGGGTCAATTAAATAATCCATTATGTTTACTTTTTCCGACGTGTTACCGAAGTTACTGTGATAGATAATGTTAGTTGCAATGACTCATCTTATTCAGTCTGCTACTTACGCGTAGAGTTCTTCACAAAGACGATAAATAACACTGCTTGTACAGTTTCACCAGAAGAAGCGGCATCGTGGCTTTTCAGTGTTCTTCACTCTGTGAGATGGGTTTTGCTACTGGCCTGGCATTAGAGGACTATTCGACGCTGTGGGCATTTCTTGCAACACCTATGATTGGCCGATCTTCATTTATAGTTAATCTAAAGGCTTCAAGATTGTTTCACTGCACAATACACAAATGATTGTCCCTCGATTCCTATGGCTCATTGATGGCACATGAAAGTAGAGTACCTGAACGTCAAAATCCTGCTGAGTGCACTAAAGTACGACTAATTTAGGGGGAGGTCATTGGCGATTTCAAGATGGTGGCCTTCTTGATGGGGCTTCAGGGACGCTTCACCAAGTTCCCTTGCTATATGTGCCTCTGATATAGCCGAAATACAGCCCTTCACTACGAGGAGGGGAACTGGTCCCTCATGACCGACTGTGAGGTTTGGTTCCATAACATGAAGCAGGAGCTGCTGGTGGAAACAACACCACTTACACCACCACCACCTACATCACTCTACCTGCACCACCTACACCACCACCACCTACATCACTCTACCTGCACCACCTACACCACCACCACATACACCACCGCCACCTACACCACAACCAGATACACCACCGACACCTATACCACCACCTCCTACAATACATACACCGCAACCACTTACACCATCACCACCCAAGATTATCCCGGGAATTATTTTGTTTTGGCAATAATCTCATAACTATTTAGCAGATACTAACAAAATTTGAGACTCTTATGTTGTTTTACATTCTCTTTTGAATGATATATTTGCCGAACTCCTCCCAAGGTTAGCCCGGGAATTATTTTGTTTTGGCAATAACATCATAACTATTTGGCCGATTCTAACGAAATTGTAAAATCTTGTTTTGTTTTATATTCTCTTTCTAATGATATAATTGCCAAAGTCCTCATAAGATTATCCTGGGAAGTATTTGGCAATAACTTCATAACTATTCGGACAATACTAACGAAATTGTAAAACCTTATGTTGTTTTATATTCTCTTTGTAATGATATAATTGCCAAAGACCTCCCCAGGTTAGTCCTTGAATCATTGAAAGTTTTGAAGGTCGTAAGGTCATAAATCAGTATAAGTAAGAGCAGTTGACTCTTGGTCAGCCGACCTTGTTACATTAAAGCTCAGTTTTCTGCAGTAGGTGTTGCAAATTCGTGATATAAACTTCTTGAATTGTTACAAATTTGACGATATCGTCAAGTAATTCAATTCAATGAGAGAAAGATAGAGTAAGAGGAGAAGATGTGTAATGAAGAGAAGGGAGGGTGAAGGAAAAAGAAAATAGTAAGGAAGTAGTGATAATGGGTTCCCAGTGAGCAGCCTTATCCATTGGAGGTGGTCTTTTTCTACTTCACTTTTGCAGGGTTCCACTACGGGATCTTTTTGTTTTACTGTATGTTGTTATGTCTCGCTACGGGATCTTTATATATTATTAGATTGTGATGTTGAGTTATCTCTTCTGAGATATTTTGTCTCCTTATTGCTTGCATATTTGAACTTTGGTTCCGGCTCTGGTGTCTTTGTGTTTGATAGGTAGCCTATAAATATACCTCCATATACCTCTGGGTTAAGACCTGCCAGAGTCTCCCTGGGGGTATCTCATCCAGCTGGCCTAGATGTCCCGATTTCTTCTATGAATGAAGATGCTAATAGGTTGAAGCCTAGTTTGCTTGTGTAGGCTTCTAGAGGTCCGGAACTCTGGCCATCTTGCATTAGTGATGGGTGATGAGTCGGAGTCCTCTATTCTGTACTCTTAGTAACCTGGTTAAGTTATGGTTTGATGTTGCATTGAGCGGTATGGCTGGTTACACCAGCTTAGATCTAACTAGAATAAAGTCTAACTTTTTTATTCTTCTGGGATAAGTTACTAAATCGGTTAATTTTGTCTAGTTCGGTGCGTGTTGATCCAGTTATTGTGCCAGGATGTCCCGTCATGCCTGTGTTGGTTCGTCTAAAGATAAGGACTGACAGCTTGGCGAAGAGTCAATTTCAGTGTCATCAATATTGACTGTAGCGGCCCGAGTGCCAATGAAGCGGATTTTCATCTAACGGAATCATCGGTCCGTATTTTTTTGAGAACGAAAATGGGATTGCCATAAACGTCAATGGCGAGACATACAGATCGACGATAAGCAACTTTTTGTGGCCTCAACTGGATTATATGCCCGATATGGATATTGACGCCATGTGGTTCCAACAGGACGGCGCTACGTGCGACACTGCGCACGCCACGATAGACATTTTGCACCAGTGATTTCAGGGCAGGGTCATCTCGCGCGGCGGCGACGCCATTAGACTACTTTCTTTGGGGCTACCTTAAATCGCAGTTCTATGCGAATAATCGGCAAACAGTTGATGTCCTCAAAGTCAACATAACAAACACCATCCAGCAAATTCAGCCCGATTTATGAGACAAAGTCATCGAAAATTGGGCCTCCCGAATACGTTCCACCAAGCAAAGCCGCGGCGGACATTTGAACGACGTCATATTCCACACTTAATGCCATAAAATGTATTTTCAAATTTAAAATAAATTGAATGCATATACCACACACAACTTGTTTTATTTACATTTGAAAGTCGAGCGACCTTATTGAAAGACCCTATATATATATATATATATATATATATATATATATATATATATATATATATATATATATTTATATATATTGCAGGATGAAGGAAGGATATGACGAAAAACGGGGTTCATTTAGTTAGTTTACTTGATTGTTGTACAACGTTTCGGGTAAATGTTTCACCCATCTTATGCTACTGGAAAAAAATACAAAAATTCATGAAAGACTAATATTATACGTTAATAATTTAAACTTTCCAAAAATTTCAAAAAACTTTGGGTTGTATTAGATAGGTCGGACTTTTAATATGGGCGTGGGTGGGGAATGTAGAGTTGTACAGGTTGCTGAAATTTTGTTTCAAAGTTAGATAATTTAATGGATAATGAAATTTAACAATAATAAATGTAGATAACACTGGAAAACATTTTAGGGACAAGACACTAACCTTTTGCGAACAGTTGTTAAACGAAGACTGGCGTGGAAAGCGTGATGGGTGTAGGAAGAAAGAAAAACTTAGGGGTTGGTTTATTTTAGAGAAGAATTAGTGGGTGGAAAGAGGAGTCAGAATTTAAAGTGGGAAAAAAAAATTATAAACATTGATTTTTGAATCCGTAAGGATAATGGGTCAGAGATGCTCTTTAAGATTTTGAAATCTTTAATGGATACATCTGTTTTACATCGGATAGAATGTAGCTGAACAGGTGAAAAACTCTTTCTTTGATAGAACATTTCCGGTCCTGTGGCTAATTCCCATATGATAACAGAATCTCGCCTTCATCGAGCACACCGTTCTTCCTATGTAATTCTCCAAATTGAATCCGGCAAGTAAATTTGTAAATGACGCAGCGCTTGTCTTCTGACGGGATTTTGTCTTTAAAATTAAAGTAATGTCCAAGGAGATGATTATTTTTAAAAATGATCTTCAATTCTGTATGATAAATGAATTTCTTTAATATTGTTATTTCTTTAGAGAATTTTTGGTTAGAGAAACACATATCCTGGATAACTATATAACGGGTGTCTTTGCATATAGTAGGAAGTTTTAATTTAGGATGGTAGAGGTTGTTTAAATATTTTGACGTAATTTTCTCTACCAGTGACACGGGAAAGCCGTTTCCTTTGAAATAATTACACAAAAAATAAACTTCATTGTAGAAATCAGTGCAGGTTGAGCAAAGGTTGTAGGCACGGAATATTAGTGTTTTTATTGCACTGATTTTGAACGAAAAGTTGCAGAAGCTGAAAAAGTTTAGCCTTTGGTCACTGAAGGTTGGTTTTCGGAAGATTTTGGTTTGGAATCCGGTGGAAGAATGGAAAATGTTTATATCTAGAAAGGATAGGGAACCATAGAGCTCTTTTTCACAGGTAAAATGGATATTGTGATGTATATTGTGATAGAACGGGTTGAGGCCGCGTTAATTTCAACCCCTATCCCATGTTATTTAAAACCACGATGCTCCAACGTGCATCTTTGCTTTGAAGCTTGGCGCCTTATCGCAGCCACCTGAGTCAATGTTTAAACAAGGAGGTTTATCTTCCCCAGTTCGCCCCCACACGCCGACCTCGCCAGATTGAGTTAGGCTTATGGGCAGATAAGGCATTGTTCCCAGGCTCGGCTGTGCATTCCCTCGAAGCTCCCACTCCATTGTCCCCTACGCCAAGGGAGTGTCTCGACTATTTAGATGGAAACTTTACCACTAAGAGCAGATTGGAGATCCAGATTTTCGTCGTGAAACATCACCACGACCCTCTCTCACTTTGTGCGCCAAGGGACCTCGACCTCAAGATTCACCATCACTTGTCCAGAAGAAGGACAATATCCCTTGAGTGCCAAGGTTCGAGCCTTTCGTGACGCCAAGTCCACAAGGCTTCCCCCTCGTTGTTCAGGAAGAGAACAACGTTAGAACAGCCATTGTTCGTTAGAGCCCGTTGACAAGAAACGGTTCTCACCCCTTCCCCTGTTGTTCAGAAGAGAACAACGTAGAACAGCCATTGTTCTTTTGAGCCCGTTCGCCAAGAAACGGTTCTCACCCTTCCCCCTTGTTGTTCAGGAGAGAACAACATTAGGAAATCCATTGTTCGTTCGAGCCCGTTGACAAGAAACGGTTCTCACCCTTCCCCTGTTATTCAGAAGAGAACAACGTAGAACAGCCATTGTTCGTTTGAGCCCGTTCGCCAAGAAACGGTTCTCACCCTCCCCCCTTGTTGTTCAGAAGAGAACAACATTATAACAGCCATTGTTCTTGAGCCCGTAGACAAGAGACGGTTCTCACCCCCCCTGTTGTTCAGAAGAGAACAACGTAGAACAGCCATTGTTCTTCAAGCCGTTCGTCGAGAAACGGTTCTCATTCCCAAGACGCCACGTCAGGATCATTTTATTTTCCCCCCTTCGGCTGGAACTCGCCAGCGGACCGAAAATTCCTTCACGTCGACTTCCTCTGCACCACTAGTATAAAATTACGTAAGCCGAACGTTACCTTTGAGTATTTAACCCTCTTGTCCATTCTATCCTGTGCTTTAAATGGTTTAGCGAACCATCCCATCTCTTTAACGTTATATTTGTTTTACCTTTTTAAATCTTTTAATCCCTCGGATTAGCCAAAAGCCCCCACGACCATTTCCATTCTCTGTTTATGTCAATATTTTCCGTTTTGTGTATTGTTGATAATTATTATTAATAAAACTCTATTTTATTAATGATAGCAATATTATTATCCTTGAGCTCAGTTCCACTTCTTAAGCATATCGAAGATACATAATATCGGCCCGCCAGACATCCACGCACTCTAAAGATAATTAAAGAAGTTCCCTCAACGAATAGTTATATATGGTATATCGTCGAGAGTCCATTCTACGACATATATATATATATATATATATATATATATATATATATATATATATATATATATATATATACTATTTAAATTTGGTATCAGGTGTGTAAGGTTTAACGCTATATCTTTGTAAACACTGGTCTCAGTCGAGTAAAGCATAGTGTTATTCGTTATAATAATAGAGTATAGTAGTTCCCTTTTGTTTTATCGATTGCTATCCCCTTTTTTGAAACTTAAGAAGCTGGAGTAGCTCAAGGAACTGTTATAATCATTTGTTTGTGGGGTTTTTTTGTGATTTTAGTCAGTGGTTATTTAGATCGAGAAACCAAGTACGAATAGGCCAGTGCCCATATTTAGGTAGGCTAATTTCTCTAGAAGGCATAATTCTTGTTGCAAGGAATTTTAGTTGTTTGACTATGGCGCTCCCAAGTGCAAAGATGACTCAGTTTGAAATCTTTAAAGCGCAAGGAGAATCCTTGGGACTTTCCGGAAGAGAACTAATTGAGTACGTTCAAGAGGAGCAAAGAAAAGAGCGTGAAGAAAAAGAAAAAGAAAAAGAAAGAGGAAGAGAAATACAACGAGAAGAACGAGAAAGAGAAATCCAAAGAGAAGAACGAGAAAGAGGAATCCAAAGAGAAGAAAGAGAAAGAGAAATCCAAAGAGAAGAAAGAGAAAGACTAATCCAACGAGAAGAAAGAGAAAGAGAGGAACGGATAAGACAAGCTGCGCTTCACCATCAGATTGAATTAGCTCGTGTTGAAGTAGAGATACAGTCAGCCAGTTCCCGTTCCAACCCCCCCCCCCAATCTCTCACTAAAGCTCCCCAATTTCAAGGATGGAGAGGATTTCGGAGCATTTTTAGCCCACTTCGAAAAGATCCTCGAAATCAATAACATGGATCTGGAGGCTGAAGGTGTAGCCAGATTACTTCCCCTGTTAAATTGTAAATTGCGCGAAATTTTTATATCTTTACCATCTGAGTGTACAATTAACTAAAACCCCTTAAAGCTGAGTTATTGGCCGCTCATAATATGACTCCCGATTTCTACCGCCAAGAATTTCGAGGAGGTCGTATTAAACCCGGACAGACGTTCCGTCCATTCGGATACATTCTTCAGAGGAATTTTAAATTTTGGTTAGAATCCTCAAAGGTTGATCCGAACTACGAGTCCTTAACAGACTTCGTGTTGCGAGATCAATTTTTGGCGTGTCCCTCGACGGAGATCCGCGCGTTCGTCAAGGATCGTCGGTGCCAGACCTTTAAAGAATGTACCGAAGAAGCGGATGTCTATGCCGCAAGCCATAATTTATACCCAAAGGAGAATCGAACTTCTCACCAATCCCCCTACAAGGAAAGAAGGAAGGATTCGCGCCCCTTCACAGGAAAGCCGACGAAGTTTCGGGGTCCCGTAAAACCCGAAAACTTCTTTCCCCAAAACCAACAACGGGACTCCAAACCTCCCGTTAAGATTTCTCCTCCATCTCTCTTCCCGAAGTGACCAATCATATGCTTCACCTGTGGTGTAGAAAACCACATGAGCTGGAATTGCCCCCAAAATTCTATGCTTAAAAGCGGACCAGCCCACCAAGTTCACCAGATTAATGCCACCCCGGCTCCCCCGGTGGTGCAGACCCAAGCAGAAACTTCTCCCCCTCCGTCAGGCCACCAGGTAAATTTTATTTTTGATAAAAGTTCATCGGGAACTTTGAAATTTGAGGAGGGCAGCGTGAACGGCTGCCGAGTATCGACTCTGGTCAGGGACACAGGATGTACGTGTTTCATCGTGTCCGACGAACTCCTCCCCCCAGTGGACCCTAACCACGAAAAATTTGCGGTGGTACATGACTACCTTGGGAGGGCGAACCAATTCCCCGTCGTTAGATGTTACCTGCAGTGTCAATATTATGATGGCTTGGCTGAAGTCATTTCAGCACCCATACAGTTCTGTTCCGTACTTATAGGACAGAGCCCCCAAGTAAAATCCGACCCTGTGTCTCAGGCCGCCCTTCCTCGAGGCCGAGCTAAGAAAGAAGCCCAGGAGCCCGTCCCCATCAGAACCCCGATACCGTCTGATTTCTCGGAGACCCCTAACCAGGACTTTAGGACGGCACAAAAGGAGTGTGAATTACTAACACCCTTAGGCGATAAGGCCCAAGACAAGGACACGGAGACTCTCCGTGGACCCCAAGAAAAAAAGAACCCCCAACGCGCCCATGGAGATACCTTCGTAGAACTGGACGAAACATCGGCGCTTGAAGAAGATTACCCCGCGGAGTCCCTTAATGTAATATAGATAGTGTGCACCCAACCTGATTCCAAAAACCCTCCTCCTTCCCTACCAAGCGAGTCTTTGGAACCCTCTGACCTGGATATTGACGCGCAGCTGACACCACATCAAAAGAGTCAGCTACAAGAACTATTTGAATGGAGTCACCATTTAACCACCCTATTAGCTCTTTTCGAGCGACTGCGCGAATATGGCCTCACCATTGGCCCTTGCAAATGCCATTTTGCCCACGAAACCATAAAATATTTGGGTTTCAAAATAGGACAAAGCAAGTTAGGTCCCCAAGAGAACAAGATTAAGGCAATCGCCGACATGCCCCTCCCGATTACAAAGAAGCAATTAAGATCGTTCCTAGGATCAGCTTCGTACTATCGGCGATTCGTTCCGAATTTCGCTGCAATTTTGGCGCCCCTCAGCTTCCTTTTAAAAAAGAATTCACCCGATCGTCTACGTTGGAATGATGTCGCTATTTCCCATTTTAATCAGCTCAAGAGTAAGCTCTTTTCTGCCCCCCTTTTAAAGTTGCCCTAACCGGAAAAATCCTTTGGGATTAAGACCGACGCGTCCAACGAGGGCATTGGAGGTGTACTCCTTCAATACGAGGATGACGGAACGAGTCATACAGTTGCATATGCTAGTCGCCAATTATTACCACGCGAAAAGAGATATGCCCCTATAGAAAAGGAAGCTCTATCAATTATCTGGGTCATAGACAAATTCAAAATGTACTTGATAGGAAAAGAATTTCAGATAGGAACCGACCACCGTCCGTTAGCCTATATTAGGAATGTGCGACACTCCAACGGCCGAATCATGCGCTGGAGTAAACTCTTGCAAGAGTATCAATTTAAAATAAATTATATAAAAGGTTCCGATAACCAGGTCGCTGACGCACTCAGTAGGAATGCGTTACCGAATAGCTTAGAGTAATTGTATTCATAGAATTAGTATCTCCATGTAGGTATATACCATCTTGTATGACTTAAATTAAGATTCTCTTGTAATATAATTAGTTAATGTATATGTCTGAATTTTGTAACGCTCAATGTCTATTTTTTTTGTATGTATATATTTGTACCCATTAAATTACGTATAAATTATTTTGTCCCATATATACTAATTTTATATCATTTCATTGTTTCATGCCTTTTTTTTTATTATTGAGTTTGTATTAAAGGTTATTTTCCCTTATAATCAAAAGATCTAAATAATCATATGTATTGAGGTAATGCTAGTTAGGTGCAGGAAGGTACGGTTGGTACAAGAAAATGAGTTCCCCACAACGGAGCTCTATCGTTGTCCCTTATCTCTTTTTTTTCAAAGTGACAACTTCCCCCGGAATGGAGGGGTGTGATAGAACGGGTTGAGGCCACGTTAATTTCAACCCCTATCCCATGTTATTTAAAACCACGATGCTCCCACGTGCATCTTCGCTTTGAAGCTTGGCGCCTTATCGCAGCCACCTGAGTCAATGTTTAAACAAGGAGGTTTATCTTCCCCAGTTCGCCCCCACACGCCGACCTCGCCAGATTGAGTTAGGCTTATGGGCAGATAAGGCATTGTTCCCAGGCTCGGCTGTGCATTCCCTCGAAGCTCCCACTCCATTGTCCCCCACGCCAAGGGAGTGTCTCGACTATTTAGATGGAAACTTTACCACTAAGAGCAGATTGGAGATCCAGATTTTCGTCGTGAAACATCACCACGACCCTCTCTCACTTTGTGCGCCAAGGGACCTCGACCTCAAGATTCACCATCACTTGTCCAGAAGAAGGACAATATCCCTTGAGTGCCAAGGTTCGAGCCTTTCGTGACGCCAAGTCCACAAGGCTTCCCCCTCGTTGTTCAGGAAGAGAACAACGTTAGAACAGCCATTGTTCGTTAGAGCCCGTTGACAAGAAACGGTTCTCACCCCTTCCCCTGTTGTTCAGAAGAGAACAACGTAGAACAGCCATTGTTCTTTTGAGCCCGTTCGCCAAGAAACGGTTCTCACCCTTCCCCCTTGTTGTTCAGGAGAGAACAACATTAGGAAATCCATTGTTCGTTCGAGCCCGTTGACAAGAAACGGTTCTCACCCTTCCCCTGTTATTCAGAAGAGAACAACGTAGAACAGCCATTGTTCGTTTGAGCCCGTTCGCCAAGAAACGGTTCTCACCCTCCCCCCTTGTTGTTCAGAAGAGAACAACATTATAACAGCCATTGTTCTTGAGCCCGTAGACAAGAGACGGTTCTCACCCCCCCTGTTGTTCAGAAGAGAACAACGTAGAACAGCCATTGTTCTTCAAGCCGTTCGTCGAGAAACGGTTCTCATTCCCAAGACGCCACGTCAGGATCATTTTATTTTCCCCCCTTCGGCTGGAACTCGCCAGCGGACCGAAAATTCCTTCACGTCGACTTCCTCTGCACCACTAGTATAAAATTACGTAAGCCGAACGTTACCTTTGAGTATTTAACCCTCTTGTCCATTCTATCCTGTGCTTTAAATGGTTTAGCGAACCATCCCATCTCTTTAACGTTATATTTGTTTTACCTTTTTAAATCTTTTAATCCCTCGGATTAGCCAAAAGCCCCCACGACCATTTCCATTCTCTGTTTATGTCAATATTTTCCGTTTTGTGTATTGTTGATAATTATTATTAATAAAACTCTATTTTATTAATGATAGCAATATTATTATCCTTGAGCTCAGTTCCACTTCTTAAGCATATCGAAGATACATAATATCGGCCCGCCAGACATCCACGCACTCTAAAGATAATTAAAGAAGTTCCCTCAACGAATAGTTATATATGGTATATCGTCGAGAGTCCATTCTACGACATATATATATATATATATATATATATATATATATATATACTATTTAAATTTGGTATCAGGTGTGTAAGGTTTAACGCTATATCTTTGTAAACACTGGTCTCAGTCGAGTAAAGCATAGTGTTATTCGTTATAATAATAGAGTATAGTAGTTCCCTTTTGTTTTAACGATTGCTATCCCCTTTTTTGAAACTTAAGAAGCTGGAGTAGCTCAAGGAACTGTTATAATCATTTGTTTGTGGGTTTTTTTTGTGATTTTAGTCAGTGGTTATTTAGATCGAGAAACCAAGTACGAATAGGCCAGTGCCCATATTTAGGTAGGCTAATTTCTCTAGAAGGCATAATTCTTGTTGCAAGGAATTTTAGTTGTTTGACTATGGCGCTCCCAAGTGCAAAGATGACTCAGTTTGAAATCTTTAAAGCGCAAGGAGAATCCTTGGGACTTTCCGGAAGAGAACTAATTGAGTACGTTCAAGAGGAGCAAAGAAAAGAGCGTGAAGAAAAAGAAAAAGAAAAAGAAAGAGGAAGAGAAATACAACGAGAAGAACGAGAAAGAGAAATCCAAAGAGAAGAACGAGAAAGAGGAATCCAAAGAGAAGAAAGAGAAAGAGAAATCCAAAGAGAAGAAAGAGAAAGACTAATCCAACGAGAAGAAAGAGAAAGAGAGGAACGGATAAGACAAGCTGCGCTTCACCATCAGATTGAATTAGCTCGTGTTGAAGTAGAGATACAGTCAGCCAGTTCCCGTTCCAACCCCCCCCCCCCCAATCTCTCACTAAAGCTCCCCAATTTCAAGGATGGAGAGGATTTCGGAGCATTTTTAGCCCACTTCGAAAAGATCCTCGAAATCAATAACATGGATCTGGAGGCTGAAGGTGTAGCCAGATTACTTCCCCTGTTAAATTGTAAATTGCGCGAAATTTTTATATCTTTACCATCTGAGTGTACAATTAACTACATCCCCTTAAAGCTGAGTTATTGGCCGCTCATAATATGACTCCCGATTTCTACCGCCAAGAATTTCGAGGAGGTCGTATTAAACCCGGACAGACGTTCCGTCCATTCGGATACATTCTTCAGAGGAATTTTAAATTTTGGTTAGAATCCTCAAAGGTTGATCCGAACTACGAGTCCTTAACAGACTTCGTGTTGCGAGATCAATTTTTGGCGTGTCCCTCGACGGAGATCCGCGCGTTCGTCAAGGATCGTCGGTGCCAGACCTTTAAAGAATGTACCGAAGAAGCGGATGTCTATGCCGCAAGCCATAATTTATACCCAAAGGAGAATCGAACTTCTCACCAATCCCCCTACAAGGAAAGAAGGAAGGATTCGCGCCCCTTCACAGGAAAGCCGACGAAGTTTCGGGGTCCCGTAAAACCCGAAAACTTCTTTCCCCAAAACCAACAACGGGACTCCAAACCTCCCGTTAAGATTTCTCCTCCATCTCTCTTCCCGAAGTGACCAATCATATGCTTCACCTGTGGTGTAGAAAACCACATGAGCTGGAATTGCCCCCAAAATTCTATGCTTAAAAGCGGACCAGCCCACCAAGTTCACCAGATTAATGCCACCCCGGCTCCCCCGGTGGTGCAGACCCAAGCAGAAACTTCTCCCCCTCCGTCAGGCCACCAGGTAAATTTTATTTTTGATAAAAGTTCATCGGGAACTTTGAAATTTGAGGAGGGCAGCGTGAACGGCTGCCGAGTATCGACTCTGGTCAGGGACACAGGATGTACGTGTTTCATCGTGTCCGACGAACTCCTCCCCCCAGTGGACCCTAACCACGAAAAATTTGCGGTGGTACATGACTACCTTGGGAGGGCGAACCAATTCCCCGTCGTTAGATGTTACCTGCAGTGTCAATATTATGATGGCTTGGCTGAAGTCATTTCAGCACCCATACAGTTCTGTTCCGTACTTATAGGACAGAGCCCCCAAGTAAAATCCGACCCTGTGTCTCAGGCCGCC
This sequence comes from Ceratothoa steindachneri, assembly GCA_963969495.1. Lineage (NCBI taxonomy): Eukaryota > Metazoa > Arthropoda > Malacostraca > Isopoda > Cymothoidae > Ceratothoa > Ceratothoa steindachneri. The sequence continues at coordinate 32,040,026 of OZ018322.1, forward strand.
CTTCCTCGAGGCCGAGCTAAGAAAGAAGCCCAGGAGCCCGTCCCCATCAGAACCCCGATACCGTCCGATTTCTCGGAGACCCCTAACCAGGACTTTAGGACGGCACAAAAGGAGTGTGAATTACTAACACCCTTAGGCGATAAGGCCCAAGACAAGGACACGGAGACTCTCCGTGGACCCCAAGAAAAAAAGAACCCCCAACGCGCCCATGGAGATACCTTCGTAGAACTGGACGAAACATCGGCGCTTGAAGAAGATTACCCCGCGGAGTCCCTTAATGTAATATAGATAGTGTGCACCCAACCTGATTCCAAAAACCCTCCTCCTTCCCTACCAAGCGAGTCTTTGGAACCCTCTGACCTGGATATTGATGCGCAGCTGACACCACATCAAAAGAGTCAGCTACAAGAACTATTTGAATGGAGTCACCATTTAACCACCCTATTAGCTCTTTTCGAGCGACTGCGCGAATATGGCCTCACCATTGGCCCTTGCAAATGCCATTTTGCCCACGAAACCATAAAATATTTGGGTTTCAAAATAGGACAAAGCAAGTTAGGTCCCCAAGAGAACAAGATTAAGGCAATCGCCGACATGCCCCTCCCGATTACAAAGAAGCAATTAAGATCGTTCCTAGGATCAGCTTCGTACTATCGGCGATTCGTTCCGAATTTCGCTGCAATTTTGGCGCCCCTCAGCTTCCTTTTAAAAAAGAATTCACCCGATCGTCTACGTTGGAATGATGTCGCTATTTCCCATTTTAATCAGCTCAAGAGTAAGCTCTTTTCTGCCCCCCTTTTAAAGTTGCCCTAACCGGAAAAATCCTTTGGGATTAAGACCGACGCGTCCAACGAGGGCATTGGAGGTGTACTCCTTCAATACGAGGATGACGGAACGAGTCATACAGTTGCATATGCTAGTCGCCAATTATTACCACGCGAAAAGAGATATGCCCCTATAGAAAAGGAAGCTCTATCAATTATCTGGGTCATAGACAAATTCAAAATGTACTTGATAGGAAAAGAATTTCAGATAGGAACCGACCACCGTCCGTTAGCCTATATTAGGAATGTGCGACACTCCAACGGCCGAATCATGCGCTGGAGTAAACTCTTGCAAGAGTATCAATTTAAAATAAATTATATAAAAGGTTCCGATAACCAGGTCGCTGACGCACTCAGTAGGAATGCGTTACCGAATAGCTTAGAGTAATTGTATTCATAGAATTAGTATCTCCATGTAGGTATATACCATCTTGTATGACTTAAATTAAGATTCTCTTGTAATATAATTAGTTAATGTATATGTCTGAATTTTGTAACGCTCAATGTCTATTTTTTTTGTATGTATATATTTGTACCCATTAAATTACGTATAAATTATTTTGTCCCATATATACTAATTTTATATCATTTCATTGTTTCATGCCTTTTTTTTTATTATTGAGTTTGTATTAAAGGTTATTTTCCCTTATAATCAAAAGATCTAAATAATCATATGTATTGAGGTAATGCTAGTTAGGTGCAGGAAGGTACGGTTGGTACAAGAAAATGAGTTCCCCACAACGGAGCTCTATCGTTGTCCCTTATCTCTTTTTTTTCAAAGTGACAACTTCCCCCGGAATGGAGGGGTGTGATAGAACGGGTTGAGGCCACGTTAATTTCAACCCCTATCCCATGTTATTTAAAACCACGATGCTCCCACGTGCATCTTCGCTTTGAAGCTTGGCGCCTTATCGCAGCCACCTGAGTCAATGTTTAAACAAGGAGGTTTATCTTCCCCAGTTCGCCCCCACACGCCGACCTCGCCAGATTGAGTTAGGCTTATGGGCAGATAAGGCATTGTTCCCAGGCTCGGCTGTGCATTCCCTCGAAGCTCCCACTCCATTGTCCCCCACGCCAAGGGAGTGTCTCGACTATTTAGATGGAAACTTTACCACTAAGAGCAGATTGGAGATCCAGATTTTCGTCGTGAAACATCACCACGACCCTCTCTCACTTTGTGCGCCAAGGGACCTCGACCTCAAGATTCACCATCACTTGTCCAGAAGAAGGACAATATCCCTTGAGTGCCAAGGTTCGAGCCTTTCGTGACGCCAAGTCCACAAGGCTTCCCCCTCGTTGTTCAGGAAGAGAACAACGTTAGAACAGCCATTGTTCGTTCGAGCCCGTTGACAAGAAACGGTTCTCACCCCTTCCCCTGTTGTTCAGAAGAGAACAACGTAGAACAGCCATTGTTCTTTTGAGCCCGTTCACCAAGAAACGGTTCTCACCCTTCCCCCTTGTTGTTCAGAAGAAAACAACATTAGAAAAGCCATTGTTCGTTCGAGCCCGTTGACAAGAAACGGTTCTCACCCTTCCCCTGTTGTTCAGAAGAGAACAACGTAGAACAGCCATTGTTCGTTTGAGCCCGTTCGCCAAGAAACGGTTCTCACCCTTACCCCTTGTTGTTCAGAAGAGAACAACATTATAACAGCCATTGTTCTTGAGCCCGTAGACAAAAGACGGTTCTCACCCCCCTGTTGTTCAGAAGAGAATAACGTAGAACAGCCATTGTTCTTCAAGCCGTTCGTCGAGAAACGGTTCTCATTTCCAAGACGCCACGTCAGGATCACTTTATTTTCCCCCCTTCGGCTGGAACTCGCCAGCGGACCGAAAATTCCTTCACGTCGACTTCCTCTGCACCACTAGTATAAAATTACGTAAGCCGAACGTTACCTTTGAGTATTTAAACCTTTTGTCAATTCTATCCTGTGCTTTAAATGGTTTAGCGAACCATCCCATCTCTTTAACGTTATATTTGTTTTACCTTTTTAAATCTTTTAATCCCTCGGATTAGCCCGAGCCCCCACGACCCTTTCCATTCTCTGTTTATGTCAATATTTTCCCGTTTGTGTATTGTTGATAGTTATTATTAATAAAACTCTATTTTATTAATGATAGCAATATTATTATCCTTGAGCTCAGTTCCACTTCTTAAGCATATCGAAGATACATAATATCGTCCCGCCAGACATCCACGCACTCTAAATATAATTAAAGAAGTTTCCTCAACGAATAGTTATATATGGTATATCGTCGAGAGTCCATTCTACGACATATATGGTTCGCAAGTTGTAGGAATTTGTCACAGGAGTCATCGGAGTTGAACAGGAGTTATGTATCGTCAACAAAGCGGTGTTTGAGATTAGGTCTGATATTTCACAAATCTCTATTGAATAGTTGATCTTCGCCGGTAGAGAAAATTACGTCAAAACTTTTAAACAACCTCTACCATCATGAATTTTTTTAAATTTTTCCAGTACCAGAAGATGGGTGAAACATTTACCCGAAACGTTGTACAATCAAGTAAACTAAATGATATAGCCAAAATACAGCCCTTCACTACGAGGAGGGAAACTGGCCCCTCAGGGCCGACTGTGAGGTTTTGTCCCATAACATGAAGCAGGGGTCGCTGGTGGAACCAACAAAAGTGTTGATAGCAACCCTAGACATATAATTGGGCATCATTAAGCAGTTTGTTTAGCAGCTGAATCCAGAGGGTGGAGACTTGAAGCGTATTCAAGAGCTCTTCCCGTAGTTTTCAGAGAGGAAGATCAAGAGTATTTGTGAGTCCTCAGGTGAGGCGACCTATTGAATTTGATAGCTTTCCTGAGAAGCTCCCTGTGGTTGAGCGGACAGCTTGGACAAGCTTCGTTTCCTCTAGTCAATCGTTGACGAACTTGTGGACATCTGCCGGAGCATGGGCTGCCGAATGTCCTGAAACTGCACCTAATACATACTCACCTTGATGAGTTCAAAGAAAACACGGGAGACTACTCAGAAGAACAAGGTGAGAGATTTAACCAGGAGGTCAGCTCTTTCGAGGAACGCTACAAGGGACAGTACAATGAAAGTATGCTGGGGGACTATATCTGCAACCTTTTCGTGACGGTGAACTGAAATACCATTGCCGATCTCGTAAACAAACTTCTTTTTGATTAAATTATAACTCGATTTTTTTTTTAGCGATTCTCTATGGCATATTTGAAATCTCCAGTGTGAACAACTATATGTTCCATGGTCATATGGGTCATTTCATGGCTCTAAATGGGTACAATTGAACTTTACTCCTTTTGAAAAAAAAGCGACGCTTTGACCTGGCGCTTCGCCGCAGGTAAAAATCAGGTTATTTTTAACCATGGAATCAGACTGCTGGTTTCGCAGTTGGCAAATGTAATTGCTAATTATTTATTGTGGGATATTTATATAATATCAAACGGGGTTGCTATTATTAAATAGGAATCGCAGCAGAATAAGAATCCTAAGCACACGTCCAGACTGTGTCGTAGTTAGTTGTAGAAGAAAGAAGAGCTTACGATCATGGATAAGCCTCCCCCCCCCCCCCAGTCTTCTGATTGCAATCCTATCGAACTCTTGTGGGATTATCTAAATAGACGAGTGAGCCAGAAGCAATCAGCAAGTACACAAGTACTATAGGACTGTTTGCTTGAACGTTGGAATGAAATTACGCAAGAGTATTTGTTTGGGGGATGGGGATAGGATACCAGGAACGTTTTGCAGTTATTAAAGCGAATGACGGATATTTTGTTGAGTCAAAAAGTGCAATGGTTTTGTTCTCTAAATCTGTTTATTTGTCTCTCATCAGCTATTTTATTTTACATCTTTATTGTTGAACGTTCATTATAAATTTAGTATATTTTTCTATTAATTATTTACTACTACTTTCATTATGTCAGATTCTTTATTAAATTATTGTATTTATATTAACATAATTATTGTATTAGTTGTAGAATTTTTCCGAAATTTAATTTGAAGATTAAATTACAAAAATACCTACGTTAATTATGCCGAATTATGCTTATTATATATATTATTATTAGCTTTATAATAACCTATATTTCCTACTGTAGAGGAACTACATTTTTATTAAATTGAAGTACTTTTAAATTTAATTAAAGTATTAATAAACCAGACAATGGCTTCGCCACTCCCCCCTATGGGAGAGGAGCTTGCGCTTTGCTACTAAGATTCAAATTTTAAATCTAAAAGAAAGCAGCCATGGTTAAACTTTTATCAATTTTATGAAGTTCGCCAATTATAATAATTTTAAAAAGGAACTAAACTAAATTTCCTCCCTTTCAAAATATCATGTTGGGTTTTAAAAAATTCACAAAATTTGGATACTTATATTTATTTCTGAACTTTGATAAAAAAAACATGTCATAACCAAACTAAGATGAAATTATTATTCAAATACTCAAAAAAGTCCCCTTCTTAAATTATAGTTAGTGAAGTGATAACATCTCTAATGGGATTTCCCCATTTGCGATGCAATTTGCGAGATTCATCCGATGAAACCGATACATTAATTCCAAATTTTCGTCCATTTGGGCACATTCATTTATGACGCGCTGTTCCCTCAGGTGCCCCGTTTCTTTAATTCTCATTAAGAACACCTCTCCTTCTTCAGCCTACCCCAGGAAAAGAACTCAAGGGGGATAAGGTCTGGTAAACGAAACTATTGTGATATCCAGAATTTAGGGATACCCTGTATATTTCAAGAATTCTAACTTTGTACTTTTCTTCTCATTTGATCTTTCTAGATATTTTTTATACTTTTTATGAGGTCACTGATATTCTTATTACATGACTATTAATTATCTTAATTATCACTCTTTGTCCCCTATTTATATGCTTATTCACTTTCCGCTATAACTTACATTAGATGGCCAGCTGTTATGCATTCCGAGCTTCCCCACCCCCCTCCTTGAGCGTCCTCGAAGGTTTGGTGGCTCTCGATATTATAGCATTCATAGTATACACCAAGAGGCGCATAGTGGTTTCTATTTGGTCCAGAGAGATTCTTAAGTAGGAACCAAGAAACTCTTGAGTTTTTGCTTTCATAGCCATTTCGGTGGATGTGAAAACTATTTTGCCCATTCGGCTTTTGCCGAATTTCTCTATTTTTGAGACTTTTGCGCAGAGTAGTTTCTGGTCATTTTCGTCCTTAATGTCTTCACTAAAGATAAAGTCTAGTGTTATGCAGATGATCGTACGCCTGGTGAATATTTCCGGTAGGAGCCTTACTTCTAATCTTATATTTTTCCAGCTCCTTCTCAGCTTTGTCTGCCACCAAGTTGCCAATATCTTCAGTGGGGTGACAAACCGTAGCATTTCATGATGGTGTATCTATGAACCTTAGCAGGGCAATGTTTAAAGGCCCGAAGGCAAACAATGGCACTTCAGACCGGCTGTTTGTTTTTTTACTTCATCAAATAGTTCGGAGAGACATTCTGCTGGTCTCATTAGGGCTCATATTCGCCAGCATGGTGTTGAGCTGTTGCCAGAAAGGCCATTTATTGCGTTGATTTCTTGTTGACGTCGAATTTCCTATCTTCTTGCCTCCTTTACCAAGTTGGTTAGAGGCGGGAGAAAAATGATGAATCGAAGAAAATGAGGAACCCATCATAAAAAGTGCAAGGTAAAAGTTCCAAAGTGTCGAAAGAGATGGATGTGCAGGAAGTAAAGCTCACTTAAACTGGAAGAAGTAATATCATTTCCAGGAGACTGGATATTCAAGTTTTTAACAAAATTATTGTATTTATGTTAAGAGTTATTTTCGCTGATGCATATAATTACACGTGCAAATGATTAAATAGTTCTACGCTCTTGTGAATTTATTCTTGTTATAATATATTATTATATTATATTCGTTGTTGTTTATGACTCTACAGACTTGTATTAATTAATACACTTTTATCTGGTCGCTTATAGCTATTATTAAGATAAATATTTAGATCATTTATACTTCAATTTAAATTATTTATGCTAGTTTTATTTGGTTCTATTACAGTTTTTATATAGTTTTTATTATAACATTATTACTATGGATTGTTAATGATATTAGTTAAAACTTCTGTCATTCTTTAATCGAGCAGTTTTTACTTATATTGAGTTTAAAATTCAGATATTATTTATTTCACTTATAACTTATGTTTCCTCGCCATTGTTTAAGCTTTGTTCTTTGTCTATTAACACTAATATAGATGATGTACATTTATTAGTACTTCTCAACACTTCTAATAAAGATGTGCAAGGTTCTTTTCATCCATTTCCCTCTATTATTCAATTGGGTGTAGCTTTAGCATTTCACTTTATTCGCGCGTGTTAATTTTTTCACTGAATCTTGGACGTTGAGAGTCTTTAGTTGATATCTGCGTTCTTCTCCCACTTGTAATTGACTTGAAGGCGCCTATGACCCTATGGGCTTAGGCACATTAAACAGAGCGAGGTCAACAGTCCTAAGTCACGTGCTCTTAATTCTTCTGACTTATGACCATATGACCTTACAGGCTTCAAAACTTTCAATAATTCCCGAACTAACCTTGAGAAGATCTTGGCAATTATATGATTCAGAAATAATGTAAAATAGCATAAGGGTTTCAAATTTCGTTAGAATCGGCCGAATAGTTACGATGTTATTACCAAAGAAAATCTCATCGAAAAGTAAAATTATTACACCTGACTTACCGACTTACATAGTAACTTATAGAGTGGCGTCCACGCGACTAAAAACAAACAAACAATTGTCTAGATTCTAGACAATTGTTTGTTTGATTTTAGTCGGCACAATGTCAACGTCGACACATTCTAGACTCTAGAATGTGTCGAGGTTGACATTGTGCCGGCTGCTGTCTTGAGTGAAGATCACACCTTCCAGCAAAGGTTTTTCCACTTCCTCCCATAAGTAGTTACTCTCGTGTTTCCATTTGAGGTTTCCATTATTTTTTAGTTCGTTTTCCATTTTTCTTTCGTTCCTTTCAGCGGGTGATCTGCACATCAAGGAGGCGAAGATGTTGATGCACATATCTTCTTCGCTGAACATCCTTCTGTCCTCAAATGTCCGGGTGCAGCGTTATTGGGGCTTCTTTGTCATCTTTTGAGGGTTGTTTGTTCGTTGCAGTATCGGGGGATTTGGATTCTTTTTCTTTTTTCGTCCTTTGTTCTTCTTTCTTTCTGGGGATTTTTTCGGTGATTGCTTTTGCATCATGGGCTTTCGCCGTTGTTTATTCTCTTCTAGCGTTCCTTCTTCTATTACGGCTTCTTCCGTCTCCTCATATGCCAAGAAAATTTCCACTTTCTTCTGATGGTAGACTCGAATGGAACCAAATGTTCTTTTGGAAACAATTTTTTTGTAGTAAGTTCGAATTTCGTTGAAAGTTTCCGTGTGTGTCAGGTTGGCCATGTGAGCGCATAGTATTAAGGTCATTTATTTACTTATTTTCTCGTCTTATTATTAGCTTGGGTGTGTGTATTCTCGGAGTCGGGAAAGGCGTAATAGTTGCTACTTCCGCGTACGTGTTCTTGTTCTTTCTTCATGAGAAGTTTTTCCGCTCTATTGTCTATTATTGGTATTAGGTCGTAATCCGTGATTTCTTTAGCGTTTTTTTTCAACTTTTTGGTTATTTCAGCCTTATTAGCCTATTCAGTCTTATTATTTCTCATAGGTATCAGTCTTCTCCATGTTTATATATATATTTTGTTATTTTTCTTGCTTCTCTCTCTTCTTTCTTATTCTTCCTGAGTCCATTACGTATATGTGTGTTCTTCTTCTCTACTCAGCTGGTGTCTTGAGCTTCGGAATTGAAGATTCGCGCGATTTTCCTTTTCGGATATAAATCTTTTGCAAATAAATGTGGGGGAGGAGGTCTTTGTTGAGATGTTGTTTGCCTTTTTCATGAAGATCTTATTTAATGGTTGCAATTTAACCTTTTTATGTAGGTCTCTGTTTTCTCATTTCTCTTTTCTTCGTGTTGGTAATGAGTTTTAAGGCTTTATTCCGTACTCTGTATTTCCTTCACTCTTGTTTTTGGCATCCTATGCATTAGTATTGGAGGGTATATTTGTAGTGGTCGGACTACGCAGTAGGTTTTCTTGTAGTAATCGGACTACGCAATAGTTAGGCTTCTGGCACCAAAATTGCTGGATTCAATAGGCCCAAAAGATACCTCCGTAAAGTGGACGCAAATTGGTCTTATTAAATTTAAGCATGCCTTATTAATATATATATATATATATATATATATATATATATATATATATATATATATATATATATATATATAATGTAAAGATTTAATATTGTATAAGAAATATGATGGGACTTGTAAATGTACATATATATTTTTATATAAGCAAGCGAGTTTGAGACACAAGGAGGAGCAAAGGAAAATGGTTGAACACCTGCTTTGATAAAACTGCCTAAGTTGTGTCTCGAGATAGAACTATCAAAGACAGATGTTTAATGAGGAGCTTGGGTAAACACAGCTGTTGACCGTAAGAGGTGATGCAGCGACAATCGTATCAAATACACAAATACGAGCTTAATCATGTAAATGTACACACTGTGCACAGGCTTCCTAGCTCCGCTCAGGGGGTGGAGAAATGCGACCACAACGGAGGTAGCTCATCCCACGGCCATTTCCAGGCATTATGAGCGCATATATAAATAAGAAAAGGAGAGAGTAAGTAGGATTTCAGATTTCATTCATTGATTAAGACTTTCAATCGCAACGAATTCACTCGCGTTCACGCTCCCGTTTTAGTCCACTGAATCTTGTCTCGCCCTTAACTCGTACATGCATTGATTATATATAGACTACTAGTTTCCCACCTAGTACGCTCCGTGTCACACCGCTTGAACCGTAATATTCCGTTATTAGAATAAATTGTTTAATTTCGCATGTCCATTTTTGCCTTAAAACCTTCGGTAAGCCCAGCCAAGAAAAGACAACCTTAAAATCATTTATCTTTGAAGCCTGATAAATAATTCGCCGTAAAACCACCCTTCACCTATAAACTGGAACTCGTTGCGCACTTAAAATGTGTTTACAGAAACCTTTGTCGTTCATATACAATCGATTCACCGTCATCCAGACCTACATAACTGGTAACGTTGTCGTCTACAATACCATTTACCTAACGACCCATCACTGGCGACCCTCCATTAATTAATGTCGCTCTTCTTAATGCCATATATATTTTTCTCTTCTTTTCAGTTAATATTTCTCGGGGTGAATATAATAGTTGTAAAGTTGGAGTTGATCTTTGAATCTTTTCCATTAACTTTTGTAACTTCTTGTTGTTATATTTAGACTTAAAACTTTACCTTTCTCCTTCACGTACGATATCGGCTACTATGTTTATTGCGATTGGAATTATGGTAAATTTATACATGTTCATTCCTATTTTCCAATTTATTTTGGATATGGTCATGCTTCATATTTCTAATGCCGTTAATCTCGCTTGTCTTCTTTCATTTCTACTAGAGGAACTGATCAGTGGACTCATATTATCAGCGAACTGGATTTTCAGACTCAAGTCTTACCGGTGAAGGCATAGCCGCTGTGTAGATTGAATAAATCGTTGTGCTGAAACTCCTTCCCCCTATTGCGGTAGGCCTATATGGTGTTGTATTTTGGTGTGCATGAGTTTGTAGAAGTGGAGTGCGGTGTGATGGTGAGTGAAGTGGTGGAGTCTGGCGTGGCAGATATCGAGGGCTTATAGGTAGCAGACCTACTTTTAGTCTTCCAGTCGGGTTTGTTCTGACTCCCAAAGTTTCTCACGGAGAATACGCTTTTAGGCTGGGTTCCAGAAAGTGCCTCGGTAATCACGGGTTGAAGGAAAAGGACTCAAAAGGAAAGCGGCGATAAGTAGGCTTTATTCTTAGCTTGGGCCTGCCAAAATGGGAGCAGGCGGAACAGCTCGAGTCCTACACGGCTGTGTGTAAGTTTTCCGTTAACGTTAGCTAGCTGAATCTAAAGAGGCAGGACTTAAGGATGAGAGAACGGATTCGTGACGCTAATAATAACAAAATAGCAAGTACGCTATACTGACAGACGACTTAACTGATCCTCTCTCTATCTTACTCTCCTTTTTCTCTATGTGTGTTTAATATATATAGACCTCTCGTTTCCAAAGAGCGCGACCTCTTTTCATTTGACCTGGGTGCAGGGCGAAGCTAAATATCAGAAATATGTTCGTCAGTTCCTTTGATGACCGTTGGGTGGAGTTACAAGAGGTATGTGCGTCTAATAAAACTACATATTTTTTTCAAGTTGGGCCCACATCCTGTATCAGAAAGACCGTTTTGCATTTCATAGGTCCTCGAAAATTCTAACCGGTCAAAGCACATACCACCCTGTATTTGTTCAGCTTGTCCTTGTTATCTAGTAGTGAGATCGTTTTCGTTTGCCAGCTGTTTCCTATCGTGCGTAAGTTTGTTTGACTGCGTGGGAACTCTGGCTGTCCGCTTTGGTCGACTCATACTTTTCTTAATAAATATACAATTGTGATATAGTCTTTCTCTCTATTTTACATTGGTTCACTACTTATTACATGGCATATTATTTCATTAATTAATGCGTGTACCCAATTTCAGGATTTCATAGATCCACCGGGCGCCCATTTATGTGGTTCCTCGCTGGACCTACCCATCCTGCAAATTGAGTGCCACAGGCATACGTTCCTTGCAATTCGGGGACCACAGGCATACGTTCCTTGCAATTCGGGGGCCACAGGCCGACTTCCATCTCGAATTCTGGTCCCTTGTACCCGTTGACCACTAGTTTTGCTTTTCTTTCCGTGATCTAGGCGCAGAGTATTCTCTCTAAGTTGTTCGTTTGGAGGCTAAAGATCTTATACTGTATGCCTCTCACCCAGACTTTGTCAAAGGCTTTCTCTATGTCCAGTATACACTAATTTGATGTATATTTTCTCTGCTTTTCCTTTCCTTATTAACCTGAGGCCATTGTCGTATCCCTGTTCTTTCGGAATCAAAACTGGAAATTGTTATACAAATTACTTTCCTCAATGTATTCCTCAAGTCTTCTGATTCGTATTTTCTCAAAGAATTTACTGGTGGAATAAAAAAGCGATATAGGTATGTATTTAAATGTCAAACTGACTAAAGGACCCCCACCCAACCCTATTATTGTCGTAAATTGCTTTAGTGCTTGGATCTTAGTTTTCTTAGGGATTACATTGTGGTTTTCCTAGCTGTTTCTTTTGTTTCATTTTTAGTTGCGTGCGAGTCCAGTCGCAGGCGACTCTACATCTCACTATGACGGTCGGTCGGTCCTCGTTTTGCTTTTTATTATTTTTGTAATAGCATTGTAACTATTTGGCTGATTCTAACAAAATATGAAACCCTTATGTTGTTTTACATTCTCTTTCGAATAATATAATTGTCAAAGTCCTACCAAGATTAGCCCGGGGATTATTTTGTTTTGTCAATAACATCAAAACTATTCGGCCGATTCTAAAGAAATTTGAAACTCTTATGTTGTTTTACCTTCTCGTTCCATTTATATAATTGCCAAGGTTTTTATTCATGTCTATCTTTGGTTTCTCTACCTCGGTTTCGCTTCAGGATGTTTGATTTTTTTTCTTTATTTGTGTCTTCTCTGGTCGGTTCTTTCTGTTTAAGTTCCATCGTTAGGTTGTTGTCTTTATTTTTCAATATGTTCATTCTAAGTTGTGCTGATGATTCTGGGTTCTCTGCGAACCACATTTCTTTGAGTCCATTCTTGACCACAATTTGTTTAACCTCTCTGCGAATATTCCTGCTGTACCAATATTTGCCAAATACGCGTATAGGATGTAGACTAATGTGGCTGAGACACTCTCTGTGAGATAATTATGTTTGTTTTGCTTCCTTAATTTCATTTATTGTCCCTATGGCAACTTCAGCGCAAATGGCATTTTGTGATCTTTGTTTTGCGTCTTCTTTTTTTTCATTCCCCTTATTATTCCTTTTCCCTTTGGAAAATTCATTTCTATGTAGTGTGCAAAGAAGACCTTCGCAAATTGAGGCACTTTTTGTAGTAGAGGTACATTCCTTCCAGCCCTGATTTCCTGAGCATCCCGAGGACTTTTTCTGGGTGACGGCGTAGTTCCATGTGGTGTCTTCCTCCAATGAGTAACAGTTGTTGTACATTTGTACGTTAAATATATTTCTCTTTTTCGATGTTGTCTGTTGGGATACTCATATAAAATGCCAGCAGACCGTTTGCTCGCAATTTTGTTCGCCATTTCCCTATTCGTGCAGTCTACTTTGAATACATGAGTAGACTGTCCGAATTTAATTATTTGATGTACTGTTATACCTGTGTTGCTTCTCTTCAATATCTTGCCTTAATTCTTCAGCTGTGTGCGTTCCTACACATAGATTTATTTTTTCTAAAAATTACCCTTCTGCTTGCGATAGTTTGGGGTGGTGGGTGGTAGAGATGCATTTAGTCTTTCTGCATCTTTTTCTTGAAGACAGAGTGCAATGTATCTGGTGCTGCTGTCTATTAGTTTGACAAGCGTAATCTTCATCTGGCCGTAAAGTGTCTCCACCAATTTACCTCAATCCTGGAATGGGGTTTCTCCCGTTGCTCTAAGTGCAATCTTCTTGCTCTCCATCTTCATTGAGTGCCTGGAGCGCTCACTTTTGCTTTTTTTCCTCTCTTTTCAGTGTTTTTGTTTCCTTCCTGTAAAAAAGAGTCTGATCCTATCTGCTATTTTCCTCAATCGAGACGATATCCTATAATTTTGGATACTCCTCGATCACTCTACCGCAAGAGGCATATTCCGACCAACAGTCCGCATTTGGGTTCGGGCTTTTTTCTGGCCACCTAACGTGGTCTCTTGCAGGGATTGACTATGCCCTAATATCAACTTACTCTCAGACTTTGCTGGTAGTAGAGTTATACCGTACTAGTGGGTTAAATATTGCGCGAGATAATGAACGCATAGACAGATTAAGGGAAAGAATGAGGAAAAAAGTAGTACCATTTTGAGGTATTACCTCGCTCCAAGGGAAACGAGGAATCTCCAATAAGCCCAGGAGCGCAAATCTTCATTCTTCGTTGATTACATAGTAGGCTCTGCCTTATGTGTACTGATACCTATGCATAAATGTGTCGTTGCACACAACTCTTGAATATTATTCTGAAATCAGAATAAGTCCTCCAGGAAACAATCGACAAACGGCTGCTCCATTTATAGCTACTTTGGGTCTGGAAAAATAGCCATCTCAAATTGGCCATTTCTTACAAAGTGACTCACTGAGTATGTCAATTTGGTAAAGACGGCAAATAGTTGGGAAGGCGGAAGTGAAACCTGTGTCAGAAAAGTAAAAATGCAGAAAGATAATCCGGACATGACCATATTATTAAATCCAAATCAAGAGTCGTTAGATTAAAAAATAACGAGATGCTTAAGACACCCAACGATAATCGAGTGTCTACTGTAAATAAGAAAGTCATTAATTTTGACGTTTACCAGTGTCTATCGTCCAACACTTTATGTAATTATGGACTTCCTTTGAAAGATTTATAAGACAGCTAAATGCTGGCGCTTGCATTCATAAACTGGGCCAAGATGATTGTTTTGAAACTCCCCTTTCATATATATATATATAATAATTCAAAGTTTCTGTCTGTCTATCTGTTCGCTATAAACGCCAAATCAGGGTCTCTAGGAGATATAGAAAAGGCATTCACTTTATGTATATTTACCAGGCAGAGTTTAATGGTGAAAATTAGATAATAATTAAAAAAAAAAACATACACAATTACAAATATCATACAAAGCCAAGAACACCAAACAACTTGCCCTGACCTTCGTGACACAACAAACAACCCTTAACCATTAAATAAAACCAAAACACATAAACAACCTGACCTAACCTAGAAGACAACGGCAAAGGCAGATCCTTAGAGAGAGCAGTAATTAAAACCGAGCAACGCCGTGTCTTGCTAGTAACTAATGACCATCATAACTTTATTTAACCATGAAGCCACATAACCATGAAACTACCGTCACCCATGCAAAGAACGCCTATAATTTAGAGACGTCATTTTCGTGAGTTGAGGCTTTGGCAACACGGCTTCGCTCCATAAACAGAGAAAAAAACCCCACTCTCCCACCCTCCCGAAGTCTTATGAATGGAAAGTCGCCAACGCTGTGATGACGTCATTGCCCACGTGACCTAAACGGTTACGCCACTAAGTGGGGGAAAAATCAATGGTTGATCGGGAAAGCAACTGTAGGGAGAAATGTTCAGACGAAGGGGTAGGGGAAGAGCCAGGTCGTTCTCTCTCTCCGTGCTGACGCAAAAGGGTGGGTGGGGGTTAAGAGTTTTGGAGGGAAGATTCCCGCCCACACAATTTCATCCTACGCCACCATCACACTAGATCAGCAAAAAGGAGATGAATTCATGTCAAGTAGTTCTGGGTCACTTCTAACTGTGACGAGGGCGAAGTGGGGGAAAGAATTGGGGGTCAGGTTACTTAGATATATTGGACCCGTCGCCTATTGCTATTTTTTGGTGTTTGTATTTAACATTCTAATTAGGGTTGGGTATATTTTGGTGGCCATCGAATGAAGATTAAAGACGGTCTGACCAAGTCTGCAGCACCGGCTCACTGGGGGCTGACAAGGCTGATACGAGACAGGCAGATCCTGCCGCAGCAGATGCAAGGGAAGGTCTACCCCTGAGCCTTGCAGCGCTCTGACAGGATTCTTTATCCAGCTCCTCTTTTGAAGAGCACCGTTGTGTGCGTTTTCGAAGACACAGACAGCCTGATGAAGCATCTCCAGATTTTACGGACAGAAGACATTTTTCAAAGGAATAACCAAACTATTTATCCGCGGACTAAATAACCCATTTCTTCGTGTACTAACCAAACCATTTATCCAGAGAATAACCAAAGCATTTATCTGGGGACTAAGCAAAGGATTTATCCGTAGACTAAGCAAAGCATTTTTTCGTGTACTAACCAAACCATTTATCCCGGAACTAAGTAAATCATTCATCTGTCGATGAATTAAACCATTCATCCGGGGAAAAATTACCCCATTTATCTGGGAACTAACCAAACCATTTACTTAAGGACTAACAAAACCATTTGAACGGGGACTAACTAAACTATATATCCAAGGAGAAACCAAACAATTTATCCGGGGACTAACCAGACGATTTTTTCCGGGCAATAACCAAACCATTTATCTGGGGACTAATCAAACCATTTATTCCGGGACTAACCAAACCATTTATCCGAGGACTAAACATAACCAAACAATTTATCCGGGGGTACCAAAACGATTATCGTGGGACTAACCAAACCATTTATCCGGCGACTAACCAAACAATTTTTCCGGTCACTAAGCAAAGCATTTATCCTGGGACTAGCCAAATCATTTATCCGAGGACTAACCAAATCATTTATCCGGGGACTAATAAAACTATTTATCCTAAGACAATCCAAACTATTTATCCGGGGTAATAAAGAAACCATTTATCCGTGGACTAAACCACCCATTTATTCGCGGACTATCCAAAACATTACGGCAGGAAGTAACGTAACCCTTTTTCCGGCGACTAACCAAACCATTTATCCTGGGATTAACCAAACTATTTATGAGGAGACTAATCAAAGGAACTATTCGGGGACTACCCAAATATTTTATTTACCTCGTGACTAATGAAAACATTTTTTCGGGGACTAACAAAATCATTTATCATGGGACTAACCAAACTATTTATGCGAAGACTAATAAAAATATTAATCCATTGACTAACCATAACCAAATTATTTATTCAGGGACTAACCAAGTCATCTATCTATGGACTAACTAAACCATTTATCATGGAATTAACCAAACCTTTTATACCATGAATAACCACATAATTTATTCTGGGACTAACCAAACCATTTATCCGAGGACTAACTAAACTATTTATCTTGGGCCAAACCAAACCTTTCATCCGGTGACTAACCAAACTATTAATCCGGGGACAAACCAAAGCATTTATTCGTGTAGTAACCAACCCATTAATATGGGGAAACACCAAGTCACATATACGGGGAATAGCCAACCCATTCATCTGGGGACAAACCAAACCAATTATCGGGGGACTAACCAAACCATTTATCCGTGAATAAGAAAACCATTTGTTTGGGCACAAAAGGAACAATTTAACCAGAACTAATTAAATTATTTACAATGGGACTAACCATACAATTTATCCGAGCACTAATGAAATCATTTATAAGAAGAGTAACCAAACCATTTTCAGGTATTAAACAAAACATTTATACTGGGACTAACTAAACCATTTATCCTGGGACGAACCAAAACATTTATCCTGGGACGAACCAAACCATTTATCCTTTGACTAATCAAACCATTTATCTGGGAACTAACTAAACCAATTACCCGGTGAATAACCAAAGAATTTATTGGGGGAACTAACCATACTATTTATCTGGAATAACCAAACAAATTAGTCTGGGACTAACCAAACTATTTATCCGCGTACTAACCATCGTATGTATCTGGGGACTAACCAATTAACTTATCTAGGATCTAACCAAACAATTTTCAGCGGAATAACCAAACCATTTATCTAGGGACTAACCAACCCATATCTTCGTGTACTAACCAAACCATTTATCCAGAGAATAACCAAAGCATTTATATGGAGATTAACCAAAGGATTTACCCGTGGACTGAGCGAAGCATTTTTTCGTGTACGAACAAAACCAATTATCCGGGCACTAACCAAATCATGCATCCAGGGACTAATTAAGCCATTCATCCGGGGATAAGTCAATCCATTTATCCCTGGACTAAATAAATCATTTACTTGGGGACTAACCAAACCATTTAAACGGGGACTCAATAAACTATATATCCGGAGAGAAACCAAACAATTTATCCGAGGACTAACCGAACCATTTTTCCCGGCACTAACCAAACCATTTATTCGAGGACTAACCAAAACATTTATTCCAGCACTAAACAAACAAGTTATCCGGGGACTAAACATAACCAAACGATTTAGTCGGGGGAATCGAAACCAAACCATTTATCGTGTGACTAACCAAACAATATATCCGGCGACTAACCAAACACTTTATCCGGGGACTAAGCAAACCGTTTATCCATGGACTAACCAAATCATTTATCCCGGGCGTAGGTAGCCAAACCATTTATCCGGGGACTAACCAAATCATTTATCCGAGGACTAACCAAATCATATATCCGGGGACTAATCAAATATTTATCCTAAGACAATACAAACCATTTATCCGGGGAATAACGAACCTATTTATATAAGGAGTAACCAAACCATTTATTCGCGGAATAACCAAACCATTTAGTCCGGAACTAACTAAACCATTTTTCTGGGGACTAACCAAACCATTTATTTTGGGACTAACCAAACATTTCTCTGGAGACTAACCAAACCAACTATCTGGGGACCAACAAAACCATTTACCTGGGGACTAATCACACCATTTTTGCTGGGACTAACAAAATCTATTATTCTGTGACTAACCAAACCATTTATGCAGGGACTAATCATACTATTTATCCTAGGACAATCCAAACCATTTATATGGGACAAGCAAAATCAGTTATCCGAGTACTAATCAAAGCATTTATTCAGGGACTGACGAAACCATTTATCCGGAACTAACCAAACCATTTATCCGTGGACTAAACAAACTATTTATAAGGGGACTAACCAAATCATTTATGCGGCAACTCTTTAAACAAATTATCCAGGGACTAAGAAAATCATTTATCTGGGGACTAATCAAACCATTTATTCGAGGACTAAGCAAACCATATATCTTGGGACTAACCAAACCATTTCTCCTAGGACAAAAATGTCATTTATCCGGGAACCTACCAAAGCATTTATCCGGGGACAAACCTAAAGCATTTTTCGTGTACTGAAAAAAACATTTTTTCGAGTATTAACCAAATCATTTATCTGGCAACTAACCAAATGATTTATCCAGGGACTAACCAAACTATTTACCTTGGGACTAACCATACCATTTAACTGGCGAATAACTATACTATATATCCGAAGACTAAACAAACATTTTATCCACGACTAACCAAACCATTTATTAAGAGACTAAGCAAAACATTTATCAGGGACTAAAAAAAACATTTATCCTGCGACTAGCCAAACCATTTATTTGGGGACTAACCACAACATTTACCAGGGGATTAACCAAACCATTTATACGGGAACTAACCAAACCATTTATGTTGAGCCTAACCTAATCATTCTCATGGGTCTAAACAACCATTTATCCGAGGACTAACCATACCATTTATCCTGGGAATAACCAAACCATTTATCCGGGGACAGACAATAACTTAACCATTTATCCGGGGACAGACCATACCTAAACCATTTATCCGGGGAAAGACCATAAACAAACTATTTATCCAGGGGGCACTAAAACCATTTATTCGTGACTAACCAACCCAATTATCCTGGCACTAACAAAATAGTTTTTTTCTGGGCCTAACCAAACCATTTATCCGGGAACTAACCGTAACCAATCCATTTATTCGGGGACTAACTATAGCTGAACTATTTATCCGAGAACTACCCAAACCATTTATCCGTGGACTAGCCAAACCAATTATATTGGGACTAAAAACACCATTTACCTGGAGACTAAGCAAATAATTGATACGGGGACTAACCAAACCATTTATCTAGAGATTAACCAAGCCATTTTTATGGGAATTAACCAAACCATTTATCCGGGGACTAACCAAACTATTTATCATGAGACTAACCAAAACATTTATCATTCGAGAAAACTGAACTATTAAACTAGGGACTAACCAAGTCATTTATCAGTGCACTAACGATAACCAAATAATTTTTCCGGTAGCTACCAAAACCATTTATCAGGGACTATACAAACAATTTATTTAGCGACTAACCAAACAATTTATCTGAGGACTAACCAAACCATTTATTTAGGGACTAAGAAAACCATTTTTTCATGGAAAACCAAATTATTTATTCGGGGACTAACCAAACCATTTATTCGGGACTAATAAAACTATTTATTAGTGGACTAACCATAACCAAACCATTTATCCAGAGATTATCCAAAACATCTATCTAGGGACTAACCAAATCATTTATCCGTTGACCAACCAAACCATTTATCCTGTGATTAACAAATCCATTTATCCCTGGAAAAACCATATCATTTATCCTGGCACTAACCAAACCATTTATCCGAGGACTAACTAAATCACTGATCCGGGCACTAACCAAACCATTCATCCGAGGACAGACTAAACCATTTATTTGTGTAGCAAACAACCTATTTATCTGGACACTAAACTAACCAAATTGCTTCTTTAGGAACTAGCCAAACCATTTATCCGGGAACAAATCAAATCATTTATCCAGAGAATAACTAAACCATTTATCCCCGAATTTCCAAGCCATTTATTTGGAGACAAACCAAACAACCTAACCATGGACTAACCAAATTATTTATCCGGGGAATAGGCCAAAAAATTTAGCCGTGGACCAACCAAACCATTTATCCGGAAAATAACCAAACAATTAATCGGTAATAAACAAACCATTTAGAATGGGATTAACTAAACCCTTTATCCTGGGACTAGCCAAACCATTTATCCGGGGCCTAACTAAACCATTTATTTGGTGCTTAACCAAACTATTTATCTTGGGACTAACCAAACCATGTATCCAATGATTAACCAAACAATTCATCTGGGGACTAACCAAACAACTTATCCGGTAACTAACCAAACTATTTATCCGGTGGGGGACTAACCGTACTATTTATCAGGAATAACCAAACCAATTATTCGTGGACAAACCAAATCATTTATCCGTGGACTAACTAGAGCATCTATCTGGCGACGAACCAAACCATTTATTCATTATCCTTCTAAACCATTTTTCATTGGACTAACCAAATCATTTATCTGAGGACTAACCAAACCCTTTCTTCGTATACTAACCAAACCATTTATCGGTGGAATAACCAAACTGTTTATCTGGGGACTAACTAATCATTCTTCTGAGAAGCGACTAAACTATTTGTCCGGGAACTAACCAAACCTTTTATTAGGGGACTAAGCTTAACCCAACCATTTATCTAGGACTCACAATAGCCAAACCATGCATCTGGAAACTAATCATACCATTTATCCGAGGACAAACTAGACCATTTTTCTTAGGACAAACCAAACCTTTTATCCGTAAACTAAGCAAACTCTTTATCCGGGGCCAAACCAAACCCTTTATTCATGTAGTAAAACCAAATCACGTATTCGGGGACTAGCCCACCCATTTATCCGGGGACAAACCAAATCATTTAGCCTTTGACTAACCAAACCATTTATCCGAGACTATCCAAACCATTTATTTGGGGACAAACAGAAGAATTTAACCAGGGTTTAATCAAATTATTTATCCAGGGCCTAAAAAAAAAAAATTATTGGGAATTAACCAAACTATTTATCCGGAGACTAACCAACCCATTATCCAGGAAACACCCAAACTATTAATTTGAGGACTAATAAACCATTTATCCGGGGACTACCCAAACCATGTATCTGGGGACTAAACAAACTATTTATAAGGGGACTAACCAAATCATTTATGTGGCAACTAATCAAACAAATTATCCAGGGACTAAGAAAAATATTTAGCCGGGGACTAATCAAACCATTTATTCGAGGACTAAGCAAACCATATATATTTTGGGACTAACCAAACCATTTTTCCTAGGACAAAAATATCATTTATCCAGGGACCTACCAAAGCATTTATCCGGGGACTAACCAAAGCATTTTTCGTGTACTGACAAAAGCATTTTTTCGTGTATTAACCAAATCATTTATCCGGGAACTAACCAAATGATTTATCCAGGTACTAACCAAACTATTTACCTTGGGACTAACCATACCATTTAACTGGGGCATAACTATACTATATATCCAAAGACTAAACAAACATTTTATCCGGGACTAACCAAACCTTTTATTAAGAGACTAAGCAAAACATTTATCAGGGACTAAAAAAAACATTTATCCTGCGACTAGCCAAACCATTTATTTGGGGACTAACCACAACATTTACCAGGGGATTAACCAAACCATTTATACGGGGACTAACCAAACCATTTATCTGGAGAATAAGCAAACCATTTATCTTGGGAATAACCAAACCATTTATCCAAGGATTGACAAATGCATTTATACGGGACTAACCAAATCATTTATCCGGGCAATAATCATACTATTTATCCTAGGAAAATCTAATTATTTATCTTGGGAATAATAAAACCATTAATGCGGGGACTAACCAAACCATTTATTCGCGGACTAAGCAAACCATTTAGGCGCCAACTACCAAACCCATTTGCCAGGGACTAACCAAAGCATTTATCAGGAGACCAACCAAACCAACTAGCCGGGTACTACCCAAACCATTCAACTGGGGACTAACCAAACCATTTTGTTGGGACTAACAAAATAATTTATTCTGGGACTAACCAAACCATTTATGCGGGGAATAATAAAACCAGTAATCCGTGGACTAACCATAAACAATGATCTTATTCGGGGACTAACCAAACCATTTATGCGGGGAATAATAAAACCAGTAATCCGTGGACTAACCATAAACAAAGATCTTATTCGGGGACTAACTAAACCATCTATCTGGGGACTAACTAAACCATTTACCATGGGACTAACCAAACCATATATAACGAATAACCAAATCATTAATCCTGCAACTAACCAAACCATTTTTCTGAGACTAAATAAACCATTTATCCTATGCCAAACCAAACGTTTTATCCGGGTACTAACAAAACTATTCATCCAGGGACAAACCAAATCATTTATTCCTGTAGTAACCAGCTTATTTATCCGTGGAAAAATTAAACCATTTATCCAGGGACACACCAAACCATTTATTCGGATTCAAAGCAAACAATTTAACCAGAGACTAATCAAATTATTTATCCCCGTAATAGCCAAACTATTTATCCGCGGACTAACCAGACCATTTATCCAGAGAGTAACCAAATCATTTAGCCGGGAGTAAACAAACCATTTATCCTGGGACTAACTAAACCATTTTTCCTGGGACTAACCAAATGATTTACCTGGAGACTAACCAAATAATTTACCTAGGGATTAAACAAACCATATATCTGGGTACTAATCATACCATTTATCTAATGACTAACCAAACCATTTATCGGGGGGAACTAACCATACTATTTATCCGGAACATTTTTCAGAGGAATAACCAAACCATTTATCCGCGGACTAAATAACCCATTTCTTCGTGTACTAACCAAACCATTTATCCAGAGAATAACCAAAGCATTTATCTGGGGACTAAGCAAAGGATTTATCCGTAGACTAAGCAAAGCATTTTTTCGTGTACTAACCAAACCATTTATCCCGGAACTAAGTAAATCATTCATCTGTCGATGAATTAAACCATTCATCCGGGGAAAAATTACCCCATTCATCTGGGAACTAACCAAACCATTTACTTAAGGACTAACAAAACCATTTGACCGGGGACTAACTAAACTATATATCCGGAGAGAAACCAAACAATTTATCCGGGGACTAACCAGACGATTTTTTCCGGGCAATAACCAAACCATTTATCTGAGGACTAATAAAACCATTTATTCCGGGACTAACCAAACTATTTATCCGAGGACTAAACATAACCAAACAATTTATCCGGGGGTACCAAAACGATTATCGTGGGACTAACCAAACCATTTATCCGGCGACTAACAAAACAATTTTTCCGGTCACTAAGCAAAGCATTTATCCTGGGACTAGCCAAATCATTTATCCGAGGACTAGCCAAATCATTTATCCCGGGACTAATAAAATTATTCATCCTAAGACAATCCAAACTATTTATCCGGGGTAATAAAGAAACCATTTATCTGTGGACTAAACCACCCATTTATTCGCGGACTAACCAAAACATTACGGCAGGAAGTAACGTAACCCTTTTTCCGGTGACTGACCAAACCATTTATTCTGGGATTAACCAAACTATTTATAAGGAGACTAACCAAACGAACTATTCGGGGACTACCCAAATCGTTTATTTACCTCGGGACTAATGAAAACATTTTTTCGGGGACTAACAAAATCATTTATCATGGGACTAACCAAACTATTTATGCGAAGACTAATAAAAATATTAATCCATTGACTAACCATAACTAAATTATTTATTCAGGGACTAACCAAGTCATCTATCTGGGGACTAACAAAACCATTTATCATGGAATTAACCAAACCATTTATACCATGAATAACCACATCATTTATCCTGGGACTAACCAAACCATTTATCCGAAGACTAACTAAACCATTTATCTTGGGCCAAACCAAACTATTAATCCGGGGACAAACCAAAGCATTTATTCGTGTAGTAACCAACCCATTAATATGGGAAATCACCAAGTCACATATACGGGGAATAGCCAACCCATTCATCTGGGGACAAACCAAACCAAACCATTTCCGGGTATTAAACAAAACATTTATACTGGGACTAACTAAACAATCAATCCTGGGACGAACCAAAACATTTATCCTAGGACGAACCAAACCATTTATCCTTTGACTTACCAAACCATTTATCTGGGAACTAACTAAACCAATTATTAGGTGAATAACCAAAGAATTTATTGGGGGAACTAACCATACTATTTATCTGGAATAACCAAACAAATTAGTCTGGGACTAACCAAACTATTTATCCGCGTACTAACCATCGTATGTATCTGGGGACTAACCAATCAACTTATCTAGGATCTAACCAAACAATTTTCAGCGGAATAACCAAACCATTTATCTAGGGACTAACCAACCCATATCTTCGTGTACTAACCGAACCATTTATCCAGAGAATAACCAAAGCATTTATATGGAGATTAACCAAAGGATTTACCCGTGGACTGAGCGAAGCATTTTTTCGTGTACGAACAAAACCAATTATCCGGGCACTAACCAAATCATGTATCCAGGGACTAATTAAGCCATTCATTCGGGGGTGAGTCAATCCATTTATCCCTGGACTAAATAAATCATTTACTTGGGGACTAACCAAACCATTTAAACGGGGACTCAATAAACTATATATCCGGAGAGAAACCAAACAATTTATCCGAGGACTAACCGAACCATTTTTCCCGGCACTAACCAAACCATTTATTCGAGGACTAACCAAAACATTTATTCCGGCACTAAACAAACAAGTTATCCGGGGACTAAACATAACCAAACGATTTAGTCGGGGGAATCGAAACCAAACCATTTATCGTGTGACTAACCAAACAATATATCCGGCGACTAACCAAACACTTTATCCGGGGACTAAGCAAACCGTTTATCCATGGACTAACCAAATCATTTATCCCGGGCGTAGGTAGCCAAACCATTTATCCGGGGACTAACCAAATCATTTATCCGAGGACTAACCAAATTATATATCCGGGGACTAATCAAATATTTATCCTAAGACAATACAAACCATTTATCCGGGGAATAACGAACCTATTTATATAAGGAGTAACCAAACCATTTATTCGCGGAATAACCAAACCATTTAGTCCGGAACTAACTAAACCATTTTTCTGGGGACTAACCAAACCATTTATTTTGGGACTAACCAAACATTTCTCTGGAGACTAACCAAACCAACTATCCGGGGACCAACAAAACCATTTACCTGGGGACTAATCACACCATTTTTGCTGGGACTAACAAAATCTATTATTCTGTGACTAACCAAACCATTTATGCAGGGACTAATCATACTATTTGTCCTAGGACAATCCAAACCATTTATATGGGAAAGGAAAAATCAGTTATCCGAGTACTAATCAAAGCATTTATTCAGGGACTGACGAAACCATTTATCCGGAACTAACCAAACCATTTATCCGTGGACTAAACAAACTATTTATAAGGGGACTGACCAAATCATTTATGCGGCAACTAATCAAACAAATTATCCAGGGACTAAGAAAATCCTTTATCCGGGGACTAATCAAACCATTTATTCAGGGACTAAGCAAACCATATATCTTGGGACTAACCAAACCATTTCTCCTAGGACAAAAATGTCATTTATCCGGGGACCTACCAAAGCATTTATCTGGGGACTAACCAAAGCATTTTTCGTGTACTGACAAAAGCATTTTTTCGTGTATTAACCAAATCATTTATCCGGGAACTAACCAAATGATTTATCCAGGGACTAAACAAACTATTTACCTTTGGACTAACCATACCATTTAACTGGGGAATAACTATACTATATATCCGAAGACTAAACAAACATTTTATCCAGGACTAACCAAACCATTTATTAAGAGACTAAGCAAAACATTTATCAGGGACTAAAAAAAACATTTATCCTGCGACTAGCCAAACCATTTATTTAGGGACTAACCACAACATTTACCAGGGGATTAACTAAACCATTTATACGGGGACTAACCAAACCATTTATGTTGAGCCTAACCTAATCATTCTCATGGGTCTAAACAACCATTTATCCGAGGACTAACCATACCATTTATCCTGGGAATAACCAAAACATTTATCCGGGGACAGACAACAACCTAACCATTTATCCGGGGACAGACCATAACCAAACCATTTATCCGGGGAAAGACCATAAACAAACTATTTATCCGGGGGGGACTAAAACCATTTATTTGTGACTAACCAACCCAATTATCCTGGCACTAACAAAATAGTTCTTCTGGGCCTAACCAAACCATTTATCCGGGGACTAACCGTAACCAATCAATTTATTCAGGGACTAACTATAGCCGAACTATTTATCCGAGAACTACCCAAACCATTTATCCGTGTACTAGCCAAACCAATTATATTGGGACTAAATACACCATTTACTTGGAGACAAAGCAAATAATTGATACGGGGACTAACCAAACCATTTATCTAGAGATTAACCAAGCCATTTTTATGGGAATTAACCAAACCATTTATCCGGGGACTAACCAAACTATTTATCATGAGACTAACCAAAACATTTATCATTCGAGAAAACTAAACCATTTAACTAGGAACTAACCAAATCATTTATCAATAGACTAACCATAACCAAATAATTTTTCCGGTAGCTACCAAAACCATTTTTCAGGGACTATACAAACAATTTATTCAGCGACTAACCAAACGATTTATCTGAGGACTAACCAAATCATTTACTTAGGGACTAAGAAAACCATTTTTTCATGGAAAACCAAATTATTTATTCTGGGACTAACCAAACCATTTATTCGGGGACTAATAAAACTATTTATTAGTGGACTAACCAAAATTAAACCATTTATCCGGAGATTATCCAAAACATCTATCTGGAGACTAACCAAACCATTTATCCGTTGACCAACCAAACCATTTATCCTGTGATTAACCAATCCATTTATCCCTGGAAAAACCATATCATTTATCCTGGCACTAACCAAACCATTCATCCGAGGACTAACTAAATCACTCATAACCATAACCAAATAATTTTTCCGGTAGCTACCAAAACCATTTATCAGGGACTATACAAACAATTTATTCAGCGACTAACCAAACGATTTATCTGAGGACTAACCAAACCATTTATTTAGGGACTAAGAAAACCATTTTTTCATGGAAAACCAAATTATTTATTCTGGGACTAACCAAACCATTTATTCGGGGACTAATAAAACTATTTATTAGTGGACTAACCATAACCAAACCATTTATCCGGAGATTATCCAAAACATCTATCTGGGGACTAACCAAACCATTTATGTGTTGACCAACCGAACCATTTATCCTGTGATTAACCAATCCATTTATCCCTGGAAAAACCATATCATTTATCCTGGCACTAACCAAACCATTCATCCGAGGACAGACTAAACCATTTATTCGTGTAGTTAACAACCCCTTTATCTGGGGACTAAACTAACCAAATCACATATTTAGGAACTAGCCAAACCATTTATCCGGGAACAAATTAAATCATTTTTTCAGGGAATAACTAAACCATTTATCCGCGAATATCCAAGCCATTTGTTTGGAGACAAACCAAACAACTTAACCATGGACTAACCAAATTATTTATCCGGGGAATAGGCCAAAAAATTTAGCTGTGGACCAACCAAACCATTTATCCGGAGAATAACCAAACAATTAATCGGTACTAAACAAACCATTTAGAATGGGATTAACTAAACCCTTTATCCTGGGACTAGCCAAACCATTTTTTCGGAGCCTAACTAAACCATTTATTTGGTGCTTAACCAAACTATTTATCTTGGGACTAACCAAACCATGTATCCAATGATTAACCAAACAATTCATCTGGGGACTAACCAAACAACTTATCCGGGAACTAACCAAACCATTTATCCGGTGGGGGACTAACCGTACTATTTATCAGGAATAACTAAACCAATTATTCGTGGACAAACCAAACCATTTATCCGTGGACTAACTAGAGCATCTATCTGGCGACTAACCAAACCATTTATCGATTACACTGGTCTGCGTCAAAAATGTTCCTGAGGGTTTCATAGGTGATTCTTAATGAAATTTGTCTCCTAAATCCAAATCAAGCATTCATATTGCTTAATCAAGTCTAGTTTCTAAGATACAGACCAAGCTCCCTAGATGGCGTTAGAGAGCTCAGTCTCTAGCTGACCGCGAGCGCAAGTGGTTGTGTGTTGCTTGCTCACTCTCCAACTAAGTGTTGGTTTTTTAATCCATGACTTTTCTCATCTATGAACAGTGTTTAAAGTGTATTTCTAAAACTTTATTTATCTTTGTGAATTTTTTTGCAAGCAAATACATTAGCAAAACTCTTTAGATTTCATAAAAATGAATAGAAAGTGTAAAAACAGTCCTGATAGATTTTGTTTTGCTTGTGGAAAGGTAACTTTTAGTGACCAGCAATGCACTATAACTCCGTTAGTAAAGTTCCTTTACAATGCATATTTTGGAATAAAGCTAGGTGATCAAGACAAAAACTTTGCTCCACATATGTGCTGCAAAGCCTGTGTCATAGCCTTAAGACGCTGGAGTGAGGGCAAAACGAACTGTTTGTCATTTGGTGTACCTATGGTGTGGAGAGAAGGCAAGGACCACATTACAGACTGCTATTTTTGCATGACAAATCTTAAAGGTGAGATAATTACTTTAACAATATAGACCTTGACAAATCTAGAAATGTTTATACAAATCTTTTGGTAGCCTATTAAAATTGTAATTGTGTATAAAAATAGTGTATTATGCTGGTCGAAAAATTGTGGTTAAATTGTATATATAAATTGATTGTATTTAAAAATTGTAAATTTACCTGGTATGAAAAATGTGTATAAAAATGTGGAAATGAGGGTCGAGTGAATTAAAAGTATGTAAATTAAGTATGCGAAACTTTTTTTCAGGTGTCAATAAGAAGAACAAACACACTGTAGTCTATCCTGATGTTCCTTCTGCCATTAAACCACAACCACATGGTCCAGGAGTTCCAGTTCCTTCTACACCTAAAATACTGAGCTACAAGACAATATAGAAGATATAGAAGTGGTTGACACTGACACTTCAGTGACATATCAGCCTACGTCTACAATGGCTTTGCCAAGACCACTCACTCAAGGTCAATTAAATGACTTGACTAGAGATCTTGGTCTTTCTAAAGAGAACGCACAACTTCTTGCATCCCGTCTTAGTGAGAGCAACCTCCTCTCTCAAGAAACTACATAATTTTGGTTCAGAAATAGAGATGAAGAGTTTCGAAAGTTCTTTGCAGTTGATTCTTGCAGCTCTTTGGTGTATTGCAATGATGTAAA
Organism: Ceratothoa steindachneri; assembly: GCA_963969495.1. Lineage (NCBI taxonomy): Eukaryota > Metazoa > Arthropoda > Malacostraca > Isopoda > Cymothoidae > Ceratothoa > Ceratothoa steindachneri. The sequence continues at coordinate 32,069,817 of OZ018322.1, forward strand.
AGGTTTAATTGAGGCACTTGGCGTTCCTTACAAACCAAGTGAATGGAGGCTCTTTATTGATTCTTCTAGCAAAAGTTTGAAGGCAGTACTCTTAAATATTGGCAATAAAATGGCATCTGTACCTATTGGCCATTCAGTTCAGTTAACAGAAAGCTACGAAAATATAAAAGTATTGATTAATACAATTAAGTACTCTAACCAGAACTGGTTAATATGTAGTGATCTCAAGGTAAGATATATTTTAATTTATTGAACTTGTTAAATATTTCAAGGAATGTTTGTTTCTAAATACCAATGACAGAAGGATATTATACACATATTAGTTTCTCCCTACCCCTAATAAACTTAGTGAACATTGCCTATGCAAAAAATAGAAGTTCTTAGAAACCATATACATCAATATGCATCAATATGTTTTCTTTCAGGTTGTGTGCCTTCTTCTTGGGATGTAAGGAGGCTACACAAAATATCCATGCTTCATGTGCTTATGGGATAGCCGGGCGGATAGTCTTCACTATAAGCAAAAAGACTGGCCATCTCGAGAGGCATTCGTAATTGGCTGCCACAATGTGGTAGCTCATCCTCTAGTCCCTCCCAAAAATGTTTTACTGCCTCCTCTTCATATAAAGCTTGGCCTGATGAAGAACTTTGTCAAAGCACTGAATAAAGAAGGCCAAGCTTTTAAGTATCTACTGCAAAAATTCCCACAGATCAGTGATGCCAAGCTCCATGCAGGCATATTTGATGGTCCCCAAATTAGAACTCTGTTAAAGGACAAGCATTTTTACACTAATATGGAAGCCAGTAAACAAGAAGCATGGCGAGCGTTTAGTAAAGTTATCGACGGTTTTCTGGGAAATAAAAGAAGCTCAGAATATATCTAACATGTAAATGAGCTTATGAAAAGCTTCGAAAAAATGGGAGCTCGCATGTCGATAAAAATGCATTTTATCCAGTCACATCTTGACTATTTTCCGGCAAACTGTGGAGATTATAGCGAGGAACAAGGAGAAAGATTTCACCAAGACATAAAGACGATGGAGACAAGATATCAAGGACGCTGGGACATCAACATGTTAGCTGACTATTGCTGGTGTCTTAAACGCGACGAACCAACATCGCTTCACAAGCGGAAGTCATCAAGGACTTTTTTTCTTGGAAAATAGTTTCTTTACACTCCAGGGTAAGCTCATAAGTAGTCTGTAAGTTTCAGATTAATTAAAAGAAAGTCGAATTGAGTCGGTATTTTTTTTATTACAAGTAATTTTAATTTATTAAATAACTTTTATATAAATAAGGGATTTTTTCAAAAATGGCCCTTTTCTAAAAACAGTAGTGCGCTGTATCTCAAAAAACAGACCTGATTGAGCAAAATGAATGTCATATTTCAATTTAGGAGAACAATTTCGTTAGGAATCACTAAAGAAAACCGCAGGAACAGAATCTTTTCAAACGCAGGCCTGTATTATCCATCTAAACCATTTTTCATTGGACTAACCAAACCATTTATCTGAGGACTAACCAAACCCTTTCTTCGTATACTAACCAAATCATTTATCGGTGGAATAACCAAACCATTTATCTGAGGACTAACTAAACATTCTTCTGAGAAGTGAACAAACTATTTGTCCGGGAACTAACCAAACCTTTTATTAGGGGACTAAGCTTAACCCAACCATTTATCTGGGACTCACAATAGCCAAACCATTCATCTGGAAACTAATCATACCATTTATCCGAGGACAAACTAGACCATTTTTCTTAGGACAAACCAAACCTTTTATCCGTAAACTAAGCAAACTCTTTATCCGGGGCCAAACCAAACCATTTATTCATGTAGTAAAACCAAATCACGTATTCGGGGACTAGCCCACCCATTTATCCGGGGACAAACCAAATCATTTAGCCTTTGACTAACCAAACCATTTATCCGAGACTATCCAAACCATTTATTTGGGGACAAACAGAAGAATTTAACCAGGGTCTAATCAAATTATTTATCCGGGGACTAAAAAAACAATTTATTGGGAATTAACCAAACTATTTATCCGGAGACTAACCAACCCATTATCCAGGAAACACCCAAACTATTTATTCGAGGACTAATAAAACCATTTATCCGGGGACTACCCAAACCATGTATCTGGGAACTATCAAAACCATTTATCCGGGGACTACACAAACCACTTAATCTGGGACTACCAAACCATGTATCCGGGTACTAGCCAAACCATTCATCCTGGGACTAACCGACCAAATTATCCTGAGACTAATCAAATCATTTATCCAGGGACTAAACTAACAAATTATCCTCAGACTAAGCAAATCATTTATCTAGGGAGTAACTATAACCAAACCATTTATCCGGGAACTAATCAAACCTTTTTTTCTAGGACTAACCCAACCATTTATCCTAGGACTAAGCAAACCCTTTTTTTTCGGACTAACCATATCAAAACCATTTATCCGGGACTAATAACAGCTAATCCATTTATTCAGAGACTAATCAAACCATTTATCCGGGAGTAACAACAGTCAATCCATTTATCCAGAGACTAATCAAACCATTTATCCCGGTACTAAACAAACCATTTATCCTGAGACTGACTAAACCATTTAACCGGGGACTAAACAAATCATTTATCCGTGGGCTAACTAAACTATTCATTCGGGAAATAACCCAACCATTTTTCCGAGGACTAAGCAAACAATTCATCCGGGGACTAAGCAACCATTTATCTTGGGAGTGACCAAGCCATTTAACAGGGACGAACCAAATCATTTATCCTGGGACTAACCAAACCATTTATCTAAGAACTAACCAAACCATTTCTCCTGGGACAAACCAACGCATTTATCTCGAGACTAACCAAAGCATTTATCCGAGGACTAACCAAAGCATTTATCTGAGGACTAACCAAATTATTTATCCGGGGACTATTCATACTATTTATCCTAGGACAATCCAAACCATATAGCCGGGGACTAACGATACCATTTATCTGAGACTAACTAAATTATTTATTCACGGAATAACCAAACCATTTATCTGCAGACCTACTAAACAATTTTCCGCGGACTAACTAAACAATTTATCCGGCGACTAACCAAACCATTTATCCGGGGACTACTCAAAACATTTATCCTGGGACTACCATATACATCTATCCATGGACTAGCCTAGAGATTTGTTCATGGACCAGCCAATCTATTTATCCTGACACTAACCAAACATATTATCCTGAGACTTAGCAAATCATTTATCCGAGGACTAACCATTATCAAACCATTTATCCGGGGACTAACCAAATCATTTCTCCTTAAACTAAACAAACGATTTATTTTGGGACTAACGCAAGCATTTATCCTCGGACTAACCAAACCTTTTATTCGGGGACTAACCATAACCAAACCATTTTTCCGGGACTAACAATAGCCAAACCATTTATCTTGAAACTAATCAAACTATTTACCCGGGTACTAAACAACCATTTATCTTGGGACTAACAATAGCCAAACCATTTATCTAAAGACTAATCCAACTATTTATCCGGGTACTAAACAAACCATTTATCCTGGGACTAAATAAAGCATTTAACGGGGCACTAAGCAAACCATTTATCCGGGGGCTAACAATAAATATTATTCAGGGAATAACCTAACCATTTATCAGAGTACTAAGCAAACAATTTATCCGTGGACTAAATAAACCATTTATCTTGGGGCTAACCAACACAATTATTCGGGGAATAACCCAACCATTTATCCGAGTACTAAGCAAACAATTTATTCGGGGACTAACCAAACCATGTATTAGGGGACTAACCCCAACATTTAATCCTAGGGCTAACCAAACCTTTTATTCGGGGACTAAACGTAAACAATCCATTTATCCTGGTACTAATTATAGCCAAACTATTTATTTGGATACTAATCAAGCCATTTATTCGGGGACTAACTATAACCGAACTATGTATCTGTATACTAATCAAACCATTTACTTTGGGTCTACCCAAACCATTTATCCGTGGACTAACCAATCCATTTATATTTGGACTAAGCACACCATTTACCTTGGGACTAACTAAAACATTTTCCGGGGACTAACCAAATCATTTATCCAGGGATTAAACAAACCATTTACCTGGGAACTAACCAAACCATTTGTCTGAGGACTAACCAAACCATTTATCCGTTGAACAACCAAACCATTTATCCTGTGATTAACTAAACTATTTATCCTTGGAATAACCATATCATTTATCCTGGCAACCAAACCATTTTTCCGAGGACTAAATAAACCATTCATCCGGGGACTAACTAAACAATTTATCCGGGGATTAAACAAACTATTCATCAGGGGACAGACCAAACTATTTATTCGTGTAGTAAACAACCCACTTATCCGGGAACTAACTAAATCACATTTTCGGGAACTAGCCAAACCATTTATATAGGGACAAAGCTAATCATTTATCCGGGGGCTAACTAAACCATTTATCAGCGAATAACCAAGCCATTTATTTAACGACAAACCAAACCATTTAACCAGGAACTAACCAAATTATTTATCCGGGGACTAACCAAACAATTTAGTCATGGACTAACCAAACCATTTATCCATGGACTAACCAAACCATTATCCGTGTACTAAACAAACCATTTATACTGGGACTAACCAAATCATTTATCCGGGGACTAACTAACCCATTTACTTTTTGATTAACCAAACCATTTATCTTGGGACTAATCAAACTATATATTAAATGATTAACCAAACAATTTATCAGGGACTAACCAAACCACTTATCCGGGAACTAACCAAACCATTTATCTGGTGTGGGACTAACCATACCATTTATCGGGAATAACCAAAGCCTTTTTAGGTGGCCTAACAAAACCATTTATCCGGGGACTAACCAGAGCATCTATCTGACGACTAACCAAACCATTTTTCATGGGAATAACCAAACCATTTATTTGGGGATTTACCAAACCCTTTCTTCGTGTACTAACCAAACCATTTATCCGGGGACTAACTAAACATTCTTCTGGAAGTGACCAAACTATTTGTCCGGGACTAACAATAGCCAAACCATTCATCTGGAGACTAATCAAACCATTTATCCGGGGAATATCCAAGCTATTTTTAGTCGCGTGCGTCTCTACACCTCATTATGTCGGTCGGTCTCCGTTTTGCAGCTTTTCTTTTGTAATTACATTGTATCCTTTCGCCGATTCTAACGAAATTTGAAACCCATATGTTGTTTTACACCTACACCGCCACCACCTATACCACCACCTCCTACACCACATAAACCAACACCTGCACCACCTACACTCCAGACCCTTACACCAGCACCATCTACACCAGATACACCACTAGCCTTTCCACCACCAGCTACACCGCCGCCAGCTACATCGACACCACCTGCACCACCACCACCACTAACTCTACCACTCCCACCTGCACCACCTACACATACACAACCGCCTCCTACAGCACATACACCACCACCTATAGCACCACCTACACCTACACACCTGCCACCTACACAACCGCCACCTAAACCACCACCACCGCCTAAATTTATCCCTGAAATTATTTTGTTTTGGCAATAACATCATAACTATTCGACAGATACTAACGAATTTTGAGATCCTTAGGTTGTTTTACATTCTCTTTCGAATAATATAATTCATAACATCATAACTAGTCGGCCCATTCTAACGCAATTTGAAACCCTTATGATGTTTTACATTCTCTTTCGAATGATAGAATTGCTAAGGTCCTTCCAATGTTATTCCTGGAATTATTAAAAGTTTTAAAATGGTCGTAAGATCATAAATCAGAATAAGTGAGAGCACGTGTCTTTTTGGCCAGCAGACCTTGTTTCAGGCACTAACCAAACCATTTATAAGCTTTGGGGGGATATGGAAGGTATCACAGAAATTTAGTTGAAAAACAACAAATCAGTAAAACAGCTTGACTTAAAATTAAATTTGAAAAAATGAAAAAAATACATTTCTTTTCAAAATATGAAGCAATTAAGTCAAATTTTAGAGAAGTATAAGAATACTTCTAACAGGTTGTGACTCTTGATGGGATCATGGAAACGGAAATCAGTAGAAGAACAAAATTAGGCTCGAGAGCAGTAGGAAATCATTAGATTACAGCCTCAGAAGCGACATACTTATAACGCAAAGTATTTAATTAATGCGTCCTGCAGAAGTTGAGGACAATTCAGAGAAACAGAACGATACATGGTAATAATAACCATCAGATATCATGAAGAAACATCTGGATAAGAACACAAATATGAGTGATAGATATATGTAGTAAAAATAATAATTCGAAGACGGAAATGGGCAGGACACATTGCTAGAAGAAACGACAGTAACAAATTCATGTCTGGAAGAGAAAAAATTATGTAGGGTTTTATGCCCCATCCCCCTCTTAAGAGCTAAAGGGGTACATTAGGTTACCAATGAGTTAACAGGGACTAAAGAAAATAAAGGAAGCATTTCTGGACAAGATCTTCGCCTTCCAAATTTATCCCGGTTCTATTTCAGCCCCACAAGGGGGTAGGGAGTCTTAAATATTATATCCGGTACACCCCCCATGCCCCAGTGCCTTCCATAATCTCAAACTAAATTGAAACTATCAAGGCATTTTCCTTCTAAACACCTCAACTTTGCCACCTTTTTCACAATTTGGTTTACAAACCTCTTCTCTCCCATTTTTTTTGTAGCTAGCGGCTAGTTTTGCAGGCTAGTCGTAGACAAGCATTCGTCTACTCCTGATCGGGGTCGGGATTGGTTGGGGGGGGGTCACCCCTTCTCTATTGTCTTCATTCGAGGGGGGAGATGTATCTACTTTCTTCCCTCCCTTTCTCTCGTCAACTACACAGTCTTTTCAATTATTCCCCCCCCCTACCCCTAAGTGGTGTCAGGTGTAGACTTTGGGACCACCGTGTTCGAGGATCTGTGCTTATAGATCTTTCCACTCTTTCTGTACAGTCGTGGCCAAAAGTTTTGAGACCAATAATTTTATTTTTTTCATTCGTTTTTAATATTTACGTAATAAGAATAATTCTTGTAATATTTAAATTATTTCAGGTTTTTTAATAAGTCGGCATTTCGCTAAATCCAAAAATCACGCTATTTCCTTTTCCTGTAGGTGGTGTTTCAGTCCCTGGAACTTTGCTATTCGATCAAAACGGTAAAATGACAAATATGGCTTAAATGAATGATGTGGCATAATTATATTCTACTTTGTAACATTTTATTTGGTAAAAATAAATGATTGAATCTTTTTCAACTCCACAGAAAAGCGTAAAACCTTTGTTGCTCTGCACCAAAAGTTGCCTTAAATGCAATGAGAGGGTTACTAAGGGTATTGCATCAAGGAGCGCCATCTGTACGGTCATTAAGGACTTTAAGGGACTGGTTACACTCCTGTGAAGATGTGAAGAAGCCTTAATGCCAGAGACGCCCTCGTAGGTCTTCACTTTAAACTTTTAGGGGGGGGGGTTCATTCAGAACTAATAGGAAACCGGAAGTGAGCTCAATTGACTTCTATTAGACTCCTCGCCAATTGTGATCTTTAAGAACTTGTATTTTACATGCTAATTAGTTCTAGTTAAAAGTCAGGGTAAAATTCTCAAGGCATTTGACATGTTAATTAGTTTAGGTAGATTTTGTTAGGTATTAAACCCTGTTATATATGTTAATTAGTTTAGGCTAGATTTTGTTAGGCATTAAATCATGTTATATATGTTAATTAGTTTAGGCCAGATTTTGTTAGCCATTAAACCATGTTATATATGTTAATTAGTTTAGGCCAAATTTTGTTAGGCATTAAACCATGTTATATATGTTAATTAGTTTAGGCTAGATTTCGATAGGCAATAAACCATGTTATATATGTTAATTAGTTTAGGCTAGATTTTTTTAGGCATTAAACCATGTTATATATGTTAATTAGTTTAGGCTAGATTTTTTTAGGCATTAAACCATGATATATATGTTAATTAGTTTAGGCTAGATTTTTTTAAGCATTAAACCATGTTATATATGTTAATTAGTTTAGGCTAGATTTTTTTAGGCATTAAACCATGTTATATATGTTAATTAGTTTATGCTAGATTTTTTTAGGCGTTAAACCATTGTCGTAGAATGGACTCTCGACGATATACCATATATAACTATTCGTTGAGGGAACTTCTTTAATTATCTTTAGAGTGCGTGGATGTCTGGCGGGCCGATATTATGTATCTTCGATATGCTTAAGAAGTGGAACTGAGCTCAAGGATAATAATATTGCTATCATTAATAAAATAGAGTCTTATTAATAATAACTATCAACAATACACAAAACGGAAAATATTGGCATAAACAGAGAATGGAAAGGGTCGTGGGGGCTTGGGCTAATCCGAGGATTAAAAGATTTAAAAAGGTAAAACAAATATAAAGTTAAACAGATGGGATGGTTAGCTAAACCATTTAAAGCACAGGAAATAATTGACAAAAGGGTTAAATACTCAAAGGTAACGTTCGGCTTACGTAATTTTATACTAGTGGTGCAGAGGAAATCGACGTGAAGGAATTTTAGGTACGCTGGCGAGTTCCAGCCGAAGGGGGGGAATAAAAGGATCCTGACGTGGCGTCTTGGGAATGAGAACCGTTTCTCGGCGAACGGCTTGAAGAACAATGGCTGTTCTACGTTGTTCTCTTCTGAACAACAGGAAGGGGAGGGTGAGAACCGTCTCTTGTCTACGGGCTCAAGAACAATGGCTGTTCTAATGTTGTTCTCTTCTGAACAACAAGGGAGGAAGGGTGAGAACCGCTTCTTGGCGAACGGGCTCAAAAGAACAATGGCTGTTCTACGTTGTTCTCTTCTGAATAACAGGGGAAGGGGTGAAAACCGTTTCTGGTCAACGGGCTCGAACGAACAATGGCTGTTTAAACATTGACTCAGGTGGCTGCGATAAGGCACCCAGCTTCAAAGCGAAGATGCACGTGGGAGCATCGTGGTTTTAAATAACATGGGATGGGGGTTGAAATTAACGCGGCCTCAACCCGTTCTATCACACCCCTCCATTCCGGGGGAAGTTGTCACTTCGAAAAAAAGAGAGAAGGGACAACGCTAGAGCTCCGTTGTGTGGAACTCGTTTTCTTGTACCAACCGTACCTTCCTGCACCTAACTTGTATTACCTTAATACATATGATTATTTTGATCTTTCGATTACAGGGGAAAATAACCTTTAATACAAATTAAAAAAAAAGGGGCATGGAACAATGAAATGATATAAAATTAGTACATACGGGACAAAATAATTTATACGTAAATTAATGGGTACAAATATATATACATACAAAAAAAAAAAGACATTGAGCGTTACAAAATTCAGACATATACATTAACTAATTATATTGCAAGAGAATCTAATTTAAGTCGTACAAGACGGTATATACCTACATGGAGATACTAATTCTATGAATACAATTACTCTACGCTATTCGGTAACGCATTCCTACTAAGTGCGTCAGCGACCTAGTTATCGGAACCTTTTATATAATTTATTTTAAATTGATACTCTTGCAAGAGTAAACTCCAGCGCATGATTCGGCCGTTGGAGTGTCGCACATTCCTAATATAGGCTAACGGACGGTGGTCGGTTCCTATCTGAAATTCTTTTCCTATCAAGTACATTTTGAATTTGTCTATGACCCAGATAATTGATAGAGCTTCCTTTTCTATAGTTGCATATCTCTTTTCGCGTGGTAATAATTGACGACTAGCATATGCAACTGGATGACTCGTTCCGTCATCCTCGTAATGAAGGAGTACACCTCCAATGCCCTCGTTGGACGCGTCGGGCTTAATCCCAAAGGATTTTTCCGGGTTGGGCAACTTTATAATGGGGGCATAAATGAGCTTACTCTTGAGCTGATTAAAATGGGAAATAGCGACATCATTCTAACGTAGACGATCGGGTGAATTCTTTTTTAAAAGGGAGCTGAGGGGCACCGAAATTGCAGCGAAATTCGGAACGAATCGCCGATAGTACGAAGCTGATCCTAGGAACGATCTTAATCGCTTCTTTGTAATCGGGAGGGGCATGTCGGCGATTGCCTTAATCTTGTTCTCTTGGGGACCTAACTTGCTTTGTCCTATTTTGAAACCCAAATATTTTATGGTTTCGTGGGCAAAATGGCATTTGCGGGGGCCAATGGTGAGGCCATTTTCGCGCAGTCGCTCGAAAAGAGCTAATAGGGTGGTTAAATGGTGACTCCATTCAAATAGTTCTTGTAGCTGACTCTTTTGATGTGGTGTCAGCTGCGCGTCAATATCCAGGTCGGTGGGTTCCAAAGACTCGCCTGGTAGGGAAGGAGGAGGGTAATCGGCATCAGGTTGGGTGCACATTATCTGTATTACATTAAGAGACTCCGCGGGGTAATTTTCTTCAAGCGCCGATGTTTTGTCCAGTTCTACGAAGGTATCTCCATGGGCGCGTTGGGGGTTCTTTTTTTCTTGGGGTCCACGGACAGTCTCCGTGTCCTTGTCTTGGGCCTTATCGCCTAAGGGTGTTAGTAATTCACACTCCTTTTGTGCCGTCCTGAAGTCCTGGTTAGGGGTCTCCGAGAAATCGGATGGAATCGGGGTTCTGACGGGGACGGGCTCCTGGGCTTCTTTCTTAGCTCGGCCTCGAGGAAGGGCGGCCTGAGACACAGGGTTGGAACTTACTTGGGGGCTCTACCCTATAAGTATGGAACAGAATTTTATGGGTGCTGAAATGACTTCAGCCCAGCCATCACAATATTGACACTGCAGGTAACATCTAACGACGGGGAATCGGTTCGCCCGTCCAAGGTAGTCATGTACCACCGCAAATTTTTCGTGGTTAGAGGCCACTGGGAGGAGTTCGTCGGACACGATGAAACACGTACATCCTGTTTCCCTGACAAGAGTCGATACTCGGCAGCCGTTCACGCTGCCCTCCTCAAATTTCAAAGTTCCCGATGAACTTTTATCAAAAATAAAATATACCTGGTGGCCTTGACGGAGGGGGAGAAGTTTCTGCTTGGGTTTGCACCACCAGGGGAGCCGGGGTGGCATTAATCTGGTGAACTTGGTGGGCTGGTCCGCTTTTAAGCCTAGAATTTTGGGGGCAATTCCAGCTCATGTGGTTTTCTACACCACAGGTGAAGCATATGATTGGTCGCTTCGGGAAGAGTGATGGAGGAGAAATCTTAACGGGAGGTTTGGAGTCCCGTTGTTGGTTTTGGGGAAAGAAGTTTTCGGGTTTTACGGGGCTCGGAAACTTCGTCGGCTTTCCTGTGAAGGGGCGCGAATCCTTCCTTCTTTCCTTGTAGGGGGATTGGTGAGAAGTTCGATTCTCCTTTGGGTATAAATTATGGCTTGCGGCATAGACATCCGCTTCTTCGGTACATTCTTTAAAGGTCTGGCACCGACGATCCTTGACGAACGCGCGGATCTCCGTCGGAAGAGACGCCCAAAAATTGATCTCGCAACACGAAGTCTGTTAAGGACTTGTAGTTCGGATCAACCTTTGAGGATTCTAACCAAAATTTAAAATTCCTCTGAAGAATGTATCCGAATTGACGGAACGTCTGTCCGGGTTTAATAAGACCTCCTCGAAATTCTTGGCGGTAGAAATCGGGAGTCATATTATGAGCAGCCAATAACTCAGCTTTTAAGGTGCTGTAGTTAATTGTACACTCAGATGGTAAAGATATAAAAATTTCGCGCAATTTACAATTTAACAGGGGAAGTAATCTGGCTACACCTTCAGCCTCCAGATCCATGTTATTGATTTCGAGGATCTTTTCGAAGTGGGCTAAAAATGCTCCGAAATCCTCTCCAACCTTGAAATTGGGGAGCTTTAGTGAGAGATTGGGGGGGCTTCGAAACGGGAACTGGCGGACTGTATCTCTGCTTCAACACGAGCTAATTCAATCTGATGGTAAAGCTCAGCTTGTCTTTTCCGTTCCTCTCTTTCTTCTCGTTGAAATTCTCTTTCTCTTTCTTTCTCTTCTCGTTGGATTTCTCTTTCTCTTCTTTGCTCCTCTTGAACGTACTCAATTAGTTCTTTTCCGGAGAGTCCCAAGGATTCTCATTGCGCTTTAAAGATTTCGAACTCAGTCATCTTTGCACTTGGGGGCGCACTAGTCAACCAACTAAAATTCCTTGCAACACGAATTATGCCTTCTAGAGAAATTAGCCTACCTAAATATGGGTACTGACCTATTCATACTTGGTTTCTCGATCTAAATAACCACTGACTAAAGTCACAAAAAAAACACAAACAAATTATTATAACAGTTCCTTGAGCTACTCCAGCTTCTTAAGTTTAAAAAAAGGGGATAGCAATCGTTAAAACAAAAGGGAACTACTATACTCTATTATTATAACGAATAACACTATGCTTTACTCGACTGAGACCAGTGTTTGCAAAGATATAGCGTTAAACCTCACACACTTGATACCAAATTTAAATAGTGTATATATATATATATATATATATATATATATATATATATATATATATATGTCGTAGAATGGACTCTCGACGATATACCATATATAACTATTCGTTGAGGGAACTTCTTTAATTATCTTTAGAGTGCGTGATGTCTGGCGGGCCGATATTATGTATCTTCGATATGCTTAAGAAGTGGAACTGAGCTCAAGGATAATAATATTGCTATCATTAATAAAATAGAGTCTTATTAATAATAACTATCAACAATACACAAAACGGAAAATATTGACATAAACAGAGAATGGAAAGGGTCGTGGGGGCTCGGGCTAATCCGAGGATTAAAAGATTTAAAAAGGTAAAACAAATATAAAGTTAAAGAGATGTGATGGTTTGCTAAACCATTTAAAGCACAGGATAGAATTGACAAAAGGGTTAAATACTCAAAGGTAACGTTCGGCTTACGTAATTTTATACTAGTGGTGCAGAGGAAGTCGACGTGAAGGAATTTTCGGTCCGCTGGCGAGTTCCAGCCGAAGGGGGGGAATAAAAGGATCCTGACGTGGCGTCTTGGGAATGAGAACCGTTTCTCGACGAACGGCTTGAAGAACAATGGCTGTTCTACGTTGTTCTCTTATGAACAACAGGGGGGGGGGGTGAGAACCGTCTCTTGTCTACGGGCTCAAGAACAATGGCTTTTCTAATGTTGTTCTCTTCTGAACAATAAGGGGAAAGGGTGAGAACCGCTTCTTGGCAAACGGGCTCAAAAGAACAATGGCTGTTCTACGTTGTTCTCTCCTGAACAACATGGGAAGGGGTGAGAACCGTTTCTGGTCAACGGGCTCGAACGAACAATGGCTGTTCTAACGTTGTTCTCTTCCTGAACAACGAGGGGGAAGCCTTGTGGACTTGGCGTCACGAAAGGCTCGAACCTTGGCACTCAAGGGATATTGTCCTCCTTCTGGACAAGTGATGGTGAATCTCGAGGTCGAGGTCCCTTGGCGCACAAAGTGAGAGAGGGGCGGGGTGATGTTTCGCGACGAAAATCTGGATCTTCAATCTGCTCTTAGTGGTAAAGTTTCCATCTAAATAGTCGAGACACTCCCTTTGCGTGGGGGACAATGGAGTGGGAGCTTCGAGAAAATGCACAGCCGAGCCTGGGAACAATGCCTTATCTGCACATAAGCCTAACTCAATCTGGCGAGGTCGGCGTATGGGGGCGAACTGGGGAAGATAAACCTCCTTGTTTAAACATTGACTCAGGTGGCTGTGATAAGGCGCCCAGCTTCAAAGCGAAGATGCACGTGGGAGCATCGTGGTTTTAAATAACATGGGATAGGGGTTGAAATTAACGCGGCCTCAACCCGTTCTATCACAACCATGTTATATATGTTAATTAGTTTAGGCTAAGGTTAGGCAATATTTTGTTAGTGGTATGAGGGGTCTAAAAATTAAAAGGTAGCTGAAGTAGATGATGTGATGGAATGAGTCTGGCGTCTGTGTTGTAAGGCATTTGAAAGTAGAAAAGGTTAATGGGGGGGGGGGAGGGCAGGTGAATGCAAGAATTACAGGGGGATAATTCTCTTGAGTGTTGTAGATGAATTGTTTGGAAAAATTCCTATTGGTTGTAGAAGAACAATAACTGAGGGTTTGATAGATGATGAACAAGGGGGTGTAGACCGGGTAGAGGTGTGAAAGGTATTTACACTATGTCAGCTATCTGTGAAAACAAGTAATAAGAGCGACTGGTAAACTTTTGGATGGTATGATAGAGTATTTATGTTGGAAGTAAAGCGTGCGGTAAAGTGAAAGGGAGCCAGAATGAGTGCTTCTTCATATGTGTGGGAGGGTTAAGACAAGGTTGTGTGACGTCGCTATGGCTGTTTAATATCTGTATGGATGCGGTAATGAGAAAAGTGCGTATGATAATGAGGGAAAGTGGTGTGAGAGTGAGGTGTAATGGTAAGGGATATGTTCTATCTATGTTGGTATATGCCGATGACCTGGTGTCGGTGGCTGAGAGTGGGAGGGATTTAAAAGTTTGATTGAAGCTTTTGAAAAAGTGTGGGAGAGGAGAGATGTAAAATAGTAAGAAACTAAATGGTATTCAGGGGTGAGAATGAGGTAGTTGGTGGTTGATATCCAAGGCCTTTGTGTTGCCCTTGAACATGAGGGAAATTATGAATGAGTGTGGTAGAGATGAGCCAGATTGTGATCACGAGGTTTGAAATAATAGGAATTACTGTGGGCGGATCGGAGTGGTGGTAAATGGTGGGTTTGAGTGTGGAATGTGCCAGAAATCTGACTGGGAGTATGGTGATTTGTGGAAGTAGGAGTATGGCAGTGTATGGGAGTAAGACTATGGCATGGAAGGATGAGTGTGAAAGGTGGATTGAGTGAAGAGCGACTGCGTAAGAGATGTTATAGTGTGAAGAAGTGTATGAAAATGGATGTTACTGAAAGTGATTTGAGGTGGTGTGGGTATGTAAGAAGAATGGATGGAAATAGACTTGTAAAAGAGAACATAGGAGAGTGTCAGGGTGTGAGAAGGAGTGGAAGACCATTTAAAAGTTGGGTTGATTGTGTGATTGAGTGTTTAAGATAGAAAGGACCGACCTAGGAGGAGGAAATGGATGATATAATGTATGATAGGTGTGTATGGGGGGTGTTTGTGAGAGAGCGTGCTTGGGGTTTCCTACCCAAGAATAAGACCTGAAGGGCGTTGGGCAAGGATAAAATGATGGGCGCCTTAGTGTTTAATAAAGCATATAGAGGGGTGGAGGTGCCGGTAGTTTTAAGGGCGTTGATGCGCACCGACCACACCCTTTAGAGACTGGTAGACGATGAAGTTCAACTCATCCTTCGAAGCCATCTTTCCCACCGTACCTCCTCCCTCCACGCTCTCATGTACATGTCTGCTTACGGAGGTTTAAAAGGAGCCCTTCTTACCCCAACACTTAGCTTTGATAAGGACTGGTATAGATGTAATCCCCCTTCCTCTTGTATTTCATACTGACACCTCCTTATTTATCAGTTCATTTGCCTTTTATTTCATTTTCCTGTCCTCATTTTCCACGAGCCTGACTAGGCATAACACAAGGCGATAGAGGGTGATAAAACCCCTTAGGATATTCCTCTGCCTAATTACCATAGCGTTGGGGACCCGGAAAAATACCCCCCAAGTATAGGTCAACAGGTTTTTGAGAGACTTTCTTCATAAGATCTATCTAAGACTACAAGAAAGACCTCGCTCTCGCCCGGCTACCCAACTCCACTCCAAGCTCAGTTCAAGCATCACTCACGCGGCGCCACCATTTTCTCCTGGCCACCACTCTCGCCACCAGAACTATTTCTCGTCTTGGTCGCACTTGGAATCGCATCTCGTGTGAAAGGCTCCGTTAATATCCATGGAAACATGTGGTAGCGACACCAGTTTAGCTTCGCCACTACTAACCTGGTCGCGCGGCCACATCTGGAAGGTTACTCGGTGGCGTCGTGCAAGTAGGCACCGGGTCGGTTCTCCTTCACGATTGCTCTGACCGCCTTAGCGTGGGAAGCTGACGTGAGTCCGAGGAGCGGAAATCTGCCTCATACCGAGCACTCACTTGGCGAGAAAGAGAGAGAGAGAAAAAGACCACGTTTTGCGCACGAGTTGCATCATCCTTGAACAGGGAAATTTCGTGCATGGTAAAATGCATCGTTGGAATGTGCCACTCTCCAAACCACGACGTGGTACACCAGCGACCCTCCACCCCTCACCCCAACCCCCCATCCGAGTGAGCAACAATAAGTTTTTGTTTTAAGACATGTTCCGGATGAAGGGAGCTCAAGCATGCAGCAAAATTGACTTATTTATCATAAGCCCCCGAATAAAACTTCCTCTGGGGCAAAGAACAGTTATAATGGGAAGCTAAAAGGTTTTTTTTCCTTAAAGATCGACGCCACTCAGCATGATAAAAGAGCTTCGATGCTATTTCACTACCTAATATTAGTATCATCCGGGAGAGACGTTAAAAAATGAATATAAACGACCTTTCACTATTCTAAGCAAGAAAGTTTTAATTACAAATGTATTAAATTTGAATGAAGTTAAACCACATCAAGTGTGTTAAGTCAACGGATGGAGTACCCTATAGATAACCGTGGTTCGGATCCAGCTTTTAACTAGATGTCCTTGGGGGTAGATACGAGTACAGCTCGGTGGTAAAATACATAACCAAATTATTTTTATTATAATCTTGAGTATGAATTTAATCCCCCCAAATTATTCGACGTTTTCTGCGATAATTCTGACTCGACTAGCGTGAAATTAAATTGCGTGTGTTTTTTTATCGGTTTATAACACCCAGCACCTCCCTCCTCACACCCCCAAAGGTTACTTGCATTCTTACCAAGGACGATTTGGACATAAAAGCAAAAGCAAATTCTTGGCCCAATTTAGAATAAAAAAAAAAAAAACATTCTTGCTCCATCATTGCTTTCTGCAAGGCGTTTCACAAGCAATACCACGCATGAGAGTTAATGGCGAAGGAATTTTCAAATTTTAGTCGCGTGCGACTCTACATCTCACTATGTCGGTCGATCGGTCGGTCGGCCCCCGTTTTACTTTTCTTTTGTTTTTGTAATAACATCGTAACTATTCAGTCGATCGGTCGGTCGGCCCCCGTTTTACTTTTCTTTTGTTTTTGTAATAACATCGTAACTATTCGGCCAATTTTAACGAAATTTGAAACTCTTGTGTTGTTTGCATTCTGTTTCGAATGATATAATTGCCAAAGTCTTCTCAAGGTTAGCCCTTGATTATTTTCTTTTGGCAATAACATCATAACTATTCCGCTGATTCTAACGAAATTTAAAGCTCTTATGTTGTTTTACATTCTCTTTCGAATTATATAACTTCCAAGCTCCTCCTAAGGTTAGACTTTGAATTACTCAGTTTTGAAAGTCGTAAGATCATAAAACAGAAAGAGTGAGAGCACGTGACTTTTTGGTAGCAAACCTTGTTTAACGTCTAAATTCTCCTTCAAGATTTAAAACCTTAAACGTTTTCGAACGTGGTTGAGTTAGTAACGCATCAACCTTAATTAAAAAAAAAATGATACTCGCTCCAACCTCTTAATGCTCTATCAAGCATGAAACCAATCATCATATTCCCCCCCCCCCCACATTCACCTATAATAGCGATAAGGTGTTATGTGCTGTAGTATCGGGTCTAGAACGCCCATGACACGCCCAAGTCCCTTCTGTGCACATCTATCGTGCACAATACCATACAATGGTGATCATTCTTTTCTTTCAAACATTTGCATAAGAACCGAAATGCCAAAATTAATCTGAATTCGACAAAGGTACATAATTAGCAACTCAAATCTGTCAACGAGATGACATGATTACTAACATTTGCTAACTTCACTTTGAAGTAACAATCACACCATAGAAACAATGTATTGTATTCAGTTGTAATGTATAAATTATATTTTGGTGTAACGTATACAACGGTAAAGTGGAAGCTTAATACTAGATTTGCTATATAAACATACAAATCATCATTATTGCAAGTATTTGCCTCCACTTTCTAAATTTTTGTCGGTTTTGTGCAATTTGTTTCCAATT
This sequence comes from Ceratothoa steindachneri, assembly GCA_963969495.1. NCBI lineage: Eukaryota > Metazoa > Arthropoda > Malacostraca > Isopoda > Cymothoidae > Ceratothoa > Ceratothoa steindachneri. Next base: position 32,087,937 of record OZ018322.1, read on the forward strand.
TTTAGCATATTTTTATTCGCGTGGGAGTCTAGTCGCGCGTGACTACATCTCACTATGTCGGTCGGTCGGTCCCCGTTTTGTTTTGTTTTTGTTTTCGTAATAACATTGTAACTATTTGGCCGATTCTAACGAAATTTGAAACCCTTATGTTGTTTTACCTTCTATTTCGAATTATATAATTGCCAAAGTACTCCCAAGGTTAGGTCATTAATTATTTTGTTTTGGCAATAACATCATAAATAGTCGGCCGATTCTAACGCAATTTGAAACCCTTATGTTGTTTTACATTCTCTTTCGAATGATAGAATTGCCAAGGTCCTCCCAAGGTTAATCCAGGAATTATTGAAAGTTTTGATGGTCGCAAAGTTATAAATCAGAATAAGTGATGATATCACGCGACTTTTTGTTCAGCAGACCTTGTTTTAAGATCATCTTTCCATTAAAATAGTTGGATCAAGTATTGCATCGTATCATAGGTAAGCAACTACTAACTGGATCAGTGATAAGCATATTATAATAAATGCTCAGTTACTCGTAATATTCACCTTCACGTTCTTAATTAAAATTTTAAAATTATTTTAATGTTATTATAATTTGACAATTTTGAAGAATTACTAACCTCTACTCTCTTTCTAGAGTATGGGTTTCTGTGTTTCCTGATGTTGAATTTCTTCTTTGAATAACATAAAATCTTCCGCTCTCTTTCTCGAGTCGGTGTTTCTGTCTTCCTGAGTTTCGTGTACATAGGAATTTGTTCGCTTTTGTAGTTCGTTTGATTCTTATTTATTTGGTGGTTTCAGTTGTCGGTTCTTGTTTTATTCCGTACCTTCGTGTCTCTTTCTTTTTTATCATCACTCATCTCTAATTATTAATTATAAATTTTTTTAGATTAAAAAAAAAAAGAAATTTGCACCTGAAGTACTCAAACAAGGAAACATTCCACCAGAGGGATATTTTAGGGTTTACAGAAAGATGGGAGGGAGGGGGGAGGGGCACACACTGACAAAATCTTTATTCAATGTAACAGATTAACTTTAAAAAAAGATAAACTTTACCTTTTTATCAGCTAAATATTACCTTTATAGGTCTCGATATTATTTGAAATACACCTTTGGAAGGGAAAAAAATCTTGGAAAGGAGGAAATGACTTTCTAGAATACAATAAAGGGGGGCGGAGGATAAAGGTTGAGAATTACTTGTTTGCACAGCTTCCTTGTTACAACGTATAGCAGGAAAGGTTGTATTTTTTTATTTTTTTACCATCGCCACCCTGTAGGGGAAGAATAAATAGTGTGGTCAATTATTTACAAGTGGATGTGAGGTTAAGCGGTAATTGAACTTCAACTTCCTACCTGTTGGATGGGTCGCTAGCACAGGGCGGGGGTGCTATAAAATTTCCACAGCATGCAACAGCCTCCTTCCCTTCTAACCTGGTTTTCTGGACAGCCTCACAGAAAGCGCGGCCCCATTTACATAGTTACAGGGAGCCAGCAAGAACTACTTAGTCCACTCAAATACCAGTCCCATTCTATACTAATATGCTAGTAGTCCTCTTCTGGACATTGTCAGTTAAGATGCTTACTCATTTGATATTTAATACACAACTCGGCTCCGTATTTAAACAATATCATTATTCGAAAAATAAATGTCAATTTTGTTTTTAAAACTATTCACACTACTAGCATTCCCTACCTCCGCGGGGTAGGGGGTGTTCTATTTATCGATGATTTTAAAGGTGAATTTTTTTTAGTTGTGTTCGTTTGAAGCCTCCGTCCTTTCGGTTTAAAACCGTCGTTACCTGTGATACCATCCATGGTCGTACTTAAGAAAAAATTCAGAATTTACGTTTTCAAATTTATTTAGAATTTTGAATACTTCGCTAAGCTCACCTCGCAACCGCCTGGTTTCGAGAGTCGGTACTTTTAATATATTTAATCTTTCGATATACGACTTATTTCTAATCGAAGGAATTAGTGTAGTTGCCCGTCGTTGAATTCTTTCCATTTTATTGGTTTCGTTGTGGATAAGGTGACCACAATTATATCGCATTGATGTAGGTACTGAAGTTCTGGCTGAAAGCAAGATCGAGAGTGGGGGCATTGGTGGGCGTGAGAAGTTGAGATAGAATAAAGGGTGAATGGTTTAAGACGTATTTATGATGTGGAGGAATGTGTGACTGAGATGCGACTGAGAATGTTCTTCGCGTATCTAAAAAGTATGGATGAAAGCCGATTTTGTAAGAAGAATGAAGGTCCTGGTGCGTGAAAGTTTGGATCACCCGGTCAAAGGTAAAATTCATATCTGAGTATGAGAGAAAGAGTGTATTAGGAATCAAGTAGATGACATTGTATATGACAGGTTTGGGTGGAGGGCAATTGTGAGAGGGAATGGTTGGGGCCTCGTACTCAGGGACGAACCGTGAGTCGACGAAACATTACACCTCATACGCATCAACCACCAATGGCTTGGAGCCCCTAATAGGGTGGGAGAGAGTGGGTGTTTCTTATTGGTGTTGATGCGTGCTTACCACACGTTGTTAGAAAATTGTTGCAGTTTAATTATTAAAGTTGAAGATCTTCTCACGGATGTATTACTTTCTCTTCTAATTCTAGTTTTGTATCAAACTTATAGCTTTTCCAATTCTAGCTTTCTATCTAGCTTATAGTGTTTTTAGTGCCACCTTTTTATCCATCTCCTATATTTTCTAATTCTAACTTTGTATCCACTTTCTATATTTTTTATTTTTAGCTTTGTAGTTCAAGCTTTGTATCCACTTTTTTATTTTCTACTTCAAAATTTATATGCAGCTTCTAACTTTCTAAAGCTAGTTTTTATCTAACTTTTCATTCCAGCCTTTTATCAATTTTAGAGCTTTTCTAATTCTAGTTTGTATCCACCTTCTATTTTTGCTAGTTCTAGTTTTGTGTCCACCTATATTTTCTAGAACTAGGTGTGTATACACTTTCTATCTTCTCTAGTTTTAAGTTTATATCCACTTATCGCTTTTCTAGTTCTACCTATGTATCAACCTTCATTTTTTCCTGCTACTAGATTTGTAAACAGCTTCTAGCTTTTCAGATTTTAGCTTTGTAACTTGCTTCTAGCTTTTCTAGTTATAGTTTTAAATACACCTATATTTTCTATTTCTAGCTTTGTATCACACTTCTATCTTTTCTAGTTCTAGCTGTACGCCCAGCGCCTATACTTTCTAGATCAAGCTTGCATCCAGCTTCTAACTTTTTATTCTAGTTTTGTATCCAGCTTCTAGCTATTCTAGTTCTAGCTTTTTAATACTCTTCTATTTTCTAGTTCTAGCATTGTCTTCAGCTTCTAGTTTTTATAATTCTTTCTTTGTATCTAGCTTTTCTAGTTTTAACTTTGCATCCATATTCTAGCTTTTCTAGTCCTAGCTAGTTCTAGCTTTGTACCCACCTCGGTGAGCATCACTGCTACATTTTTCATTGAGCTATCAGCGGCCTTTAAGAGCTAACCTGAGATTTCCTGGCTATTTCACAACGCAATGGCGATTAGTAATGACTCGATCACTGGAAAGTGACAGAAGAAATGACTAAGCATTAGCGCTCTTTCATTAAGTACAGATATTTTTTGAAAATAAATAAAAGAAAACGACTCGAAGCTTTTGTTCGATACATATTTGGTTAATTACTACGTTGAATTTAGCTTTAACTAGCTTAATTTTACTAATTTTAATTTGACAGATGAACTTTTAATTACAGATGAGAAATGAAAAATTATGTGTGGTAGATTCATTTTTTAATCATAATTATTTATATAGATAACTATTTTGTTTGGTTTGGTCGTAAGCTTTTGTCTTTCCTTTTGGAATCTTCAGACGAGAGTCTTGGGAATAAGGTGAGGCAGATTTCTCCTTCAGCTTCCCAGAGTCTTGCCTCCTTTGCCAGGTAAGTGATGCGAAGCGAAAGCTGCAATGAATGGTGCCCAGAAGGTGAAAGAAGTAAGGTTAGGAGAGTAGTGTAGAGAAGGGGAGGAACAGCAATGAAGTATAGTTGAAGGGCGAATAGGTTGCCAGGAGATCTCACTAATCTCTCTTCCTTATTTTGAATGGTGACCCGTATTTGTATTCTTAAAAGTGGTAAAGTTAGTATAGGTGTAAATGGAATTAAAAATAATGATGAGATGGAAAAGAACTAACAGATTTTCAAAGTGATGCAAAATGCATGGAGATCAGACTAATCGCTGTTATTATGGTGTTCCGATTCTGGTGGGCCTTATATAGGGATGGGGTTAAGAGTTGTGATAATACTTTCAATGGAAGAGGCAAAGAATTCGATATGAGGTTGTGCGTTATGTGCTGAGGTCAGGTTTCACTTCTTTGATGTAAAAAACTTTCAGAATCTTCATGTGACGAGTATCTAAGTTCCTCCCAAAGATGTTGATGTTTGAGACGATTATTTTTCTCACCATTTGTTGGTCGTGTTCATTGTCAAAATGAATTATAATGTCACCTTCTTGAATGTAAATGGCCAATCTTCGGCGGAGGTCTTGAATGGTCACAGTGCGTCCAAGCACACTGGGCATGACGTCAAGTGAGTGGCATTGACTCAGCGTCGAACAGCTAGTTCGTAAAGGGAGGGGCGGAAAGTACCAGTCGCCAGGCGGAGAGCGATGTGTCAGATTAGATCCCCCTTCCGTGGTAGATGCTAGGATGCATGCGAGTAAATCTCACATCCGTATTCGAAATTTGAGCGGAAATGTGAAAGGTAGAAGAGGAGAAGTGTAGCCCTATTGGTACCCCACCTGGTGAACGCCACAGAGCAAAGAATGTCCATAGCGTGGTATAGAAGACCATAGGGCTGGGTATATGCGCCTCCTAGGTGGGTATCTGTCGAATACAAGACCAATTAATTAATGCAAGCCTACCACATCAAAGCGAGTCCCATTCAGGTCCAGATTCAGGTAGAAGTGATGCCCTTGAATGCGGCAAAAGTGGACTACTTTGGTTTGGGGCTAAAAAAAGAGAAACCTCTGCGTTTTGGCATGACGAGAGAGGCTCGTTACGAAAGAGGTTCAGAGCTTATTGGAGCCGAGGCTGCAAAGTAGGCATCTGAGAAGCCCCAAAGAGATCGAAATGTCGTCTACGTAGAGAGCGGCGAGAACATTGATCGGCAGCACAGAAGTGATACCGTTGATGGTTTCGGCAAAAAGAAGGACACTAAGGACACTTCCCTGCGGGATACCTCTTACCCGACGGGCTCAGAGAGACACTCTCCTTCCCTTGTAGGCGAGATCAACGATATCGTAAGAACTCAGAAAAATATGGGTGACCCCATAGAATGGAGGGTCTTCGTGATACCGTAAAGCCACGTTTTCCTAAATAAAAAAAAACACCTTGGCAAAATGCTGCCAATGGCGTTATCTCCTTCGGGCGCTTAGCGGAAAATGTCAGGTCCGATAAGCAATTCCAGCGCTTCTCTTGCCTAATATATTTCTCTTGGAGGAGCGCTTTAGGGTTTGTCATCTCCCGTATTTGGAGGGAAAAGCGGACATCTGTTACGTTTCGTCCAACTTTGGGCAAGGGTAAGAGAGATGAGGTTCCCTTGGTGCTGCTCACATTTCGGGGGCAGTTCCAGCAACGCTCAAGAGGGCATCTATGCCCATATTCCCGTGTGTTTCATTCTCCTTGCGGAAACAAAAAAATGGAGATGTTTAAAAAGAGTTAGAGCATGATGACGCTGAAATTCCACTAAGGACAAGGTAGATACTTCATCCACACCATCTTATTTGCTCCCTTCAAATGCCTAAGTGGCTTTTTATGTGTGGTTTCTTCACCCAAAACTTTACTACCTGAGAATCGTAAGTATACAAAACAACCTGGGGTCTAAATGGTAATTTGGTCAGTGGCTTGTAAAGGTTCGGGGGGGTTTTTGGAACCTATATGGTAGAGAAGAAGACAGATAACTTTGTTGCTTGAAAGATTTGGTGTGCATTTGGTTCAATACAAATATTAAATTCACCGTCACTAATGCTGTCCAGTCGTGTTGCAGGAGATTCATTTTCAAATTCCCATTTCAGACATAAAATCCTCCTTTTTCATTTTGAATACTGCAGCCACTACTAATTCTATCCTCACCAGAGGGCGCATGTAGCCTGCGCACTATTTATGCTCATTTGCATCAAAGTTTCAAAATCGTAGAGAAGATGCTCTCACAGCAGAATTTTGCGTCATGTTGTCTTTACGGTTTTTTCTCTATCAACGTGATATTGGGATTATCTGGTAGAGAATAATCTGCGTCGGTTTTATTTTGAATGGAAAATAACTGCCAATTGTTGCCATTCAAAGAGTCTGATGCAATTAAGGATGCTTTCATATCGTATCCACTTTGTGTTTTCTTTGAAGTCAATTTCAATCCTTTGGGATGTTTCGTAAATTATTATCGTTGCCGGATATCTTTTCAAGTCACTCAGAGAACCATTCATTTCCGAGGAAGGTCAAAAGGGAACTCTGTGTCGCAGTTCACGGGGAATTGGTTATCGCGCCACTGATGTCTCGAGAGTGTGATGTTATTTCCACTGGTGTGGGCTCGCGTGACGCTAGAAAGAGAATCTGGGTCTAAAATCACTAGTTCCACTGAGTCCGTACGTACCCCAGGGGAAAACGGATTAATTAGGACATGTAAAAAGATTGATTTTTTTTTTACCACTTTCACCCTTAATTTATATATTGATTTAAGGGTTATTATATTATATATTTATACATATATATCAGTGGCGGCTCCGGCACTCGGGCTGTTCGGGTTAGCCCGAGTATAAATTTAGTAAAGTAAACGTGTATTTCCAAGCTTATTTAATTTCTGCCAACACTGACTTGGACTAAGTAGTTTAAGCCAATAACTCAGGCCCCTTTTATTGAACCTGGTCGCAGTTCATATATTTTCGTTCAGCGTCTGTCGGTCGTCTTAGAGGTTCCCTGTGTCAAAAAATATCATTCATAGCAGACTTTCTTTCTAATTTGTTCCCACACGCTTGACTCGGGCTCAGAAGTTACAGCCCGAGTTGTTATCTATAATCGTAAAAATTAAAAGTAATCAAAATTCAATGTTTTCTTGAAACAATAGATTTCTAAATATATTGGGATTTAAATTAAAATCTATAAAAGGTTTCTATTTTACGATATTCTTAAAGGAACGAAAAATTATTCAGCAACTCGGACTAATACAAACGAACTTGGTAGGTGTAAAATACTAACTGGCACGAATAATCGTAAACAACGTTAGTCTCCTGAAGTTCACTCGTCGGAGGGAGAAACATGTTCTTCATAATACAACTACTCGTTCTCTCGGTCTTGTAATATATTATCAGGTTGATACTTGAATTAGGGTCTGCTGGAGTGAAGTTTCGGTGTAAAATGGCTTTGAGAGCCGTTTCGTCTCCACGATAGCCTGTGTTCATAGGACTTTATAGTAAAGGACGATGGTATTATTTTTCGGTGCAGGGTGAGCCTTAATACCAGCGGCCAATTTCATTTTTTTACTTTATAACGGCGTCGATAGATTCATGTGGGTAGCCGTTATTCACTAGAACTAAGGCATTAAGAACGGATCTGCTGTAGCGCTTAGGACACTCAGAGGAACCATTTAGTCAGAAACCTAAGTTTTGGGCATTGACATACACTTGGGTCGTAAATTTGGACTCACGGGAACTGAAGAGAATATCAAGGAAAAGAAGGGATCCTTGTGGTCTTCTGTTTCGAGGATGAAGTTTAAACATGAGTTGCTCTTGAAAACATCCTCTAGGGCATTAAATTGCTCGAGGTTATCTATATTTAAAAGTATGTCGTCAATATAGCGCGCATAAATGGGAGGTTTGAGTGCTATACTTCTTTTGAATATCTTGTTCTCGACTGTACCCATGTAGAAGTTGGCAAAGAGGATGCCAAAGGGTGACACCATCGATTTGTGCGTACATTTTTCCGTCGGGACCATAGAACGGGGCTTCTTTTGTGCACGTTTGGGGGAGATTGCACGTTTGTGCACGTTTGGCGCTTCGGAAAGCGGTAAGAAGGAGATGCAAAGAATACAAAACAAGTGCATTTATATTATCACCAATACACGCAGAAGGGATGGAAGGAGGCAAGAGGATCTGCGCAGAGCGACGAACATTAGGCCGCTCAACACCGTCTTAAAGGAAAGAGCGTCGGATATGAAAGAGAAAATAACGTTAAACAACACCGAGGACATTAGAGCACTCAGCGAAGAAAACCAACGAGGTCTATGCCATTCGAGATTCCCAAGCACCGTCAACAAGCTTAGGAACGTGGTTGCCCCGTACTTTGCATAAAAAAGAACTACCAAGAAGACCGATGAAGAAACACAACCAACATAAGTATGAAACACAAAACACACGAATACAACCAAACAAGGAGAAACTAACATAAACATATACTAATACAAATAGTATACACGTAAGAATCAGTTATGAGACAAAAAACATAAATGAATAGTAATTAAAGAATCAAACAACACGTCAAGGAATCAAGAACGATAAATTTGAACATTAATACAAAGGTTTAAACATCAAATAATTTATACATATATATATATATATATATATATATATATATATATATATATATATATATATATATATATATATATATATATATATATATATATATGTATATATCTCTCAAAGTAGCACGATAGAATGATGGAAATGAATCCATTAAACCACATTGAAAGAGAAAACGAAATAATTTTTCCTTGCAGTAATATTTTTATTACCTCTTTCGAAAAATCCATGCAGGGAAGCGATTCGAGCCAGGCACACTGAGGCAGCGAGCACCGCTGCGTAGTGTACTAACGGCATACTTTTAACTGTGATCAAAGCGGTGCTCGCTGCCTCAGTGTGCCTGGCTCGAATCGCTTCCCTGCATGGATTTTTCGAAAGAGGTAATAAAAATATTACTGCAAGGAAAAATTATTCCGTTTTCTCTTTCAGTGTGGTTTAATGGATTCATATATATATATATATATATATATATATATATATATATATATATATATATATATATATATATATATATATATATATACATTGGTATATATATGGCAGAAACAATACTAAAGAAACAAAAACATTAAAAGCAAAGAAAGAGATTAGCCTCATCTCCAGGCAACTTTGCTAATCTTGCAACCCTAAGACTTCCTTATCTTCATCACTATTCCCAACCCCACTATTCTTGTACACCACTATCTCTCACACTCACATACTCACCATATCCCTCAGATTCAGATACCTAATTTATAATCAAAATAAAACTACAAAAACAAAATAAAAGATAGAAATACAAACAACGAAAATTAAAGCTTAAATAAAATCAGGCGCATAGAGCGCAAATTATAATCATATTAAAACTAAAAAGACAAAATAAAAGAAAGAAATACAAACGACGAAAATTAAAGCTTAAATAAAAGGAGGCAAAATGCCCAATGACAGTATAAAAAATAAACAAAAAGGCAAAAAAGTTAGCATATTAAATTACTTGAAAGGCTTGAAAGCCAGGGAGGAACTGACATAAGAGATAATTTAGATAAACCTAGAAAGGAATAACTCGACCGTCATGGACGGTCAAAACAAATCTTGACGCAGAAAATAAAATACAAAGTTAAAAAAAAGAAAAAGAAATGACAGAGATGCCCTCGACACCAGGGCAATCTAGAAAACCACGACATATCTATGAAACCTACCACACATTTCATTACTTCAATGAACTTGAACTTGAACTAAATAATTGTCATTGATCATTCCCTGAAGATGACCTGACACGGTCGAAAGACGTCTCGGAATGAATTATATCTTTTGTGAGTGTTTTTGTCTCGCCTCACAGAACCAGTAAAACAACTTGTAAGGAGAATGAAGAGAGTACAAGTCAGTCAGAGTGAATAACGCTGCCATTGCTGTAGACCCTAACTGATTATATATATATATATATATATATATATATATATATATATATATATATATATATATATATATATATTAAAATACGGCCATTACATTTTCTTTAATACCTATAGTAGTGGTTCTCGGCCTAGTAATAACTCTAGTTTCTGTAGTGGTTGTTGTCGTTGTGGAAGTAAGAAGGTGTGGTTAACCTTTGCGAGTGACGTTGGAAGGATGAGCAAAAGAATCTGACCTTTCGTAATCGATTGAGAGAAATCCCTAGGTTGTACCGATCTCCCAGGAAGTCCCTCGCTCGAGCGGAACAACCAAGGCCGACCACACTGTACCCACAGAGAATCGCGTGCCCTTCTGCTTCCTACCACCCCAAATGTTTACTTGGTTTAGGTATCTACTACCTATTTCGCTCACATTAACTTCTTTACTTCAGAGAAAAGCCTCTATTGGAATAATGCATTTGCTCTCGTTGGATTACACATTTTTAAATAAAAATCTCAATCGTTTGTCCCTAACTCTACCTAAGGACGGGGATTTGTTCCCGTCTGGTATAAAAGTAAGGTTTTCTTGTTGCTTTTAGGACTATTTTTTTAGTAGGGTGCGAGCGGTAACATACTTGTATTGTTATTTGTGAAGATGAGATTTTTTTTTTAATCTCTTTTGTGTCGTAAACTGCCATAAATAAACAGAAAATCGTGATAGAATTTGGTGAACATTACAATGGCTGGTTGAAGATTATGACGTCACAAACGCGATGGGGTAATTATTATTGTTTCACATTTTTAACAACGGAATGGACTTTATGGTTTTTAAAATAACCTATATTTTGCAACCCTGGTAGCATGTACAAAATAAAATCAATTTGCGTCAAATTTCAGTGATCATAGGTAGTAAGACAAGAGTACTTTACAGAATTTTCAAAGTACCATGTTCTCTCTACCCCTCACTCATAGAATTTCGATTCATTATTAGGGGATTAAATAGTTAATCTAAACAAAATAACACTCATTTAATTACTCTAAGTTAGAATACAAATATCTAAATTCCAATAAATACATATACCAATGATTTAGGTAGCATGTAAACTGACTTTATAACTGAAAATTGTTCTGTTTTTGGTTGATTAACAGAAATGTTTCATAAACAGCATGTTGCAAATATTTGTCATCGGAGGCAAAGAAAAAACACCAATAGAGTCAGTGGTCACTTTGGTCACTAGTATATTAGAAATAGCGAGTTGCGTCATACACGATTACATAATCTTTAACTAGCAAGATTTCACTAAGAATATATCTTTCACCACAGCTCTTTCACCGCAAGAAGCCGCCAGATGGGCCCCTTAAAAAAATGACCACAAGAAGCAACCACAGGTTAGTCAAGAGAAAGAGGAAAATACATATAAAACAAGAGAGAGTCAAACTCATGACAAACAAAACAACCACATTAAAACATAACGCCAAGGTAAAATATATACCTTTCGAATACACTACCAGACAAGTTTAATGAACTTAATCAAATGACAATCCTCATTAGATAACAACAAATAAAATATATGACTGAAACTCTTTTACAATGTCGTCGTCTTGGCTATTCCTCTAAAGGTCTTTATTCTGATGAAGAACGAATGTGACTGTGCGTGTGTTTGTTCAGCTTGTTTTTGATGTTGCACACGTTTCTTTACAAATCAGCCAGCTGATGCCAATGGTAAGGAAGCAAAGACGACGGGAGCTGGAAGACTTGTTACAACCTTCAAAGCCGTTCAGTTTGTGGTAGCTTCATCCGTCTGCAACTTTAGCGAACTACAGAAAGACAGGTCCATCTAACACAAAAATTAAGTGAGTGTCGTAGAATGACTCCCGACGATACCATATATTACACTATTCGTTGAGGGAACTTCCTTAATTATCTTTAGAATGCGTTTACTGTCTGGCGGCCGATATTATGTATCTTCGATATGCTTAAGAAGTGGAACTGAGCTCAAGGATAATAATATTGCTATCATTAATAAAATAGAGTTTTATTAATAATAACTACCAACAAACACAAGAAGGAAAATATTGACATAAACAGAATGGAAAGGGTCGTGGAGACTCGGGCTAATCCAAGGATTTAAGGGATTAAAAAAGGTAAAAAATATGGAGTTAAAGAGATGGGATGGTTCGATAAACCATTTAAAGAACAGGATAGAATTGACAAAAAGGGATCAATACTCAAAAGGTGACGTTTGGCTTACGTAACTTTTCATTAGGGTGCAGTGGAAGGTACTTGAAGGAATATTCGGTCCGCTGGCGAGTTCCAGCCAAAGGGGGGGGATAAAAGGATCCTGACGAGGCGTCTTGGAAAGGAGAACCTTTACTCGACGAACGGCTTGAAGAACAATGGCTGTTCTAGGTTGTTCTCTTCTGAACAAAGGGGGGATGAGAACCGTCTCTTGTCTACGGGCTCAAGAACAATGGCTGTTCTAATGTTGTTCTCCTTTGAACAACAGGGGGGGGTGAGAACCGTTTCTTGGCGAAGGGCTCAAAACGAACAATGGCTGTTCTAATGTTGTTCTCCTTGAACAACAGGGGGGGATGAGAACCGTTTCTTGGTGAAGGGCTCAAAACGAACAATGGCTGTTCTAATGCTGTTCTCCTTGAACAACAGGGGGGGATGAGAACCGTTTCTTGGCGAAGGGCTCAAAACGAACAATGGCTGTTCTAATGCTGTTCTCCTTTGAACAACAGGGGGGGAATGCTTGGGGACTTGACGTCGGAAAGGCTCGAACCTTTGGCACTCAAGGAATATTGTCCTCCTTCTGGACAAGTGATGGTGAATCTCGAGGTCGAGGTCCCTTGGCGCACAAAGGGAGAGAGGGTCGTGGTGATGTTTCGCGACGAAAATCTGGATCTCCAATCTGATCTTAGTGGTAAAGTTTCCATATAAATAGCCAGGACATCTCCTTGGCGTGGGGGAAAATGGAGTGAAAGCTTGGAGGGAACGCACAGCCGGGCCGGGGAACAATGCCTTATCTGTTCATAAGCCTAACTCGATCTGGCGAGGTCGGCGTATGGGGGCGAACGGGGGGACGATAACCTCCTTGTTTAAACATTGGCATCCGGTAGCTGAGATAAGACTCCAAGCCTCGAATCGAAGATGCACGTGGGCAGCATCGTGGTTTTAAATAATACGGGGTAGGAGTTGAAATTAAACGCAGCTTCAACACGTTCTATCACACCCCTCCATTCCAGGGAAAGTTGTCACTTCGAAAAAAAAAGAGAGAAGGGACAACGATAGAGCTCCGTTGTGGGGAACTCGTTTTCTTGTACCAACCGTACCTTCCTGCACCTAACTAGTATTACCTCAATACATATGATTATTTTGATCTTTAGATTACAGGGGAAAATAACCTTTAATACAACTTAATCAAAAAAAAAAAGGGCATGGAACAATGAAATGATATAAACTTAGTACATACGGGACAAAATAATTTATACGTAAATTAATAAGAACAAATATATATACATACAAAAATTAGACATTGAGCGTTACAAAATTCAGACATATACATTAATTAATTATATTACAAAAGAATCTTAAATTAAGTCGTACAAGACGGTATACACCTACATGGAGATACTAATCCTATGAATACAATTATTCTACGCTATTCGGTAACGCATTTCTACTGAGGGCGTCAGCGACCTGGTTATCGGAACCTTTTATCTAATTTATTTTAAACTGATACTCTTGCAAGAGTAAACTCCAGCGCATGATGCGGCCGTTTGAGTGTCTCAAATTCCTAATATAGGCTAACGGACGGTGGTCGGTTCCTATTTGAAATTCTTTACATATCAAGTACAGCTTGAATTTGTCTATGACCCAGATAATTGATAGAGCTATCTTTTCTCTAGTGGCATATCTCTTTTCGCGTGGTAATAATTGACGACTAGCATATGCAACTGGATGACTCGTTCTGTCATCCACGTATTGAAGGAGTACACCTCCAATGCCCTCGTTGATCACGTCGGTCTTAACCCCAAAGGATTTTTCCGGGTTGGGCAACTTAAAAATGGGGGCAGAAATGAACTTACTTTTGAGCTGATTAAAATGGGAAACAGCGACATCATTCCAACGTAAACGATCGGAGAAATTCTTTTCCTGAAGGGGGCATAGGGGGGCCGAAATTGCAGCGAAATTCGGAACAAATCGCTGATAGGGAGAAGCTGATCCTAGGATCGATCTTAATGGCTTCTTTGTAATCGGGAGGGGCATGTCGGCGATTGCCTTAATCTTGTTCTCGTGGGGACCTAACTTGTTTTGTCCTATTTTGAAACCCAAATATTTGATGGTTTCGTGGGCAAAATGGCATTTGCTGGGGCCAATGGTGAGGCCATTTTCACGCAGTTGCTCGAAAAGAGCTAATAGGGTGGGTAAATGGTGATTCCATTTAATTAGTTCTTGTAGCTGACTCTTCTGACGTGGTGTCAGCTGCGCGTCACTATCCAGGTCAGAGGGTTCCAAAGACTCGCCTTGTAGGGAAGGAGGAGGGTAATCGGCATCAGGTTGGATGCACACTGTCTGGATTACATTAAGGGACTCCGCGGGGCAATCCTCTTCAAGCGCCGATGCTTCGTCCAGTTCTACGAAGGTATCTCCATGGGCGCGTTGGGGGTTCTTTTTTTCTTGGGGTCCAGGGACAGTCTCCGTGTCCTTGTCTGGGGCCTTATCCCTTAAGGGTGTTAGTGATTCACATTCCTCTTTTGCCGTCCTAAAGTCCTGGTTAGGGGTCTCCGAGAAATCGGACGGTATCGGGGTTCTGATGGGGACGGGCTCCTGGGCTTCTTTCTTATCTCGGCCTTGAGGAAGGGCGGCCTGAAACACAGGGTCGAAACTTACTTGGGGGCTCTGTCCTATAAGTACGGAACAGAATTGTATGGGTGCTACAATGACTTCAGCCCAGCCATTATAATATTGACACTGCAGGTAACATCTAGCGACGGGGAATCGGTTCGCCCGCCCAAGTTGGTCATGTACCACCGCAAATTTTTCGTGGTTAGAGGCCACTGGGAGGAGTTCGTCGGACACGATGAAACACGTACATCCTGTGTCCCTGACGAGAGTCAATACTCGGCAGCTGTCCACGCTGCCCTCCTCATATTTCAAAGTTCCCGATGAACTTTTACCAAAAACAAAATTTACCTGGTGGCCTGACGGAGGGGGAGAAGTTTCTGCTTGGGTCTGCACCACCGGGGGAGCCGGGGTTGCATTAATCTGGTGAACTTGGTGGGCTGGTCCGCTTTTAAGCCTAGAATTTTGGGGGCAATTCCAGCTCATGTGGTTTTCTACACCACAGGTGAAGCATATGGTTGGTCGCTTCGGGAAGAGAGATGGAGGAGAAGTCTTAACGGGAGGTTTGGAGTCCCGTTGTTGGTTTTGGGGAAAGAAGTTTTTGGGTTTTACGGGGCTCGGAAACTTTGTCAGCTTTCCTGGGAAGGAGCGCGAATCCTTCCTTCTTTCTTCTCGTTGGATTTCTTTTTCTCGTTCTTCTCGTTGTATTTTTCTTTCTCGTTCCTCTCGTCGGATTACTCTTTCCCTTTCTCTTTCTTCTCTTTTCCTTTGAAATTTTTCTTCAATCCGAGCTAATTCAATCTGATGGTGAAGCTCAGTTTGTCTTAACCATGCCTCTCTTTCTCTTTCTTTCCTTTGCTCCTCTTGAATGTACTCAGTTAGTTCTTTTCCGGAAAGTCCACAGGACTCTCCTTGCGCTTTAAAGATTTCAAACTGAGTCATCTTTGCACTTGGGGGCGCACTAGTCAACCAACTAAAATTCCTTGCAACAAGAATTATGCCTCTATAGAATTAGCCTACCTAATTATGGGCACTGACCTATTCGTACTTGGTTTCTCAATCTAAATAACCACTGACTAAAATCACAAAAAAAACACAAACAAATTATTATAACAGTTCCTTGAGCTACTCCAGCTTCTTAAGTTTCAAAAAAAAGGGGATAGCAATCGTTAAAACAAAAGGGAACTACTATATTCTATTATTGTAACGAATAACACTATGCTTTACTCGACTGAGACCAGTGTTTGCAAAGATATAGCGTTAAACCTTACACACCTGATACCAAATTTAAATAGTATATATATATATATATATATATATATATATATATATATATATATATATATATATATATATATGTCGTAGAATGACTCCCGACGATACCATATATTACACTATTCGTTGAGGGAACTTCCTTAATTATCTTTAGAGTGCGTTTACTGTCTGGCGGCCGATATTATGTATCTTCGATATGCTTAAGAAGTGGAACTGAGCTCAAGGATAATAATATTGTTATCATTAAAAAAATAGAGTTTTATTAATAATAACTACCAACAAACACAAGAAGGAAAATATTGACATAAACAGAATGGAAAGGGTCGTGGAGACTCGGGCTAATCCAAGGATTTAAGGGATTAAAAAAGGTAAAAAAATATGGAGTTAAAGAGATGGGATGGTTCGATAAACCATTTAAAGAACAGGATAGAATTGACAAAAAGGGATCAATACTCAAAAGGTGACGTTTGGCTTACGTAACTTTTCATTAGGGTGCAGTGGAAGGTACTTGAAGGAATATTCGGTCCGCTGGCGAGTTCCAGCCAAAGGGGGGGGATAAAAGGATCCTGACGAGGCGTCTTGGAAAGGAGAACCGTTACTCGACGAACGGCTTGAAGAACAATGGCTGTTCTAGGTTGTTCTCTTCTGAACAAAGGGGGGATGAGAACCGTCTCTTGTCTACGGGCTCAAGAACAATGGCTGTTCTAATGTTGTTCTCCTTTGAACAACAGGGGGGGTGAGAACCGTTTCTTGGCGAAGGGCTCAAAACGAACAATGGCTGTTCTAATGTTGTTCTCCTTGAACAACAGGGGGGGATGAGAACCGTTTCTTGGTGAAGGGCTCAAAACGAACAATGGCTGTTCTAATGCTGTTCTCCTTGAACAACAGGGGGGGATGAGAACCGTTTCTTGGCGAAGGGCTCAAAACGAACAATGGCTGTTCTAATGCTGTTCTCCTTTGAACAACAGGGGGGGAATGCTTGGGGACTTGACGTCGGAAAGGCTCGAACCTTTGGCACTCAAGGAATATTGTCCTCCTTCTGGACAAGTGATGGTGAATCTCGAGGTCGAGGTCCCTTGGCGCACAAAGGGAGAGAGGGTCGTGGTGATGTTTCGCGACGAAAATCTGGATCTCCAATCTGATCTTAGTGGTAAAGTTTCCATATAAATAGCCAGGACATCTCCTTGGCGTGGGGGAAAATGGAGTGAAAGCTTGGAGGGAACGCACAGCCGGGCCGGGGAACAATGCCTTATCTGTTCATAAGCCTAACTCGATCTGGCGAGGTCGGCGTATGGGGGCAAACGGGGGGACGATAACCTCCTTGTTTAAACATTGGCATCCGGTAGCTGAGATAAGACTCCAAGCCTCGAATCGAAGATGCACGTGGGCAGCATCGTGGTTTTTAATAATACGGGGTAGGAGTTGAAATTAAACGCAGCTTCAACACGTTCTATCACAGTGAGGTTACTAAAAGACTGATAAATAAGAGGCGGGATGGAACAAGCAAAGAAAGAATTAAATATAACAAACTGAGAAAATTGACTAGAAAATATCTCATGGGAGAACATAGAACATTTTCTAAAAACCTAGTCAAAAACTATGGTAAAAATTTTTAAAAGTGAAAAAAATAAACATAAAGAATGGAATCCAATCATAAACAGAGAAGAGGCCAATAAATGAGTTGAAGAATTCTATCAGGAACAATATGGCAAAAATGGCCACCAAACACTAGATAACAATGGCTCAATAAATGAGTAGGAAGAGCCACTGATAAAGAAAAAGGAAATTTTGTACAGACTCAGGGGCAAGAATGATGATTAAAGTCCCTAGGGATGTTGGTGTGACTAGTGAGAGTGAACATCTTGATGTCCTATTTGCTATTCAATGGAAAAAAATCATTGAAAAAGAAAAATCTATGGCATGGTCCAACGCTTCATTTGGACTTCTTAAAAAGGGGCAATATGTAAGATTTATGGGACTACAAGCCTACCAGGCTCTTATCAACAACATACAACTTACATATAATACTTATAACCAAGAGACTAACTCTAACCTTTGACAGTCACCAGAAGAGGAAGTTTTATAAGCAACTATGAGTATAGTGCATATGGTCATCTGCAGACTGTTCAACGATTATTGTAACGAATTAATGAGCAGGAAATACCTTTCCACATGCGACCATAGACTATTAAACAGCCTTAGACTCAGTAAACACAAATTTAGTTAAAAAAACATTACTTTTTCTACATAACTCACACTGACTTATTCTCCTACATGTATTTACTCAAAATCATCAAAAAAGCTGAACTCAGTCAGTTATAAAATACAAATAAATATGGGATGTGCCAGGGACGCCCCCTCCCTCCACGAAAATGTTGACAGCAGTGCTTGAGAAGATTTTCACAACTCTAGAATGGGAAGAGAATTAATGGGATATTTAAGCCACTTTACTTTACTGGCGACATTTTATTATTTTCCTAAAATCCACAAGAATATAGGCAGCGGTAAAATAATTATTGTGAGTCAGTCTCTCAGTTAGATTGAAAATAAAGTTTTGAGAGGCGAATATATTAAATAATATTTTCAGAAAATAGAGTAGAACAGTTAGAATTGACGATAATTTTTAAAACAAGCACAACTATGTACTCAGGACAGACTGTGACTCCGGATGAGAGCATGAAAAAATAAATCATCAGGAGAAATTAGGTTGGAGTGGAGGAGGAAAGTTTAGCTATATCTTTAGAAGTGTCATACCTCTTTTGATCGAGGGGTGTAAGAAAAGTGCAATGAAAAAAATAAAGAACGAAAGTAGCGTGCAAACATCTTCCTGCGTTCCCGGATCACCCTTGGTAAGCGGTGTATCGACTCCGCCATCCTGAGTCAAAAGGCTCATTCAATCGCCCGGTTGCATGTCTCGGTATGCTACATAGTCCTTTTCCTGCCTAAAATTTAACGTAGTTACTAAATGCATTATACGACTCCCAACATGCGTTAGTGGAACTTGGGGACACTGAATACAAAAACTGAGGACAACCCAAAGAAACATAGAACGCTACGTGTTAGAAATGAATTGCAAGAACCATAAAATTAATAAGTGGATAAGAACACAAACATAAGTGACAGATAAAATAAATAGAATAAAGGTTATGAAGTGTAAATGGGTATGAACAATTACTAAAAGAAACGATAGATAATAAACGA
The DNA here is from genome assembly GCA_963969495.1 of Ceratothoa steindachneri. NCBI lineage: Eukaryota > Metazoa > Arthropoda > Malacostraca > Isopoda > Cymothoidae > Ceratothoa > Ceratothoa steindachneri. Next base: position 32,107,182 of record OZ018322.1, read on the forward strand.
AAGAAATCCTGAACCGGGTTTATTTATACTTAAAGAAACCCAGAAAACAACTAAGAAGAAGAGCATCGCATAATCAGGGGAGGATTGTGGTCAGTGGAAGCGCCTTCGGCACGTCTTTGAGGATGAAATGGGCTGACGACTTTTATGATGCTACGATAAGTAGGGCAAAGGAAGAGTGAGAACAAGCAAGAAGGAAGAAAATGTAGTGAAATTTTTAAAGATTAGATTGCTTTTAACAGGTTCAAGTATCTCTCAAGTGCTCTCAATTATTCTGACTTATGACCTTATGACCATATGACCTCACGATCTTCAAAACTTTCAACAAGTGGGCAAATCCGACCCATATTAGTTTTCTTTTAATAATTCCAGGACTAACCTTGTGAGAATCTTGGTAATTATACCATTCGAAAGAGAATGTAAAAGAACATAAGGGTTTCAAATTTCGTTAGAATCGACCGAATAGTTACGATGTTATTGGAAAATAACTCATTGAAAAGTAAAACGGTTACTATCCGACCGATCTACCTACGGACCAATATAATAACTTTTCGAGTAGAGTGTACGAGACTAAAAACCCACACGAACAAATCGTACACAGACGCACAACACTCAGTAAATTGCTTTGGAAAATTAGTTGACTGAAAATAGAGTGGACACCTCCGAAAGCATTTCAGTCAGAAAAGTTTTGTAAAAGGTGACTAGGGTAAGGAAGGTAGAGAAAATGTGTAGAAGTTACATGCCTGAGAAAGGTAGATACTCTACTGGTGTGGAACACTTTGAAATGTGTTGAAATTAAATCGCCCTCCGTGGAGGAAAAGGTGATTTATTCACAACAGTACAGATTGCTGTTAGATGGCTTGAGTGAAAGAAATTGTTATAATGAATGAATAGTTACCAGCTCTTAGAAAATATGGAGTAGTGGTAGTTCGCCAAACTGCTTTTATCCAGGTGTATCCTACCGGATAATTAAATAGACATAAAGGTTAGTATGAGATCGCTGGTAAGCCCAAGGAACAACAAGGGCTGGCCCTCTTTGGAAAAGGGAAGATGCGGCAGGAATTTTTATGTTATGAGACCAAACACCGTTCAAGTGGAACCTTCGTCGCTCCGGGGCAGAGGGACCTGTTCCACGTCAGATGTATGTGGATATCCATTCCTTGGAAGGGAGAGTGTGTGTTGTGCTGCAAAGATGGGAGAGAGAGCAATGCTGTTAATTGGCTACGTGTGTGATGAAATGTGTAAGATCTCCCTACCCAGTACAGGGATGAGCACACACAGCGCGTCCAACAATTGGTAGAGAGATCTCTAACTTGCGGTGACGTTTATGTCCGATCTTACCAGACTCGAACCCTTTACCGCGACTTTAGCGGACTAACGCCGTATCTACTCGGCTAGCAAGATCTCTTAGAGTATATGTAAGTATGACGTAGAAAAGGTATAGGTGTTTTTTGCTGGACGAGGGTTCTTAGTGTACTTGTAATGGTGTGTATTGGTGAAGGAGGGGAAGAGGTGGGTTTAAGATGATGGATGAGCGGCTACTTGAGAAAATGGGTGAATGGGAGGGATGTTGGTAACCCTTCGGTAAAATGTCTACTCAGGAGTGCGAATGAAACTAAGAGACGAGGAGCTCAACAAAGTGACGGGAAGCTCGAAGGTTAAAAGGACTTTAGTGAAACGCCGAGGTAGTGAGACTTCGAAACCCTTGATTGAGCAGTTCGAGTTCTTGCTTCAACCAACTGTACCATCGACTATATGGTCAAGGGATGTGTACTTGGTGTCGACCGAGCTTCAGCGGAAAGGGAAAGTTTTGCTAAGTTTTCAGCTATGGTTGAAGAATGAATACAAACTCAGATTCTTAATTTATTAATTGACATTAGATTATTCTGGTTGAAGACAATTGACGATGTACGAATGAGATGGAATACAACCAGTTTTCCAAGAATGGGCGACCTGGGCAAACGGAGCTCGCTACTGATGGCAGCCACTCGAGAGAATGGCAGATTCAAGTGTCCTCCGGCAACGCTCGCGCCCGATAGCAGTTGATGACTCGTGGACAGAGCAACTACGAGGTGCTGCGTACCTGTACTATTCCCCTAGATTCCTCCTCATGAAAAGAGTGAGCCAGGCGAACAATTTTGAAGATTCCTTCATATGAATGATATGTACATGTGTTGATATGTACGCATCTGGTAGCAAAAGTTTAATTAGTAAAGTGCTTTGGTGGATGCTTTCTCGAAGGTCGAATGCTATGTCGAATAAGGCAAGGGGTATCAAGAGTTACTTTCGCCATGACACGGAAAGGCCACAGGGGCAAAGCAGGACGTTGTATTTTGCAGTGCGTTTAAGATTTAAGAAACTATGGCGAAGATCTTTGGTTCAAATGCGTTTTTATAACTGTATATTTTTTAGACAATGAATGAACTTTCAAGGTGTTTTGTTTGTGCCCATGGCCGCGCCCTAAGGCAACAACAAATTGATCTGAACACTAGTAAACTGAGGATTTCTTTCTTTCAGGCGCAGCTTACAAGGCTACTTGTCAAACCAGGGACGAAATAGCGTGCATTTTTTGCTGAACCGGAACCTCATTCGCCTACGGCAGTAGGTCACTTTTTGAGATTTGTGAGTAAATAATTAGGGTATTAGAGGGGCAATTTGGCATAGTAAATTATGAAAAAGCTTTCATTGCTATTTCAATACGTGATCTACCAACTTCTTTGCACTACACTTTTTTCGCAAGATAATAATGATTTGTAAGTTCATTAGCAAATAATACACGTTAAAAATAAAAAAATAAGAACAAAATAAATCATAATTTTTAATATTTAGCGGAAAAAACTTTAATACCATTCATAAAATCTAAGTACCTAACCTAACCTGTTAGGATTGCGAGGATTATTGCACAGGGTTGCACGTGTGTCTGTGTGGGCATGCCTGAACGCATGTAAGTCCAAAGAAGATAGTTTGGATTTCCTCCTGTATTGGGTTCTCCCCCCTCCCTCTCTATGGCCTACCTTTTAGCGATCGAAGACTGACCATATGGTTTATGGTTATACAATAGGGAAAGGGCAGTTGATCTTCTTAGGCATATGGACAAGGCGCTATTGCCCTTCCCCACCTCCTCTGCGATCGGCACAGTAGACACGCTGGTTTATGGCTTTACTATGGGTATAGGGTGTTTCGGCTCGGATACCTTGCCTCAACTTCTTCCCCCTAATTATCCCCCAATTCCCACCTTTCCCATTGCTTGAAGATCCCCTTGCAGGAGGAACAAAGGGCCACTATTCATCACAAGCTGGAGGAAGAACCAACTCGCTGAAACCCCCATCTACCCAAACTCCTGGTCTCTGGGCAGAACCGTGGCGAAGCTTGAAGAAGAAGGAACCGTTTACACTCAAAACTCTCTTCAAACGCTGTGACTCGACCGGACGGAAACCTTCTGAAGTATGGAGGCACCGCGAACGACTCCTCCTCGCAAGTATGGTCCTTGCCCAGGTTCTCCGGCTAAGGTAACTTCTTATACCCTCTTTCTCGCATTGGTTCTGCGCGTTCCCTCGAATTCCCATCAAACTCTATCTTCCCTTTGCCCCCCCCCCCTCCCCTCTCTCACATAAATTATTTTAACCTTCGGTCCTTCAAACTCTTAACCTTCTATCCATTTCGGAACCATTAAACTTCTCTCAAACTTCAAAATACCCTCAAACTAAACTCTAACTAACGAGGGCATTCGGAACTAAACACCGGATAAGTTCTCTGGAGAGATCACTATACTTTCCAAATAATTGGACACTAATGTCTCTCACTTAAGCGCTACCATCTTGCTTAGCTCTGCCCTGCTTTCGGGGTAATAATTCTAACAAACCTAACTTAACCTAGGTTAGGTTAAGTTAGGTACTCTGATTTTATGAATGATATTAAAGCTTTTTCCGTTAAATATTAAAAATTATAATTTATTTTGTTTTTATTTTTTAGTTTTATCATGTATTGTTTGCTAATGAACTTACAAATCATTATTATCTTACGAAAAAACTGTAGCGCAAAGAAGTTGGTAGATAAAAAAAAATTTGGTAGATCACACATTGGAAGTTACCCAATTTTCTCAATAGGGGAATTGACAAGTGATCATAACTCACTATGTATTAAATCGGGTCGACAACATAAACTGTACCTATTTGATCAAATGAATCAGTCTGTAATTTTAGTATATTCGTAGTGTAACTATCGTGCTAAGACAATCTTCACGTTCACACACACGCAATCAAGCCAGTGATTAATCCAAAGAACAAGAAGTTCACTTTCTTCAGATCCGATGGCAGAGATTCGTCCGTCGCAGAGCAGGCGAAAGATTATATCTGTCAAATGACCCCAAAATGTGTGAAATTTGTGGGAAGAAGTTTCGTAGTCTGGTTCGTGATTTTAGAAGACACTCGGCCTCCGAAGACCAACCTGCTAATTTAATGCAATTTAACGCTTACTGTCACACGCCCAAGTCGGTGAAGACTTCCGTAGACGACGAAGGCATCCCTGTTATAAACTAGCCTGTACAAGTATACAAGGATTTGCTGCAAAAGGATGCTTTGCAATTTGCATGGAGGATAACGCTCCCTGCCACACACGGCTACGTTGGTAAAGACCTTCCCTGACGACGAGCACATCACTCTTATGAGCTAGCTTGCACAGAGTCTGGACCTGAATCTCACTGAAAACGTTTGGGAGACACTCGGAGAGAGTTCTAAAGTGATGAATCTGAAAACAATCCAAAGCTCTGGGAATTTCTTCAATAGTTGGTTCTTCCAGTAGCGGCAGATATCAAAGAATCATTGAGAATAATGGCCTCCACAATAAATAGTATTTATAACTTGTACAAATGTTTCCACATTGATAATTTAATCTTTATCTTCCAATATAATACAACTCGTTTTGTTCATCAAAGTGTGAATAAACTTTATCCGTTGGTAGTTTGTACTTGTATGTTGCCGTGCGCCAATTTTAGAAACCTTAAGAGTTTTTCTGGCAAAAGTTATGGAAGATGTGATAGGAATACAGACCTTCTGATCTTTTTGGACAGTACTGTAAACTGCTCTGAACTTTTGCAAGGAAAAAATTGAATTTAAAGCTATATTACATAAAATAATTAATTTAAAAAATATTAATTAACTCTGTGAAATAATTTAGTAACACACAGAAGATGAACTTGACTTCAGTGACAATTGCTAATGAGAATTAAATCGCTTTTCATGCACTTATTTTATTCGCTTCACTTTAGGCACTGTGAAAATACTGTAAATATATGTGAATTAATATTCATAGTTTCCATCGTATTTTAAAGATTTTGAGCGTGCGAAGTGAATTAAATGGTCTTTACGTTCGTTATAATTTATATAACGCGAGTGTAAAACTTGCCGGGCAATTGAGATGTAGCTTGGGTTCGGATTCTCATCAACGATGAGGGAAGGAGCGAAGCGATTAGCCACTGCCTTTGACCTTGAAATGCAGACGATCGTTACTATGGATACCAGTGTGAGATAAAGAAGTCTCGTTTGACAGGCGTTACTCGGAGGCTTATCTGCGTGCGGAGAAAGTGGCTCTGGATTGACTCGTCTGAACTGATCTCTGTGCTTCAGGACAAACCGGGTTTATTCCTTCCCAAATTGGGGGAGTCTGGCATATTCTCTATTTGGAGAAGAAGCTCTTTCCCAAGCAAGTTTATCGAGGGTGAAAAAAGGGAGATATAAGCGCTCATATCTAACATGGCACCATAGGAAGCTCGGCGCTCTCCAATCCGAAGATTGAGCTGGAAACTTGGCCGGAATTTTCTCGTGGTCGTGGGTTTTGAATCCAAGTCGTGCGGGGAAAAAGCAAAGGGCCGTCCTCCACAAGTATGTTTACATGCCTTTCCGTCACGAATTTAAACTCAACTTTGCAGCAATATTCAAAGTTACCATCTTCTACATCTCTACAGTTTAGAAATAGTTGCTTTAGAAATTCCCTGTTAATTAGAAAATTCGCTCAAAGACGCTACCGTTTAAGTGAAACTTGTTCTAATTTCTCGAGTAAAGCTTCTCAGGATTGACAACATCGAACCATATGGCTAAACTACTCTTGGCATTCAAACGAACCATTGAGAACTGAAATAGATTTTATTAAACATCGAATCTGTCAATTACGTCTATTTCAAAATTTTAAAAAAATAAAGCAAACACTAACTAAGTCATCTCCCGCAGAAATTTTATAATTAAAGATTTGTAAAAAAAGTGGTGAAATTAGAGTAAGTGAATATGCAGCTCAGTTCTGGTCTCCTTATCTACAAAAGGATATCGCCAAGTTGGGCAGAGTACAATGTAGGAGGCGAAAGCTGATTCGGGAGCTGCGAAACAGACCCTGTGTAGACAGACTTAAAGAATTGAAATTGCTCCCGCTTGAAGATAGCTGCCTTTGTGGCCACTTGAGGGGAGTCTTCAAAATTCTGAGTGGTTTCGATAATATAAAATTTGATTCATTTTATCACAGCGCTGAAAAAAATCCCGCAAACAAATAGTTAGAAGTTGAAATTAAAGCGTTAATAACGCTTTCATTTCAATTTCTTACTATTTGTTCGAGGGATTTTTTTCAGCGCGGTGATAAAGTGAATATCGCAAAGAAATTTTCCACTTATAAAATCGTTTCAACTTGGAATATACAGGGTGTCCATAAAGTCTCTTTACAATTTAAAAAAAAATATTACAAAGGCAATTGATAAGATATTTTAATCAGACTTGTTAACTGTACTCAGTCGTTTTCATAGTTTTTAATTACATTGCATTTTTGTGTTTCAGGCGTCCTGTTGATTAACGAGGCATCCTTTTAAATGAACCCCTAAAAAATGGCTACTCCTCAAGAGAAGGCACAATGTGCATCGTGGTTTATTGAGAAAAAATAGGACTCAACGAAACTACAGAAAAACGTATGGAAGAGATCCACCATCACGTCCGTCAATTTGAGGATTGTACAAGAAATTTATGAAGACAGGGACAGTGTTAGATAGAAAGAGGAGTCGGCGACCAGGAACATCCGAGGAAAACATCGATCGTGTAAGAGAAGCTTTTTCTCGTTTTCCCACAAAGTCCATCCGTACTGCTGCCAGACAGTTAGAGCTACCACGTTCAACAGTACACAAGGTCCTACACAAGAACTGTACGCTTACAAAGTGCAACTCCTACAGGAAATCGAGCTAAACCAAGACGAAAAGAGTTAACATGCTGCAACTGAAGATGAAACATTGCTCCGGCGAGTTTGTTTTAGTGATGAGGCAACCTTTCATGTTTCAGGGAAACTGAACAAACACCATCTGGGGATCACAACATCCCCACCTGACTAGAGAAGTTCAGCGAGATAATCCCAAAGTGAATGTCTGGTGTGGGATTATGTGCAATCGAATTATTGGTCTATTTTTCTTCCACGAGAGATTAATTACTGCAAATGTCTACCTTGACCTTTTGACTGAACATGTGGCACCACAACTGCAGGACCTTTAACCGACCATCATTTTCCAGCAAGATGGTTGCCCACCACATTGGGTACTGCATGTTCGTGAGTTCCTCAATCCAACATTTCCAGACCGTTGGATTGGAAGGATAGACCAATTCCGTGACCACCACGTTCACCAGATATCACACCTCTGGATTTCTTTCTCTGGAGCTATGTTAAAGATATCGTGCGTCGACAAAGATACGGGACCTTACGGAACTAAAGCAAAGGATAACAGATGCGATTGCAACCATTGATGAGGCTATGCTACAGCGGACATGGCAAGAAATCGAGTACTGTCTGGATGTATGCTTCGTGCGACTAATGGTACCTATATAGAGCTGTATTAAATGAGGTAAAAAAATGAAAATGACTGAGTACAAAAGACCAAGTCTGATTAAGATATCTTATCAATTGCCTTTGTAATAATTTTTTTAAATTGTAAAGAGACTTTATTGACACCCTGTACTTCCAGATTTTGTAGTTCAAAGAACGTTAATATATTAAAACACATGTATTAAAACCATATTATTAACGTTCTACTTTAAATTTTTAAGGTCCTCCAAAGACCCCCTTACCTTACCTTCCCCCTTTTTCAACAGTGAGCCATAGAGCAGATCTAAGGGTATTTTCTGATCTTGAGTCGATATCCCAGCAGTACACTGCAGGTATTGAGGCTAGGAAGGCACGCTATCATCCAGATTTAGCTGCGGAACGCTGGTTTATGATACATCTGAAACTCCCCTGCAATGTACTCACGGGAGCTGGGATGGTGACCCATTCATCCATGTTTCAGGTGTAGTAGGGAGTGAAACCCTCTGCCATGTGTTGGCAAAAGTCAAGGTTAAAATAGCCAATTGAAACAATTCATTTTAAGGGATTCTAGATTGATCTAGTGGACAATAGATTGGCATGGATGAGGAGCGTCCCGAAACATGTCCAATGCAGGAAAGTGCCCAACCACTTTTAGAAGCCTCTTTGATTTCGCCCTTGCCTCCTTTACCACGGTTTAAAAATATTGATAAGTCTAGTACATGAAGACTCATCTTACTCATCTCCGATTTATGGTAGTCAAATAAGCTTCCCTTTGTTATAGTTCTGTCATTGTTGAAGAGTACTAACTCGTCTTCGCTCGGAACAGAGACAAGGTTAGATGGAGTCTTCTTCCCTCATCGGATTGGGAATAACACCTTTAAGCAGACCTGACGGAGGCTATTTTTAGAACGCGTTCTGCCTGCGATGACGCCTATTGATAGTTCGTTTACCCCCTCCTCCCTATCCTCCTCTTCTCCCACGCTTCTCTCTTAGATTTTCAAATCTTTTTGTTTTATTCTCGCCACCCGGACTCCCTCTTACACCCGCCTAGCAGCGATTCAAAACTGAACTCAAATTTATGTTTTTTCAAATTCTCTATTTGTCATTACTATGATCGTGAACAATTAAATTTGTAGTTAGAAATTGCAATTCTACATTGGACTAGTATTTATTTAGACTGGAATAAAGACATACATACCAGTTCTGAGACCTTTATTTCAGAGCAAATCGCTGCTCTGAGTTATAAAAGAAGACCCCCATTGCAAAATCAGTAGCCAAAACAGAAAAACATGTCTTTTGCCTGACTGAAGTTGGTCGGCGGTTTTAAAGAATTATAAAATTAAGACCAACAGAGACCCTTTTTGCAGTTTTTAGCACCGATTCAAAGACTGATCAGTACATATCTCAGTGGGTTGCTCCAGCTTAACTGGCGATCCGAACCATGTGTCGCTACATACACACGCCAGTCGCCGCAAGGTAAAAGAAAATATGATTTCCCATCGGATGACTGAGCCTACTCAATGTAGCTTAACTTCGATCATAGTGCAGAGTGTTGTCCTGATTCGGTATTCTCATCCAATAATTAAGCATACCTACTGTCGTTTAACTTCGAGCATGCATATTAAGCAACCTTTTTTCAGTAAAGGCTCTAAAACTTGTTTACCTTAATAGTTTTTTTATTTTACGCTCTCTTTTCATGGCGATAAAATACAAACATTTCAAATGGTTACAAACAAACACACGCCTGAAATTTAAAAAGCATAGTCCAAGATTCTTTACTGTGTTCTTCGACTCCTGAAGAGGTCTTTTCTACTAAAGACCAACACGTTTAGACTAGTCATATTCACCCTTTGTTTGTGCTCTTGATACAATTAATTATCTACGGATCAAGAACGAAATATACGTACACAGGATTAGTAAAGACCAAGTAAAAAGGATAGGGAAAATAAAAGGTACGTTCAAGACTACATACGCGCACAAATATTTTGGCACTTAACCCGTGGAGAGATGTACCATCATTTCAGAGATGCCTAGAGAGGGGATCTTTATGGTGTACCCTCGTTTTTTAGATACTGAGTTATCTGGTTTTCTCTCGCAAATGTAACGCAATTTTCAAAAAAGGCGTAAAGACTGATCCTGGAAACTTTTAGCCCATTTCCTTTACTCCTTTCGTTTTAAGCCTGTGTAGCCCATTGTTATATATAGGGTCGACACTGGAGGTAAATAACTTTATAAATGACTCACACCGTGCGTAGTTAAGACTTTAAAAATGCTTGTGACGCTTTTCCAAATAAATTACAATAAAAGGTAAAAAAAGAACCGAATAAAGGGCAGCCTAACAAAGTGGATTCAAGACTGGCTAGAAAACCGTAGACAAGGGTCGCTGTCAATCTAAATAGTTCATCATGAGCATTGGTCACTAGCGGGGTTGAAAAAACAGATCACAACGCCTGTATTTATATCACAACATCTTCTATAACCTTTGCCTGGAAAAATCCAAGGTTTCCAAAATTGCTGCCCGAGAATCTAACAGGTATAAATTACCTACCACTAAAGGTTATGCAAATTTGCATAAATTAAATGAAATTTATCAGCAGATAAGCAATTGTAGAGATAACTGGCATTGTTTGCATATCAACTAATTTCCGTTCAATTTAGTGAAAGTTAGCACATTCCTTTTCCAGCTGTTGTCCAGGTAAGAACCTCAGAAATCTGTCACGTTTCTCTTTGCCCATGAGATGATCGTAAAGCTGCGCCATCAAGATGATCTTTCAATCTGGATCTGATGCGTCAAACGCTCCAGAAGTGCTGTATTTAATATATACCAACCTATTACAAATCAGGTTTATGTAAAGCTGGTAAATCAACCGATAGGCCAAGGAAGACATTAAAAAATGGAAAGCCAAACCATTACCCAGATTTTTAAGAAGGACCGTTTAAAGAAATCTACAGCTGTTTCTCGAGACCTTAGTGAGATTTAGGCCATCACTTTCTCCAGGCAAAGTCTCACGTCAGTTGAAGGAAGGCCATCTTTCCGTTCGCAGCCACACGGTCAAGCTATTGATCAGTCCGAAGAAGAAGACCCATCCCTCATTCGACACTGACCAAGAGACATGGGCGGATGGCCAATGGAGCCAAGTCCAGTTTATTTAAGAATCTAAGTTCAATGTGTTCGAATCCGGTGGCGAGGGGTTCGTACGTTACAGAGCAGCCGAAAGATTGTCTTTCATTTGCACCAAAAAGAGTGTGAAGTTTGAGAAAGAAGTTTGAGGCGTGATTTGGGTAGACGGCCTAAGACCACTTGTGTACTTACGGGGAACAGTGAATAAACAAGTGTACAAGGGATTGCTGCGACAGCAATTCTCATAATTTATCCGAGCCATCCTGCGATTTTAATGCATGATAACGCCCTCTGCTACACGGCTAAGTCTGCGAAGACCTTAGTAAAAGGCGAGCAGACCACTGTTATGAACTGGTGGCCTGCACAGAAACCGGACCTGAATCCCTTTGGAAGACACTCGGACAAAAGTATAAAGCGAGGAGTATCACCAGTTGGTTCGATCCTGTAGCATGAAATGTCGAAGCATAATCGAGAATAAAGACCTTCACGCTAAATACTAATTACTGATAGAAACTCTTTCCATTGATAATTTAATAGTTATATTCAAAGAGAAATTTGTTTTCCTTGTTGTTTGGATTATTTTGGATACTTCAATTATTCTCGTAAATTGTTTTATGTTGATAATTTTCGTTTAATTTATCGAAATTTGAATAACATTTACCAATACTTAATTTATACCTGTGGGTTATCGTACACCAGTTTTAGAAACCTTCTATCTTCTCTGGCAAAATTTATAAAAAATGTTATGTCAGAAATACAGGTGTTCTGATCTTTTTGGATGGTACTGTAGATCATGATAAAGCTCAAAGTAACTACAATATGAGTAGTCAATGTTTAAAGACAGCCAACATAGAAAAGAATTTCGGTGTCTTAATCTCGAGTGATCTCAAACTTTGCAAACAATACACTGTAGCCTCCCTAAAAGCATATAAGATACATAACTAGACATTTTCCATTTAAATCGATAGATATTATTCGTCCCTAATGTAAATCTTTTGTAAGACCACCTCATTTGGAGAATGCGGTGCAATGATGGTTTCGATGCATGCAAACCGCCATTGTAATATTGCAATGCGTCCAACGTCGAGCGATCAAATTCATTCCTGAACTTAGAAATAGATCGTACGAAAAAAGCTGAAGCAACTCAACTTACTTTCATTAAAATAAAATGATATCTACGAGGCCAACTTATTGAAGTATTTAAAATAGTAAACGGGCTAACAAATATAAATTAGGACTCATTATTTGAGATAGATAGCTAAGAAGCAACTATAAATAGCGGTTTCCAGCTAGTAAACAAAATATTTAACACAGCAATAGCATAATGTTTCCAGAAATATTATATTAAGATAGAAATTTACACAAATAGTTATTTAATTAATTTTTTATCCATATCTTTTCTTCCTTTTACCTGTCATTCACCTCAGACTTCCACCTTTTTCTTTCTTAAACAAGCTTGTTAAGGGATATTCCAAAAAATAAGAGATGTTTATAAATATATTCATCCAGACGAAAAGCGTCATTTCTTAAATAATTTTGGACATTCATCGAAACGTAGTTAGAAGACGGGGCCGTCGGTTCTGGATTTCGAACCAAAGGTTTCGGGTTTGATCTCAACCGAGGAAAAGAAAATGACAGGTAGGGTGCCAATGGCTATTTCACATACGAGTTCCGGCTAAAAATACCCTGATCTAGCGTGTCAACCTATGTCCAAAACATCTACTTTTGAAAATATAGTGCCGTCCAAAGCTCACGGAAGAAATACTAAAATAATCGTTTAATTTTCATGAAAATTCCACAGAATATTCCGTGAAATTTTCCTCTGATGGTATCTAAGCTTCATTTCATAAAACATCGTATAAAAGGGTTTATGATGAAAGTAATGTGTATTTGAAGAAATTATGTGGCCAAAACTAGAAAATAATAGGTATAAATGCAGCCATAAGAAGAAAACATAATTAACTCATAGACAATTCAGATCCCTTGTTATAAATGATTTGAGAACGTTTTCGGCTGTAGGACCTCACCAATTTGTTGCATTGTTCGGGTGCGATTTATTTTATTCCATTTTTCTTCCAATGTTGAGGTAGAGAGGGGAGGGAGATCTTCAATATCCGTCGGTTTCCAAGCTACAACCTTCTCAACGAATATCTTCTATACTTTTATATCACGATTAAATCAGGGCTATTCGCAGGCTAGTTCATCACGTCGTTATTTTCAGCATCCAAGAACAGCTTTACCTTAAAACATAGGAAGACACAGTCCCCGATGCCTAGTCTCTATAAGAAGGGATTTATGTCAGGATGAACACCCGCAAGTGTAAGCTCACTCTTGATGGAGGGCTGGTAGCATGGGCAGGGGGAGCTTTTGTCCTAGAAGGAGGAAACTTTCCCAGGAGGAGATTATGGTGGAGTGGGAACGGCTTCCAAGCCCCCTCCCCCCATCCCGCGCCCCTGAGCAAGGCTCGCCTAAAGGGAAAAACAGAAAAAGTGATATTGGATTAACTCCTTTCGAGGGCAGCGCGGCGCGTCTTTGTCGTCTTATAATGAACCATGTACTAGGCCGGTCCGTTAAGCTAATGAAGAGAGCAGAGCTTCGGAGAAGTCGGGATTATCATTGAGAGATGTCCTGACGTCTTCGATCTCGCCGGCTTTAAATGCTCTCTCGCAATCCGCCTGAATGATGTAGCAAGGTGGTCTGATGAGCACCTGCTCCACCAGCATCAGAATTTAGCTTATACTCTCGGTAGAGATCCAAGTTATCTCAGTTTTTGGACGACAGTCTTTTGGTTAATGTGGCCGATCCCGATTAGAATAATAAATTCAATGCTCCTAGATATGGGTAACCATACATCTAATCATTTTTTTTAAAAGAGTTACTTGACTCTTCACTTAAGGAAGTTACTGAAGACCTGATCCACAAGGGGGCCATCAGTGTTGAGCGAATAAAAATAAATGATGGAGGAGTCTCTAGGCTTATCCCGACACTGATCGGTTGATGCTGGAACCTTCTAATAAATTTTCACCCGCTTTATACTCTATTAGACCCTGTCATAGTGCTTTCCGATCAAAACGATCACACACTTTCTCCAGATCCATAAATCAACGTACACTTTGCTTCTTTTATCACTTCTTTTCTTTGTAAGCTGTCTCAGAGCAAACACTTGACCTACATACACTCCTATTTCTACAATCCGGCAGTTATCCTTCTTACATATTCAGAACTTTTCCATAAACATTGGCTCCAACGCTCATCAAACTTATTCACCCCAAGTTCTTGTATTTACTCTTCTCTTTTTATTTATACAATGGTATTATTTCAGCATTTTTCGAGTCATTAAGCAATGTTCTACACTCACAGTCCATACAATACAACTACCTGATCCTTTCATAGCACATTTATCTCTCTCTTTTAGTAAATTTTAAGAGTAAAAACAACTTACTATGACAATCAATGTTTTTCATGGAGTCTTTAAAGTAAAGTTCAATGCGACGACCCAGAAAATGAATCGAGATGACGTCCTCGTTGTCTCTTTTTAACTTACGCAAAACTCCATTTGTTTCACTCATTATCACTGAGGCTCCATCAGCTGCAATTCCTACCAGTCTTTGAGATCAAATAGTGTGACTTTCTCCTGTAGCCATTTTCATGATTTGCTTGAAGGCTTCCACTATTCCATCAGCATTTGCCTCTGTCACAGCTTGGATTCCAAAGAAGTGGACAAATATCCCTTCATTATGAGCAAACCAACAATATAGAATATCTTCTTCAAGTGCTGAAGCGTTTGTTGATCCATCGGACATCAACGAGAAAAAGAAGACCTTCTCTTCAAAACTGTTTCAACTTTTCTCCTTCATTGATTGCAATGACCTCAGTAAATTCTTTTCCCTTTTTTTCTGGCATTATATTGCTTACCAACATCTAATTCCTTTGCTTTGTCAAGCTTACACTGGTTTTCAAATTCAGTGTAAGAGTTACACTGTAAAGCAACTTGTGAGCAATGTAGTGAGCCAGTGTAGCAACTGCCCATATAATGTACATTTCTACAAAAGTAGTTTTAAATATGAAGCTACTCTTAAATTATATACTTATCCAATAATAATAATCAATTTCATTTATAAATCTTATAAGCCTAACGAATATACAAAAATATTCAAACGCGGAAAATAGTTGTTCCTTTGCTAATAGACCTCACATCACGTGATGCCTATTAGTCAATAGCATCTGAGTATTCCAAGGACACCAGAGGCATCTCTTGCAACGGCTAGGGGCGAGAGATGCGGGAACATAGATCGTTAAAACTTCCTAGAGACAAGTTCGTAGCTAAGGTTTGTTAAGATTACAACTATTTACCGAAATATATTATTGTAAATAACTCCTTTTTTATACATGCAGTTCCCTAAACTATCGTGATTCCTTATATCTATTACTAAATATATATTCTTATATCCAGTTATATATATATATATATATATATATATATTTCTTTATTGGAGAATCCGTTATTTACGAGTACCTGAGTGGCTCGTAAATAACGGATTCTCCAATAAAGAAATACAAACAGCCATAAGAATTAAAATGGACCCCAGAAGAACAGGAATACGGATAATGAGGATATTATAAGACTGTTCTAGAAGAATACTATGAGCACAGAACACCAAACAGATGAAAGAGCCATCAATGACATTATAGACCAAGGAATAAAACCCCAAAACACCAAGAAAAAGATCACACTAATCATCTACTATCAAAATAGATGTACTTCAACCCTCTTCATGAAAAATAATCCCAAATCCCCGCTACAACCGAAACAAAGGGCACATCTGATATACGAGTACACATGTAAACTAGGAGACTGTGAGCTCCTACCTAACTCGTATATCGGCATGACCGAAACCACTCTCTCAAGAAGAATATCATACCATCTTAACAACGGTGCACCTAAAAAAACATGCACAGGAAGTACACGGAACATGTTTCAACCGAAAAATGATAAAATAAAACACCAATATTTTTGACTATGCTCCCAACAGGCGTCAACTGCTCTTCCTTGAAGCTATATATATCCAAGAGAAGCAACCGAATTTAAACATACAGTCTAACTCCAATGAAATCCTACCCAGCGCAAGAAAAGTTAACAGAGGGACAGGTGTACTCAGAGCTGCCCCTAGCTACTAATCCTCTCTGGCAAGCAGCTTAATCGCCCCCAACCTCTTTGGCTACCTACTTCTCTGACCTTTTATCACCTGGATCCTACCTGCCTATACGTGTATAGCTTTGTTCGTAATTTTGTTAATACATTTTGTAACATATATAA
This sequence comes from Ceratothoa steindachneri, assembly GCA_963969495.1. Classification (NCBI taxonomy): domain Eukaryota; kingdom Metazoa; phylum Arthropoda; class Malacostraca; order Isopoda; family Cymothoidae; genus Ceratothoa; species Ceratothoa steindachneri. The sequence continues at coordinate 32,123,438 of OZ018322.1, forward strand.
ACTGGATACTTTGTAATAATTCCCCATTGTAACTCTGAAGATGATACTCGATGTATCGAAACGCGTCAGTTAAATTAAAGAAAGCGCCAAATTACATTACTTCTACCTTTGGCAAAATAACAAACATCAGGACCCGATGAACTTCGGTACGTTTATCCACAGGTTAAACAATGAAGAAAAGGCGAATATAAGACAAATCGAGAAGATGAAAAAATAATTATTAATTCGAAACTAGCGGTCGCTTTTAATAAAACATGCTATAATGAAAATATACTGCCCACATTCACACGTATATATATATATATATATATATATATATATATATATATATATATATATATATATATATAAGAATATATATATATTCTTATATCCATTATTGTATCCATACTTACATCCATTCCCATATCTATTATATTGATTCATATATATTTTATTCCTTATATATACACATATTGTATATTTTGCTCAATAACCTTTGTTTTGGTATTATCATTATTATTATTATTATTGAATATTCTCTTTTTGTCTTTGTTTTGTTACTGATTAATATATTTACTTTTTATTAGCCTCGCAGTTATTGCGTTTCCTATAACCTAGAACCGAATAATTCAGGGGATTGCCAAGCAGATTCTAACTTTCTTTTCCATCTTCAACTCTATTTTACACAGAGTAGAGTTAACTCTCTAGGCAAGTTAACGCCCTAAATATTCTGATACAAAGAAATGGTGCCCTCGACCCTATGTATCTAATTTCAATTTTTTCAGTATTCTTCATCTTCCTTCAACCATTAGCGTAATTATTATATTAAATTAGCTTCTTTCATTACATTTGCATTCCTTTTCTTTTCTACTCTTCAACGTAGACGGGTATAGCCGATGTATTAAATAGGATTTTGTCTGGTTACAAGATTTTATATTAAATAATAGGCACTCGTTTTTCGAGATGGCCGCCATTTTGGGATCACTTACAATCTCAAAATTCTTCCTCACGCGATTCTCCTCGTTTTTGTTCGCCGCTAATTTTTTTTTCAATCCACTTGATATTATTGCAGCCATTTTTAAATTCAATTTCATTCATTCTCATAATAACCTAAATAATATGTTGTACCTTCTTGAAAAATGAAATAAATTTATTTGAATCAACCCCAATTCATCTCTTGCAATTTTTTTCTAGTTACTACACAAATACACCCGCACTTTCATAGTAAATAGTGATCACGATGGTTTCTACAATCATGGCTGCGTCGACCATCTCGACAATAACCATCACTCAGGCTAACCTTGCTACAACGACGCCCACTACTACCAAAAATCTAGCATCGGCATCCATCGTACTTCACGAAACCTCCGTGCACGATGGACAGTTCTGAAGCCTTCCTCCCCCCATCGTCCTTCCGAAGTTTGATTCTAACAATCCAATTGCTTGGCTTGAGATGTGTGGAATAATATAAATGCATCGCGCCATCACTAATCAGAATCGGATCTTATACATATATGACACAGTATGTGCCCCTAAGTAGATTTACTCTTTTTAGGGACATTCTGCTCGAAAGCGGGATGATAGGGGCTTGGAGGAAATTGAAGGAGGGGCTTAGGAATCAGTTCGGGAGGTCACAGGTGGAGGATTTGAGGGAGCTTCTTAATACCCAGCAAATGGGTAATCGGCCTCCCACGCGTTTTCTTTAGCACCTAGAAGAGCTAATTCGGACAAAGGGCGCACAATTAGAATTTGTTGTCTCCCCGCTCACGGAAATATTCATGCGTGGGATCGCCGAGAATATTGGGCCCCTCATCCTAATGGCGTCCCCCACTAATGTTGAGCAGATGGCCAAGGCGGCCGATGAGCTGTATATTAATCCTTATGTAAGCTGAGGAACTGTCCCAAATTCCCAAGATACATCCTTTAATCTATAAATTTCGCAGGTTCGGTTACCGAAGGAGTCTTTAAGCAACCGGCCTGAACTCCCATGTAATTCATCCCTCCGACGCACGACCTTTCCGCCGTGCTGGAGAGGATAGAAATGATCTTTGTGCCCTCCAGTGCGACAGAGGATGCGGCGAGATTATGTCCATGGTCAGGGTGGACGAAGCGGCAGACGCCGTTCTTCCCCCCGAAAAAGAAACCAACGAGAGAAGTCCAGCTTAAGAGGTGAGGCAAGGCAGAATCACTCTAATTCTCGACATTATTCTGCCTATCCTGAGGATATTTCTCACTATCAGGGTCTCTGCTGGTATCATACTAAAAAGGGTAACAACGCTGTACACAGTAAACAGCCTTGTAAGTTATACTGCGCATTTAATCCTCGTTTTTCACCCAATCCTCGTTCTCCTAATTTTCATACTCTAACCAATCATGCTGCCCATAATCTTTCTTTTCCCAAACCTTCTAAATGGTGCTGGGTCCATAGCAGATTTGGTGCACATGCAGAAAAATCCATACAGCCATGCACATACCAACATCATGTGCGTTTTTCTATTTCACCTCCCTTGAATTTATCACCACAAAAAGACTACGGTTTCTCCTTCCCAATTTTCAAACTCTCCGACCCAGCAACTTCCTTTAAACTAAAAACTCAAGTGATTCGTGTGTTTATAATATCTGCAGGCTCAGCATTTCTTCAGGTTGATCCAACCTTCAGCATTTATGACCCACTTTCTGGTTTTTCACTTCTGGTTGACACTGGTGCTCACTGCAGTGCCATTCCAACCTCTCTGGACGACAAAGCTTGTGCTTCTGACCTTGTCCTTAAAGCCGCTAACTTTTCGGATATAATGAAAGGCCTAACTTTGAGCTCTCTCTTGGGCTACGTCATGTTTTTTGATGGACCTTCATCATCGCCGAGGCTGACATTCCATTTTGGAGCTTCAATTTCCTCTCTGCTCACGACCTTTTGGTCAATTCTCGCAATCGCAAGCTTGTCGACCGAACTACCTCTCTCACTCTTTCTGGTTCCTTATTCCCTTCTCATAGTTCTCTCCTGTCTGTTCGTCTCCCTCCAACCACTCCAAACTTCCAGCATCTACTGCAAGAATTCCCCTGCCTTAGTCTTTCAACTTAAAAAGAAAGGCCTATCAAACACAATGTGGTTCACAAGGTAGAGACGACATGAGGGCCTGTATTCCCACGCCCCCGTTGACTGCCCCCGGATAGACTCGCCTTAACGAAGCAAGAGTTCAAGTTTATGGCGAAGGCCAGCATAGCTTGCGCTTCTACCTCTCTCTGGGATTCACCGCTTCACGTCGTACCAAAGTCTACGCCGGGTGAGTTCAGGACCGTGGATGATTACAGGCGGCCCAATGTTAGTACCATCCTAGATAGATATCTCCTTCCCTATCTATCTGACTTCAACTTTGCTCTATTCGGTTGTTCGATCTTTTTTCGACTCGATCTAGTACGTGCTTTCAACAAGATCTCAATTCACTCAGATGCTATCCAAATGACAGCTAGCACCACGCCATTTGGTTTATTTGACATGCTTTGCATTTCATATGGCCTTCACAACAGTGGACACACCTTCCAACGTTTTATGGATCAGGTTCTGAGAGGTCTCCCCTTCGTGTTTTGTTACATAGACGACCTTCTGATAGCATCTTCTTTTTTAGAGGAGCATCTTTATCACCTTCGTCAAATTTCCACTCGTTTAGAATAGTATGTTATCCATACAACACTTCCAAGTGCCTTTTTAGCTTCACGCAACTCTTTTTCCTGGAACACCACATTTTCCCGGACAGAATTCGTCCTCTCGAATTATATAAAGTTGCTGTTATTCGGGATTTTCCTTGACCTTCTTCATTCAAGCAACTTCAAAGGTTCCGTGGTATGGTAAACTTGTAACACAGATTTATTCCCAACGTTTCTAGCATCATGCAACATCTTTACACTCTACTTTCAATCTATAAGAAGAACTTTCCTATATCCTGGTCTTTCGAGGCATGCGGGGATTTCTCTCGCACTAAAGCGGTTATGGCTTCCGCTGTTTCTTTGGTTTATCCTTGCCCAGTGGCTCACATAAGCGTTGCTTCGGATGTGTAAGCTACCCATATCGGTGTGACGTTGAAGCAGAAGGTTGGTGACTCTTGGCAACCTCTCGTTTTCTTCTTCAAAGCGTTTGCTCCTTCTCATCAGAGGTACAGTGTGTTTTTTTCGCGAGCTGCTAGGTGTGTACCTCGCTCTCCGCCAATATTTGGAAGGGCGTGAATTTACTGTCCTCACCAACCATAAGCCTTTGGTTGTGCACTTTCCTCTCGTAGTAAGTCTACTGTGCCGTTGATTCCCGTTACCTCGACTTCATCACGCAGCTTACAAGTGACATTCGCTTCGTTCCTGGTGCAAAACACATTGTACCGGACGCGCTTTGCCGCTTTCTTGTATTGCCATGATATCAGGTGCATAACTTTCATCTACTGAGCCCATCGATCAGGCGGCGCTAGCACTTACTCAGGAACAAGATTAAGACACAAAAGCCCTGCGTTACTCGTCTCAACTGGTCGTTCGTGAGATCGACTTACCTGACAGTCCTCCCAGGCGTATCCTGGTCGATTTTTCATTGCTCTACTTTCCTCATCCTCTTATTCCGCTCGCTTACCATCGGAATATTTTTTATCAAACTCATGGTCTTTGCCATCCTGGCGTTCGAGCTATACACAAGCTCATCACCTAATTTTACGTGTGCTCAGGTAGGAATGCCGACGTGGCCAAATGGACATGTGCATGTTTGTCTTTTCAACCCACAAAGGTTCAACGCCACACATAGACCCCTCTGACTGCTTTTCCTTTTCTATTGGCACGTTTTGACGCCGTTCACGTCGATCTGTTATGACCTCTGCCTTTTTCGCGTGGTTACACCTATCTCCTCACCTTTATCAACCGTCTTACCCGTTTGCCAGACGCAGTTCCTATCCCGGACATCAGAGCCTCCACCGTCACTCGAGCTTTCGTCTCAGGAAGAGTTGCTCGTTTCGGTGTTCCATCTACGATTATGACTGACCATAATAGCCAATTTGAATCCCACAAATGGGATGCAGTATTGTCAGTGTTTGGCTTTTTTTTGCCAACGAACCACTAGATATCACCCCCAAAGCAACGCCACAGTGGAACGGCTGCATTGGACGCTCAAGGAAGCTTACGCATTAGAGAGTCTAATATCACTTGGGTGGACAAGCTTCCCTTGATCCTTTTGGGCATGAGTTCATCCTTGAAAAATGACTTGACCTGCTCTGCAGCGGAACTCGTCTATGGTACACAACTTCGTCTCCCTGGTTAACTCTTTTCTTATAATGACCACACTCTACCGTATAATCTCGATCCTGCTGCATACGTACATAATTTAGTAGGGCGATCACTGAAATTAAACCAACCCTCCAAGAGTGCCTGCTAATCAGAAACCTTTCGTGCCAAATGAGATGGCAAGCTGTTCTCACGTTTTTCTCCGTCGCGACTCAACTCTATCATTCTTACAACCCGTATGTGATGGACCCTTTCTCCTCATCTCTAAAAAGCTGTGATTCTTTGTACTACAGTTTGTCACCAAGCAGGATACGGTCTCTATGGATCGCCAGAAGCCTGCCTTTATAGAGGCTGTTCACCTTTAACAGCCCCTGTCCTCTCCTCCCACTATAACTAAAAATGATCCAGTGATTCCTTATACCAGCTACATAAACCCCCCTCTAATAATTTCTCCAATGTCCTTTCCGATTGCTGCCGCATCCCATTTTGTTGCAGGAACCCTCATCAAAAACGGAGAGCCAGTCTCACAACGTCCAGCTCCCGCCAGACGCTGGTTCAGGACGAACGAAACCGATAACCTTCGTCCTGCCTGACTTCGCGCAGGTCAGTACCTCGCAGTCAACTGTGTCCCCGTGATTCAAATCAGACAGATGGCACAGTGACACGTTCTTGGCGCGTTGTACGGAGACCTCGTCGATTTTCGGACTAATCTAATATATAACCGTTTTAAAAATTTTAGATGTGCGAGTGACCCTCTTGAAGGAAAGGGAGTCATTATTTGTATCACTCGCCCATATAATGTACATGTCTACAAGTGTTAGCTGTAAATATGTAGCTACTCTTAAATTATATACGCATCCAATAATAAACAATGTCATTTATAAATCTTATAAGCCTAACGAATGTACAAAAATATTCAAACACGTAAAATAGTTGTTCCTTCGCTATAGACGTCACATCACGTGATGCTTATTAGTCAATAGCATCTGAGTATTCTAAAGACACCAGAGGCATCTCTTGTAACGGCTTGGGGTGATTGATGCAGGAACATAGATAACCATCGTGCGTTAAAACTTCATAGAGACAAGTTCGTAGCTAAGGTTTGTCAAAATTACAACTGTTTACCCAAATATATTATTGTAAATAACTTCCTTTTTTTAGACTAGTAGTTCCCTAAACTATCGTGATTCCTTATATCTATTACTAAATATATATTCTTATATATATATATATATATATATATATATATATATATATATATATATATATATATATATATATATATATATATATATATATTCTTATATCCATTATTGTATTCATTATTACATCCATTCCCATATCTATTCTTATATCGATTCATATAACTTATATTTTCACATATATTTTGCACACTAATCTTTGTTTTGGTATTATTAGTATTCAATATTCACCTTTTGTCTTTGTTTTGTTAGTGATTAATAAATTTCCCTTATTAGCCTCACCATTAATGCGTTTCTTAAAATCTAGAACCGAATAATTCAGGGGATTGCCAAACAGATTCTAACTTTCTTTTCTATCTTCAACTCTATTTTACACAGATAGAGTTAACTATCTAGGCAAGTTAACGTCCTAAATACCAGATCAGCTTGGGTTTATTTTATGTTTCTTTGAGTTTTCATGTTTAGCGATACTTTCATATTTAAAAACTTTTCTGTCAGTTGCAAAGGGTAACTTCTTTCTTCCTGGCAATTTTCATCACATTTTTTTTCGTTTATCGTAGAAAAACGGACGCCCTTCTTCCCTTTTGGTAAGAATGTCCGATTTCGACCTTTTTTCTTAATATTCCCGCTGTTTCTCCAGAATTTTTCTTCAGTTAGTTTATATTCTTTGGGTGGTGGTGGATTACCACCGAAGAAACAGTGAGTGGATTTTTGACATTTGTAGAATAATGTAACTAGAAAAACAAAAAACTAAGTTTGAAATTATCAGAAAAAAATTGACTTTCTTATATTTATTTATAAATCATAATTATCAATAATCAGTATTTAAATCTTGTGTAACAAAGCAAAATTTAATATTTTACAGCTTTTATTAAAAAATACTTCTATTTTTGTTTTTTAATTATTTAAAAAATTATTGGGGGTGAATTTAATGGAATAAGTAAAAAATTAAGACTGTAAATGAAAAACATGAAATTTTATTGAATATAAAATAATACATTTTATTGAATTTAGTAGAGCATATTGACATTTATTATATTATCAATAATTTAAAAACACTCGAACATATATCTTCCATTGTATATTGCAATGAGTTATTATATGTTCCACTGGTAGTTGTCGATCAACCAATGATAGATAGTGAATAGAAGAAAAAGTCATAAAAAGTATACAAATACAATGGAACACAATCCAACCAATAGGCCTAGAACATACTAGTATAGCAATGCCTCTGGGCCTTCCTATAATAAAAACCTCCTGGGAAACTGATATATATATATATATATATATATACATATATATATATATATATATATATATATATATATATATATATATATATATATATATATATATATATATATATATATATATATATCATCATTTATTATGTATAAAATTCAATTTTTTTTTCCTTTAAATAATTCATGTAATTCTTTAACTTTGTTGATTTAATCATTCATTTATTTTACTGTAAATTTGTCAATGTAATCTTTCAATTAATTTACTTCAATTTTTGTAAATCAAGTCATTTATGTTAAACTTAATAATTAATTAATTCATTTATTTTCTTGTCAATTCAATTAACGTATACTGCTCCAAACAACATCTCTTAAATTTCACACACAAACAAACAAACACACGTTCCCAGCTCGATCAAAAGAGCACGCGATCCTACCCACTCCACTCGCTGCTGTCTTCATATAAAGGTCGGTAACCATTCCTTCTACAATTATTCATTTACTTAGTTAATTCCATTTTCTCTCAAAATTCTTTGCAAACGACCATACGAGAGTTGATCCTAATTATATTTGCTTCTCATTGCAGCCCCAATTCACAGTCCATTATAGATACTTTAAAACACTCTAAATTACGACACTATATTACTTACAACTCAATATTAATACTAAATCAAAGATACTCTATTATACTCTATATTACTATATTATTATTTACTCTATTATTCACTCTATATTGTTTCACCATATTATTCACCATATTTACTCAACCTACTTATCTCTGTACATTCGTTGATTTTTATGAATATATTTATATTTGTGTACTTGTCTTTCTTAAAGCCCAAGTCATTATTCCAAAATTTATTTCGCTGTCACCTTTAGGCCTAAAGCTAACGGCAGACAACTTCGATCAAACAAAATTTATGGTTATGGTCTTCGAAACGCTAGCTAGGCTGATTTATTAACCGAAGATAAATCACATTGATAACCATACACTATACTAGTGACAGTATGACACAAACGCAACCTTTCTAAACCATTTATAATAATTACTATTTACTAATGTGTAAAATTTATAATGATAGGGCATTATGTAAACTTACCTATAATTGAAGAAATGAATGAATGACTCAATATGCTGTTTGGAAAATAGCAATGTTTACAAACGAGTTGCTGCCAAACCTTTTATAATCGTACGTCTGGCACTGGCTAACAGCTGATTGATTGATTTTAATATCGAATACCGTATTTAGTATTCTAGAAAAAAAAGTAAAAAAAATCTTGTCGTCACTCGGACGATTGGTGACAAAATTTCTTTGGCCCTTCAAGAATTTTTATCACAGGGCAACCCTTAAATGCAAGGTTGATATATACGCGTGATAGAGATTATGGTAGGAAACGTGAAAATGGTCACGTGAGTCTTCTTATTCCTACCACGTCTCAGGTTTGTTATCACCCTTGCACTATCACCACTATTCTACAAAAATATATAATGAATTTGTTCTCCGACGGTTTCATTACTTTGGCTCCGCCAGGAGGAAATTAGAGAAAGTGAAACTCCATGTCCAATACCTTTCAGTTACAATTTTGTTCTACAAATTCTACGTTTTAAACTTTCTAGATCTTCCTTAGCGCAAGGTGAGCTCGATAAAGCTTGTACTTCTAAGTTGCTTTCGTAAAAAAATCGTCATAAACATCATTCCGGTGTAGCGGAATGCAGCTTTCGACTCCCGAATAAAACGCCACCCTCCTTAAACGTTTATTATGCAAACGCACGGAGTATTGGGTTGAGGAATAAATTCTTGCGGTTTTATCAAATTTATTCATTAGCATTAACAATTTTAGAAAAACTTTATTTTTAATTAATAGCAATATGCAATTTAATCAATAATGTATTCTCCGCTGTTATTTACGACTTCTTCCCAGCGTTCAACTAGTTTTTCGATGCCTCTGCCACAAAAATCTCTGGATTTTGACTCGAAGAATTCGTCTAACCAGGTTCTTAATTCCACATCAGTATTGAACGAAACGCCGCACAAATTGTTGGAGAGCGATCGGAACAGATGGAAATCTGATGGAGCCAAGTCTGGCGAATATTGAGGATGAAGAAGGACTTCCTAATTAAGCGTTTGGATGGCGTCTTCTGTCATATTAGCAATGTGAGGACGAGCATTATCGTGTTGGAGAAGGACACCATAACGTCGATGAGGTCGCTTTTCACGAATAGCTTCGGCGAGTTAGTATATTTATTGAACGTAGAGTTCTGCATTGACAATCTCGTTGTTCGCAAGGAGCTCATAAAGAATGATGCCTTCGCAATCCCACCACCACAGTCAGCATCGTCTTTCTTGGATGAAGTCCTTGCTTTAATCACGGAAGTGGTTTTTTATTGGGGCTAAGCCATTGTTTTCGATGGTTCATGTTGACATAAACACACCACTTTTCGTCGTCAGTGATGATGCGGCGAAGAAATCTGCCCTTATATCCACCAGTAGCCTTGTGACGAGCAAGCAAACCTGCGGCAATCGTGGAGCGTTGAAGTTTGTTGCTTTCGCTTAAAGCATGCGGAACCCATGCGCCGAGTTTTTTAACTTTCCCCGTCGAATGAAGGTGATTCACTACAGTTTTCTGATCACACGCCAATTGTACAGCCAATTTTCTAGTCGATTGACGAGGATTTTCACGAAGAAAGTCGTTCAATCGATCTTCATCGAACTTAATGGGGCGACCAGAACGTTCCTCATCATTAAGATTGAAATGACCGTTTTTGAAACGTGAAAGCCACCATTGAGCTGTCCTTTCTGATAAATCATTTTCTTCGTTCACAGCACAAATATCGCGACGAGCTTTGGCTGCGTTTGCATTGTTCCCGTCTCGATTGAAAATGAATAACAACAAGTGTCGAAAATGCACCTTTCTTTCAACTTGACATTCCATTTTGAGAGTACAGAACAAAAATTAAATTAACACAACTTTTAAATAAACCGCAATGACTTATTACTCAACTTTAAGACGTAGCCTAAGCAACAGCCTAATAATCTACGCTGTTAAGAGACGTAGCCTAAACTTTGCAAATTTTGCTCTCATTATTTATTATTGTTTCTTAATATGTGCAAAAATCACGTCAACAAAACTTAAAGCAACAAAACATTAAAAAAAACCCGCAAGAACTTATTCCTCAACCTAATATTAGAAATAAAATCAATGAATTTAAGCTTCTTGTAGAAAATAAAAACTTCGATCAAATAGCAATTTCTGAGAGTTGGACGGATATTTTTAATTTAGAGTTTGTCGGTGAATTTAAAATCTCAGGTTACAATCTCTTTTACAAGGAGAACTTTGGTAGAAGAGGGAGCGGCGTAAGTTATACTGCAAAGAAAATTTAAATTCTATCGAGATTGCCGTGGAGAATCATAGCGATGCGGATATTGTATGCGTGAAATCCTTAGCTGGAAACATATTATTCAACACTGTCGTTGTCTATAGAGCTCCATCCCAGACGGAAATGTCAGATCACCTTATATTCCGCTCGCCCCATGAACTCATTGGATCCACAGCTACAATAATAATCGGTGACCTTAACTTTCCAAATGTAAACTTTGCGGATGCTATTGCTGACAGAGTTGGATCACAACTACTTCACTTCCTAGATGATAACTTCCTTATGCAATGTGTTGATCGACCTACGCGAGGAAACAATATCCTGGACATTATTTTAACGACAAACGAAAACTTTGTGAAAAATGTTAAAGTCGGCTACCCGCTCGGAGACAGCGATCACAGTTCTCTCAGATTTAAAATTGCTACAGGTTCAAACACAGGCTCAAATCGTATGCTGGTATCTAACTTTAACAAAGCAAATTTCAAAGACTTTGAGCGTGTGTTGAAGAACGCCCTTAGTTCTAGGACTAATAATAACAACACCATCACTACAATGTGGAATGATTTCATAACAAAATTCACAAACGCTGACCAAATATACGTCCTAAGACATCATAAGGAAAAACTTATGGTAAAACCAAAGTGGTGGAACAACGAGATCAAGGATCCAATCAAAAGGAGAAATCAGGCATATAAATGTTGTAGAGATACTTGCGGAGCACGTCGAAACGAATACATAGAACTAAGACGCGGTGTCAACAAGCTAATTAGAAAATTAAAGAGGAATTACGAAATCGAGCTAGCTAGAAATGGAAAAGAAAATCCAAAGATGTTCTACCAGTATGTAAACAACCGAAACACGGCAAAGGACTAAATTGGACCACTTAAAAACCAAAATGGAGACTTAATATATGACCCAGGTGCCCTTCCCGTGATTTTGAACGATTTTTATGCGTCAGTTTTTACAACGAAAAACATCGACACCATTCCAGACATCGATGCACAGAAGAAGACATAATCAAACATATCGATAATTTAAAGCTAAGAAAATCGCGAAAGCCGGATTTGATCCATCTTCGCCACCTGAAAGAGTTGAACGAAACGATAACCAAGCCACTCACAACACTAGTCAAAAATCACTCGAAGAAGGTGTCGTTCCAGAAGACTTTAAAAGTGCAAACATTACTACGATCTTTAAAAGGGGTGACCGACAAAGCTCAAGCAACTACAGGCCCATAAGCCTGACATCTCTAATCGCAAAAAAATGCTCGAATCTATTATAAAAGAGAAAATAGTCGAACATTTAGACAAATTAGGTATCATCCGCGAATCACAGCACGGTTTTACGAAAAACAAATCACGTTTAATAAATCTGCTAGAATTTTTTCAAACCATCATCGAAGAGTATGACACGAATAGAGTAGCAGATCTAATCTACTTAGATTTTCAAAAAGCTTTCGATACGGTCCTCCACAAGCGTCTACTTAAAAAGATTGCCGCTCACGGAATCAGTGGAAACGTATTGAAGTGGATCGAAGAATGGCTCATCGGAAGGAAACAACGTACAGTTATAAATGGTCACCAATCAAGATGGCGAGACGTAACAAGCAGAGTGCCTCAGGGGTCCGTGCTGGGTCCATTGCTTTTTCTAATATATGTAAACGACTTTGATGAAGGTATAGCGAGCCTATTGTCAAAATTTGCTGACGATACAAAGCTGGGTGGTAAATCAATAACACTTGTCGATCAACATAGAATACAGACAGACCTAAATAGCATTGTGGAATGGTAAGAAAATTGGCAGATGAAACTCAACATTGATAAATGCAAGGTACTACTACACATTGGTGTTATAGTCTGCAACGATTTGAAAGTTGGAAGACACTGCACGGGGGCATGCAAGAAAGCAAACAGAGTGCTCGGTTTCATATATAGAAATTTTGCCTACAAATCGGAAAATATAGTAATTCCCCTGTACAAATCTTTGGTTCGACCTCATTTGGAGTATGCAGTTTAGTTTTGGAATCTATACTGGCGGAAAGATATAGATATGTTGGAGAGAGTCCAACATCGTGCTACAAAAATGATACCTAGACTACGCCAATCATTGAGACGAGAAGGTTAAGAGGAGAACTCATACAAGTCTTTAAGATCCTGAACAATTTTGATAAAGTAAAATTGAAACCCTTTTCGAGTTGGAAGCTCCCTCAAGCACCCGAAGCCATGGATACAAACTTAAGAAACGAAGATTTGAAACAAATATAGCAAAGAATTTTTTCTCAAACAAGGTGGTTTCCTCATGGAACGAGTCGCCGGAGATCGTTGTTAAATCAACAAGCATAAACATGTTTAAGAACCGCTTAGATGCAGACTTTAAGTGCATCGGCATGGTTTGAAGGAGAGCTGGCCCAGAAGTGAACCACACGGTCTTTGCTGGCTCTGACATCTTATAATCTTTAGTTGTTTTTTTTAAATAGATTTTAGATTTTACAAATTTAACCGTTGAACAACGAGAAAATTTGATAGGTTCTCGGCTGCGACCTTAACCCGCCAAGGTCGTAAGCTCACTAACCTAGGCATTAATTTTTATTTTAACAAAGCAAGAAATGAGGTTATTTTTAATGTTTCTACCAAAGTTTTGACCGCTGAAGAATCGCGAATGTTCTCCTTGGGATTATAATCTAGACTCCTTATTTAACTTCTTACGATATTTAAAAAAAAAATGGAAAACTTTACCTCCAAAATAGTTACCTGAGAGATTAAAATCAACCTCTAATTTTATAGATGAAATTAAATATTTAGTTATCAGATTCTATTACACATAACCTAGTTTCAAAGTGTTTACCATGCATTTAGTTTTAAAGATTTATAAATTTTGCTCAACCTTTGTAGACATCGTTCATTTTGATGCTTCCTTCAAATATATTCTCAAGGTTGAAGATAATATAAACAACTTTTTGTGCTCTCCGAAGAAAAGTCATATTTTTTGTGATTACTACAACCAACTTTTTGTCTTCGCCACTTCTCTTAGGGTTATCTATGGAATGGTTCAAATGCACAAAATTAAAATAACTCTCAGCCTAATCTTATCCATGATTAATACACTCACTTTTAACCTAGAATGTTTTGGTCCCTCTCATTGACCCACTCACTCACAATTAATATACCCTGCACTATTCTTTTTATTTTGTGAACTTATAGGTCGCCTATTATAAGTTTGGCGTAAGTAGGCCTGGTTTTGATTGCAAGGCGATCCTATAAGGGTTCGGTAAAGGGGCTTACTTACAGGTTTCTTGACGTACGGTCCGAGGGGTATTAACCGATCAAGGTTTGTAAGTAAAAGACTCCTTTGTGAAGGAATTGAACACTTGTACTTTTATACCACTTTGGAATGTTTACATTTACGGTAGAGATTTAATTTGCGCAACGGAATATTTTAAATTGGGTTATAATGGCAAGAGCAAAAATAATGGAGATTCGCAGAGCGGTGAATTAAGAGTCTAATAATCAATCAATGAATGGGTCAATAATAATCTATAATAATAATAACAATTGTAATAATTATGATAATGATCTTTGAATGAAAATGTTCTCTTATTTATACCGGGCATCATTTTGGAGGGGACGCGTAACTCCACCTTCCTTTGGGTGCAGAGGCGGTGCTTAGCTACCTGTCAGCCCAGCGGAGCCTGTGATTGGCTGAAATTCTCCAATTCGTATCTTACTTTGGGGGTCTTTTCCCTGCGAGAGTATCACAGAAACTCCGTTTGCTTAAAGCTAAGATGACCTTATTGAATTTTATATTAAGGCGAAACATCTTTTGTCGCCAAGTCTGTTCCCATTCCAGACAGCTCTAATTATTCTGTTTGCCTATCTGCTCTCACACTCGGGTGCGATAGCCTCGCATTGTGGTCGGGTTTCGAACCAGACGTTCTAATCAGATTCCGCTGATTCACACACTATATCCACACGACCTTATTTTATTGCCCCTACCATTCCATCTTTGATACTTCAACCTGGCCAAGAGTGTATTTGTCTTTCTCTCTTTCTCTCGCTCTCTCTCTGTCTCTCTCTCTTTCTCTCTCTCTTTATTTGTGTAGGCAGTTATTGTACACTACAAACTATATTTCTCAAGTAAATTTTAATAGCGCATTTAGGATTTCCATTGTTGTAAAGCCATTGTGTACTAACATGCTTGTCCTTGAAACGTGCAAAACTATATCAGATATCTTTATCTAATAAAAACGATAATATTTTAGGAATGGCCAAATTTATTTTCTTATGTCTTTTGAAATTGGCTGTGGAAAATACAGTATTTTTCTTCATTGTAATCGATACATTCTGACCGAAGGTATGACCATGAGTCGTCTACTGAGATCTAGCTTTGCTTACAGTTTTTTTACGTCATCACGATAAATACTGGTTAAGTAAGAGCCCTGCAAAATTCAAACCATAGTGATTCAAGGATACGTTGATGACATTTTCTTGTCTTAAATAACAAAGCCAATGCGCATTTATTCTTGAACTATACAGGCAAGTAAGACCTCAATATTAAATGTTCAATGTAAACATATACTGATAATAAAATTAATTTCTTAATGTCATTTTTTTTACAAAAGAGTGCTCTAAATTTAAAATATCAGCCTACAGAATACCTACCAAGCCTGAAACACATTTTTTAACATCACTTCTTATCATTTTAAACTTTCTGGTATAAAAAATCTTACCATAGGGGTTACAACATTTGGTCTGATTGGTTTTATTTTAATTTTCAAATAGAATATCTGATGGGTTTTTTAAATTTTTTTGCATCCGGATTATATATTTGCCAAGTTAATCTCAAAATTATAACCGAAACAGTTTTCTTGACAAGCTCAACCATTAACAGTTCCCAAAGAAAAGGCTGGTATCAACTTACCATACCTTGATCGTCTGACTACCAAGCTTAATAAAAATCTGGTCTCATTGTCAATAACAATTTCATCCATTCTATTTTTATCCCAATAAATTCTAATTCTTGTCCTGTTAATTCTTCATGCTTTCGCCACAAAGAATCTTTCCTACTTTATTTTCGATCCTCCAATGTGTAGAAATAAATTTACGTGTGCGACCTGCTAAAGTTGCTCTGTGGGCCCCTCCAAAAGGTCGACAATTAAAAGGTAAGATTGCGAAATAGTTTGCACGATCATGCAGGATCAACTTACTTTTCAAACACAAAATTGTTATTAATTAGACATTCTTCAAACCATAACTTTCATTTTAATTCAGATTCTTTCAGTCTACTGAATTCTGCTTCCAATTCTCTCGAACTAAAATTTATCCAATCTTTATACATTTAAAAAAATAAATCAAGAACTCAATGCCTACTCCTGTTCCCTTAAATTATTCACCATTTAAGTTACACAACCAACTAATTTTAATCAACCATTTAATCAGCCATTTCCCTCATATAATCATTAGCCATTTATGCCAGCTTTCACCCCAACCTCTGTGGGTTTATATTAGCAACCGCTCCATATCTCATTGGTTTCTTTAATTTTTTGTTAGACTCTTAGTCGCTGTATAATTAGGACCATTTAAATAGTTCTTTAAGGATGAGCAAAATTTGAAAACCAGTACTGCTTTAAGTCCTGATTACCGACCATCATCATCATCATGTAAACAACACTCGAGGAACCCATCCAATGCACCTAAAAAGGTATATTTCAATGGATCTCCTTTATGTTAGCCTATTTTACCTTCAGAGAAAATTGGAAAGTTATTAAACATTTCAACGTTGTCTTTGCTAAATACATTTAAAAAAAAATCTGAGACAAATTGGTGTATTTAGCAAAGACAAAGTTGAAAGGCCGCCAAAGTGGTGGGGGTTCTTGTTGATATTCTTTGGGTTGTCTAGCTGAGCAGTTCTTAGAACCTGAGGAAGGATATAGCTTGTTTTATAGGGCAGATACATCAGGGAAAGTAAAATGCGTTGTTGGAGTGTGTGTGCATTGCAGTCTTCCATTATGAGATGTTTAAGAAGAATTCTGGGGATAACGTTGCAAGATAGAATACCAATTACAACGGTCTTGACACGTGCTGGAATCACCAGTCTAGAGTGCATACTGTTGGAAAACCAGATGAGATGGGTCGGGCATGTAATTCGAATGACAGATCAAAGAATGCCAAAGAAACTAATGTACGGACAGCTAGAACAGGGTGTTAGAAGTGCTGGTGGTCAGAAGACGAGATATAAAGATAATATAAAACAGGCCTTGCGCAGCATAAATATCAACCCAAGTTAATTTGAAATATTAGCCTCAGATATGACACTATGGAGGACAAGATGCCGTGAAGGAATAAAAAACTTTGGACAGCAACGGAGGAATGTACTTATTGGATGTCGACAGGAGAGACATGAGAGGGCTGTACGGCCTCCACCGTGCGACCCTAAAATCCAGTGCAACATCTGTGGACGGCAGTGCAGATCCCGTAGTGGTCTTCTCTGTAATCGTCGCTCCCATCAAAGAAGATTACGCTGAGACACAAGATCATCATCGGATTACGATGGACCTCCTTAAGTAAACAATTGTGTAGAGTGCGGTGCTGATTCTTGGGTAGGCATTCTCGATGGTCACACCCAGGCTCTTCTAGTATTTCAGAATGGCTTGATGATGGCCACACAGCATCGAGGCCATGGGGACTTTGTCCTATTAAGAACTGAGGATTCCGAAAAGTGGATGTCTGGGGACTATGTATGCAACAAGGTGTTCTGTGAGAGTGACTGAATAGAGTTAATGAAATGGGTGTAGAGATATTTCAGGAAACTGGCTTGGGGTGTTCGAGATGTGAAAGTTGACAACTTAACTCTAATTTAGTACATATATTAGGTGATATTTTGATGTTCCTTTGTGGGAGTGGGTAGTTTGTCGTGTAGTGGTTATTTAGGAGGTGTGGAGTCTATGGGTATTATTTGTGTGTCTCTCATGTGGAGATGATCCTGGACCTTGAGACTTTGGTTTCATTGCAGGCGATCTCTGGATGTAGTGGCTGTGCACCCTATGATTATTTAGGTCTTTCTTTTGCATGGTGTGTAGTGTGTTGAGGGGTCTTTGAGAGAGGTTAGAAACACAAGCGGGGATTGCATAGTTCATTACCGAGGGTATGAATTGTTTATATACTGTGGTTTTCGAGCTCATTAGCGTGACTGCTATTAATACTTTATGCGGCGAAACTATTTTACTGAATAAAAGCAATGTGTGAATTGAACCTTAATTTCGAGGTAAGGACCAGTTTCTGGTCTTCTTGCCTTATCTTTCATCTGTACAATAAACTAGGAGGAAACGTGAAAACTACTTAAATCTGGAAAATACTTTGAAAACATGAAATACCTGTATGTTGGTGGTACACATAGATGTAGTTTAAATAGCTATATAGCAGCCTCCAATGGTAGGGCTGAACTTAGAATTTCTCTGACATTGATTGCATCTACCATCGATGTTTAGTCCTAGGGTGTTCAGTGCCAGTCTTAGTGGTCTATTTTTGTTCTCGCAGGTTATTAGTGGTAGAGATGTTAGGGCTTTAGAGGGAGTTGCGTGAGTATGGACTGCAAGGTGGCCCGGGAAGAAGGAGCGGGTTGCGCGTTGCTGGGACGTAGGGTGTGTTTGTTGGTGTGGTGTGTATGTAGATGCAAGTAGGATTCGTGTGTTGCAATTCACAAAAATAGGGTTAAGATAAGGTATTTTTTAATAAATATTGTAAACGTCCTCTATACTCTGTCAACACACTTCCAAGAAGAGTAAGTTATTGTAAATTATTTTGGTATCATAGAGTCCAAATCACCGGTAATGTGTTAAGGTTGATTCTGCAACTCACCTTCAGATTGAAACACAAATAAGATGTATGTCATGAAAATACACCTAAACTTCTATGCGATCCCAGATGAACTGGGACGAAGCAAATTTTTATCCAACTCTGACGAGGCAAATTGAATTCCCCCTAATTGATCGTCTCCTCACCTTAACCTGATGCGCGAGATTTACAAGTTTAGTCAACCACAGGAAACTCATTTTGTTCTTAGTTCTGTATCACCTAGCTGCTAAATACTCATTTAATCTGGGTTTGCGTATACTGCCAACATTCGTGTACGTGTGTGTACAAATGATTTCCCAATTTAAATAACTTTCGCGTTCCCTCATATTCTACTGCACACCTGAAAGATGTGCGAGAACCATCAAAACTGGCAAAATAATCTGGCTAAAATTTCATTTTTTTAAACTGCTTTTACTTAGTAGTTTGATCAGGTGTTCAGTACGTTTCATTCTATCAGGTGTGGAAGAAAGTTATGTTTAACCTACTTGGATAAATAAAAACACAACACAAACAATATTTTATCCTAAAATATGTTTTTACTAAGTTTAAAAGATATTTTTCTTAACAAAATAGAAGTTTTATCTATAAATCTCGAAGAAGGTCCTTATGCTTTGAAGTAAAACAAACTTCTGAAGTCTATCTTCAAGTGTGTCCTTAATAAAGAATCTTTCATTGTGAATCTGTCTAAAGACATACAAAGGTGAATTATGTGGTGCACAACTGCGAAAAGTTTATGATAAACATTAAACATAACCCCGGTTTAGTCAACCGCAAAGGAGTTGTATTTTTGCAAGGCAATGCACGACCACATATCACACATGTAGTGCAGGATGCCCTGAATAGGTAGGTAGTCAAGGTTTGGAGCCTACTGTTTCATACAAATTTCGCCCGTCGCGTCTTCTCTGGATTACCTCCTTTGTTGTTTTCAGCCAACAGATTCGAAATGAAAGATTCTTTTATATAAACGTAGTGGAAGAGACACTTCGTTTTATGCTTTAAAACTTAAGGAGTTTTGCAAGGCAATGCACGACCACATATCACACATGTAGTGCAGGATGCCCTGAATAGGTAGGTAGTCAAGGTTTGGAGCCTACTGTTTCATACAAATTTCGCCCGTCGCGTCTTCTCTGGATTACCTCCTTTGTTGTTTTCAGCCAACAGATTCGAAATGAAAGATTCTTTTATATAAACGTAGTGGAAGAGACACTTCGTTTTATGCTTTAAAACTTAAGGAGTTTTATTCAATAGGCATAAAACAACTTTTACTTTGTTGCAAAAAAATTCTGTATTTTTTGGTTTGCATTAATCACGTAGAATAAATAAGAACTTTCTTTTACGCATAATATTACGACCATTCAACTATTGGGACATATTTCTATCAATTGCGTCTACTTCTGTCGTTGTTTTCAAGTGTAAACAAGTTTTCCATCCTATCACTTCTAAAGCCTTTTATTTTTTTGTAACTTGGATTACCTATCCATTCAATTATCAAGTTTTCAGAGATTAGATATTTTGACGATCCATGTGGATGCATTCTAACATGGATATCTGATTTTGATGGGGTACAGAAGATAGTTTTCTCACTAAGATTACCCTCTAATGTAAAGTGATGACACTTTTGAGATGTATGTAATTAACTTCAAAAGTCAATCCTTCGTTATTAATGCTTTCCAGTCGTCCTAGAGGAGATTCATCTTCAACTGGACCTTCTTTAGTGTTTTAAATCCTTCCGCCTACTTTTGATTTGCACGCTGACTAACTTTATCTCCACCAGATGACGCATGTGTTATCTGGGCCGTTTGAGTTACCTTAGTTCAAAGTTGGAAGCTCCATGTGGAGATTTTCGCACATCTGAATTTTGTGTGAGTATCTTCGTTTTACTCGTTGCCGCGAACTTCTTATGATGGTTATCTGATAGGGAGATCTATGTAAGTTCCATTTTGCGAAAAATGATTACCAACTGTGGCCTTTATATGTATCTAATTAATACAATTACGATACTAACGTTTAAAAAGTATTTTATAAACCGTCCTAAACCTTTTCAGGCATCTGATATAATACACTTTCGTAGATAAAGACACCTGTATTGAACTAAATGTGACAAATGAGCGATGTGCTTTAATTTCTAAATAAAATTGGCCTGAATATATCCAAGAATTTTAGTTATTTTTTTTTTATCCTTCGATCCATTGTTTATAGGAAGCCTACATTTAAAGGTTAGGCACAAGCTTCTTTAGTTTCTTGCCAGAAAACCATAGGTTATCCTCGATTAAAAACCCTTATTCATCGAGCCTACAATATATGTTCTTCGTACAGGCTGCTGCATTTAGAATTCTCTTTTGTATAAATTTTCTTTCAAAATAATGGCTACCCTGACTCATTAGTGGAAAAATACATTAAAAAGTTTCTTAATACTCTAAATCAAGAAAATCCAACAGAAAATACTGAGAGAAATTATCTATTTTCTTTAGTCTCCCATACTATGGTAAACAATCAAACGACTTTGTAAATGTAATTTATAAATATAGTTGTGAATCTTACATTTCATCTTATATTGTCGCATCGAGCAGCATCAGGAAAGATCGACCCGCACGGGGCTGATTCTAAATAAACCAAACCCCTCGGCCATACGAGATCACATCAAAGTATGAAATTAATATGGATAACTTTAAAATAATTTAAAATACATAGCCACCATCCCAACGAACTACGAATATTAGAATCACTTTACATCCTAAAACTTAAACCTAATTTAAATATACTCGTAAATCAAACTGCATACAATCTTTATATTGTATCATAAAACCTTTGCCCAGAGTAAACTTATTATGAAAGGTACAAGAGCATCTCACCGGCAATCAGCAGACCCGGGTTCTTCTAATGTTCCTTTCTCTTACCTTTAAAAGACTCCTGTTTCTTGTCCCATTGCTCATTCGCGTCAAATCTCTCTTTCTCTTTTACTATATTGTTATATAGTCTGCAATACAAGGTTTCTGCATCTTTCTTCCTGTCTTCAAAATGGTTTTCAAAGGCAGAAAATAAATATGGCGAAAGCCCTGTGGGGGTTGTACCACCCGCAGAACTTGTATTTGCTCAGACTAAATTTTTTATGAAGGGAACAAGATATTTCTAAGAAAAGGCAAAAGGCTAGGAGAAGGAAAACTCTCAATCCTTACCCCCTGCTGTCTTTAAGGTAAACTTTTTCAGGTAAAGACTAGGGGAAGGAAAACTCCAAATAATAAACTAAACCCAAGACCCCAACGGCGAACCTATCTGGTACCAGCGGAGGATGGCAGCGTCTGGTGCGAAGACGTGATAAAGGCGGACCTTGACATACTAAGAACCCGGCAGCTCCCTGCAGCCAGCATCACTGAAACTGGAAGTCTCCTCCTCATTGAGCCGCGGTGGACATGCTACTGGTCAAGTGAGTGAGCGCGGCCGTCGCGCAGCCACGATCACCCAAAACGAGATACTTAGCTACTGGCTTCTCTTCACCATTTTTCCTCCTTCTCTGCCCTTCATCCCCATCCCCTTGAAACCACGAGGAGCCCCAAAGTGACGCCCCAAAGATCAGCTAAAGTGCACCATGACCCTAACTAACATTGATCCCTCCTCGTGGGAACAAACTACAAGGGACTGGTTAACTTGGAGGAGAGCCGTCCGGGATGGTACCGCGGCGTTCGAGGAAGGAAGAAGACAAAAGGGAGAAGAAAAGAGAGACTGGAACGACATCGTCCTCCCCCACCCTCCTATGTGATCAGTGCCCACGACTCGTCTACCTCAGATGAGGCCTTCTAAGTAACATCACTCAAAAACATCGACATAAAAGATTGGATAACATGACGGAACCAACGCTCGGAAACGGGATGGTGCCGACGACGACCATGAATTAATGAAATTTTTAGTCTTGTATTAAGCAGCTTATCCTAAATTGTACTATTCAATTTTACTATTTTATGAAAACTCGAATTTCTAACCCTTTACTATCTTAGTTTCTTAGTGCCGATGATGAGGCTAGGACCTCGATACGTTCAAACCCAGACAAATAAAGGTGCTTTTATCAATAGCGTCCTTAGTTTCCATCTTTATATATACTAATACCTTAATAAGCAAGAAATTCATACTTCCGATTCTCAAAAATACCGCTACATTTCCGCATCATCCACCTTAGCGCCACTGATTTGGGGTTTGTTCGTTAAGCAACTTTTGTATTTCACTTGCCCACCAGCGACTTACGATGACGGATTGTAGAGGGATCCGCTAAAATAGTAGTATTTTCCCACCTCCTATGATATTACTTGGGAGAGAAAGCGAGCAGTTACTCCCCCACCCTTTTGACTTCACCCTTTTTCGACTCGCCGCCAGGTCACTGAGAAATTCAAACCGAGGCATGACGCTGAAATTCAAGGCTACCTCCCCGACGTCTCAATCTCCGCCCCTCCTCCCGGGTCGGAAGATTACTCATCTATTTTGTAAGTTCGCCTCGAACAACTTTTATGGCTCTAGCCACTGGTCGTTCGTCTGACCAGCTAATCCCCGCAAGGAGACGCTCGGTTGTCACGGCCGATAACGAGGGTTCGAGAAGGCCTCTCTCTCTCTTCCTGTTTGGGAGAACTCCGGGTATATATGCTCCCTCTCAAAGATTACCGGCAGATTTGGTTAGACGAAACCTCTCCGGAAGGAGTTCCATTCAACGACGCTGTCTCCCAAGAAGTGTTTAGTGACGGTCGCAAGCCACGGAAGAGATGGACATCAAACTCGTATCTTCGGGTCAGGGAGAAGAGTCTCGTGAGGCAACATCAACCTTTTTTAACCGCCTTCGGATCAAGGATTGGAGAAACAGCCCTCGGAAGTTCTTATCGTGACCTCTTGAGGACAAGAGGTCCGATAGCTCGCTCAATCCGAGTTTGGGGAAATCATCTCCCCCCCCTTTCCAAATTTGACCGGTGACCTCTTGAGGAGAAGAAGCTCGATAGCTCGCTCGATCCGAGTTTAGAGAAGTTACCTCCCCCTTCAAAGTTCGTCCGGTGATATCTCGAGGACAAGAGGCCCGCATCTCGCAAAACCCAAGTTTGGAGAAAGTAGCACCACCACCTGCGGGTTTTCGGTTACCCCCGTAAGTAATCAAGGTCACCAAGACCTCCCCTAAGTTCGCCCTGCTTTACTCTCGAGGTTCAAAGGAACTAAATCACTCACTACCCTCAATCTCCCATTATAACCATTTAATAACCCTGGTGATCCAATTAGTATTCGGAACCTAATTCCGTCTTATTCATGTACCTATATTTATCCATATTTATTGTTGTGCCTTCTATTTAGTGTGTATTAAAAATCTATTTTTGTCGTTGTGTTTGGAATATTCCTTGGTCACGCAGCTGCAGCTATCTATTCAAATCGCACTCTTAGAACAATAACATTTGTTTCCTTGCTTAGCCTACCTTAGAGACAGTGTGCGTATATTCCCGTACACTAGGCCATCCTTTGACATAAAAGGCCTAAACATTTTCAGTTTTTGTGACTTTTTTCTCAAAATAAGTGCCATCAAAATACTAATATTCCGGGCTTTTAATATTTGTTCATCCTACTCCGGATTTTACCAAGAAGTCGTATTTCTGACTAATTATTTCAAACAAAACGGCTTTCCTGTGTCCCTGACTGAAAAAATTACGGCCCAATTTTTAAACAATATTTTCCATCCCAAATTTAAATTCCCTACTGTTTACAAAGATATCCGTTATATAATCTTTCCGGATATGGGTTTTTTAAACAAAAAATTTTCAAAAGAAATTACATCTCGATTAAATAAATTCTTTTTTCATACCGACTTCAAGTTAATTTTCATAAATAGACACCAGATAGGATTATACTTCAATCGTAAGGACAGAATCCCGCCTGAAGCGAAGTGCTCCGTTATTTGCGAATTTACTTGCCCCAATTGTAAACTGGGAAGATACATAGGTAGTACGGTGTGCTCGCTGAGAGCGAGTTTCTGTTCCCATTTGGGTGTTAGCCACAGGACAGGGAAGGTTCTTTCTACGAAAGAATTCTCACCTGTTAGGTTTCACTCTATTAATTGTAAAACTGATATCACAATGGAAGATTTTAAAATCTTAAAAACTACCCCTGATACCATATCATTAAGGATTCTTGAATCTATGTATATTAAATACCTTTCTCCTTTCTTAAATTCCCATTTTTCTTCTCACCCACTACTTCGACTCTAAACAAAAATATTACCAACCTCCTAACCTTCTCTTTCTTCTTACGCTCCTCTCCCTTTCTTCCCAGTTATCCTCTAACGGCTGATTATTTAATGTTAGTTTATCTCGATGTGTTTCCAGTGTTTCCTCAATCGTTAAATTTTTTAACTCCCAACATTATTTTCCAAAAATAACAATTATCTGTAAATTTTCGCAATCCCCCTTAATAAATATTAACTACTTTCCATAAATTCATCATTTTGATTGTCTGTTAAAATCTAACTTAAATTGTTTGTCTACTCGACGAATTGTATTTTCCAGTACCCAAAGATGGGTAAAAAGTTCACCCGAAACGTTGTATCTATCAACAAAATGAAATGAATTTCCCTTTATA
This sequence comes from Ceratothoa steindachneri, assembly GCA_963969495.1. Lineage (NCBI taxonomy): Eukaryota > Metazoa > Arthropoda > Malacostraca > Isopoda > Cymothoidae > Ceratothoa > Ceratothoa steindachneri. The sequence continues at coordinate 32,148,933 of OZ018322.1, forward strand.
CGTCCTTTCGTTCATCCTTCAAATTATATATATATATATATATATATATATATATATATATATATATATATATATATATATATATATATATATATATATGTTTATATAATTTGGCCATACTTCAACACGGATGTTTCCGTCGAAACTTGGTTTCGCATATAAAATTAGTCCTATGACTGTGGTTTTATCCATATATATATATATATATATATATATATATATATATATATATATATATATATATATATATATATATATATGAGGAATTAAACCATATTCTCCGAAGACAATTTAATTCAGAACAGTTTCGGTGTATCTCACACCCTTTTTCAACTGACACTGGATAGAAAATATTTGAAAATGCTTAACTACATAACACAGAGTCAGGTCGTGAAAGATCCCCTCTTTTTTCCCCCAATCCCCTACTTAGGCCTACCCCCTCCTGACTAGCCACAAGTAGGGAATTGGGGGAAAAAAGATGGGATCTTTCACGACCTGACTCTGTGTTATGTAGTTAAGCATTTTCAAATATTTTCTATCCAGTGTCAGCTGAAAAAGGATGTGAGATACACCGAAACTGTTCTGAATTAAATTGTCTTCGGAGAATGTGGTTTAATTCCTCATATATATATATATATATATATATATATATATATATATATATATATATATATATATATATATTTATATAGGGGGAGGTGAGGTAAAACGGACCCATGGGGTGAGATGGCAGCCCCCATCTAATCCCAACCAGAAAGGACAAGGTTCAGATTGTGGCTGCTACGAGTAGATGTCCTTCACGTCATCCCTCAGTGATGTATTTGCAGGCACAAGTCACACTTAGAGTCCATTTGCGCTTAGGAGGCAAGTTAAGTTTTTTCATGGTGCTGATGTTATTTGCACAAGGTAAGATACTGGATTGTTTGCATTGACATATTAGCCATAATGACTTACTATTTATGTTGTATATGCCCATTTGTGTGTACAATATAGGTATGTGCCATAAATTGCTATACAAAACATGGATGTTCTGTTGAAACTTCTTAGATTGAATATTTACTTTCCCTCACCATAAATATTTCACAAATCCTTAACATTTTCTTTCCTTTTTCTTTAGAGATTCTCCAGAAATACGTGAGAGTCAGTGGTAGAGTGGAATGGAAGAGGCAGCTATGAACAGTGCAATAGCTGCAGTTAGAGAAAAAAAGATAGGCTTGAAAAAAGCCTCAAAATAATTCAATGTGCCCAAGACTACTCTCGGTCGCCGTGTCAGAGATAAAAATAAGATAGCAACTGGTTCAACAACGGTACGAAACTGTCTAGCACATGCCAAAGTTAACTATCTTGTCTAGCACTTCCTGAAAGTTTAACCTTTTTGAATGACTATACATTGATTCCTGTTAGCCTTTGTCTTTAATGCTTGCTGTTTGTTGTCCTGCAATATTTTATGTTTTTTCATATTTTTTTTAATTCAAACTTCTAACAAGTTGCATCTGTCTCATTTTCCAGATGCTTGGCCCTATCAGGACGGTATTCAGTGCTGCACAAGAAACAGAGTTGGTTACTTACATTTTATCGATGGAGGAACGATTTTTTGGACTGACTAAAAGGGATGTTTGCTACATTGCATTTCATGCAGCGGAAAGGAAGAACGTGGACCACAATTTTAACATAATGGTGAGATCTTGCTACGAAACAGGTTTCTTCATTTCATGCTTAGTTTACATCCTAGTATGATACGCATAGGAGTTTGCATTTATTCCAATTACAGCACCTGTTTCTGTCTTTTAACCAAGTTTGAATTGCTGGTAAAGACTGGTTACTAGGCTTCCAACGGCGCCCCCTTGAACTTGCAATTCGAACTCCAAAACCAACTTCTGCTGCTCGAGCAAGATGCTTCAATCAGACAAATATTTAAAAGTTTTTTGACATCTTATCTTCAGTGCAAGCAGAGCATTCCTTTCCTCCACACAGGAATTTTAATGTTGATGAGACAGGTGTTACAACGGTGCAGACAAAGCCTACAAGAATCCTCGTTCTGCGGGGTTAAGAACAGGTTGGCACACTGACTTCTACTGAAAGGGGAGTTTTAGCTACAAGAGTTTGCTGCATGTCTGTTGGGGGGCACTTTGTTCCACCTTTCCACAAGTTCGAATGAAGCAAGAATTGAAGGATGGTGCTCCTACAGCAACTGATTTTGCATACCATCCATCTGAGTGGATGCAGCTCTCCATTTTAACTGAATGGATTCTTCACTTTCTAGCTCACACCAAACCATCAATGGATGATCCAGAATTATTGACTATGGATGGCCATATGAGTCACATAAAGAATCTTGACGTCATAAGTCTTGCCAGGGACAATTATATCATGATTGTCACTTTGCCACCACATTGTAGTAATCGAATGCAGCCACTGGATGTTTCCTTCATGAAACCACTGAATGCCTACAATGTGAGGGCTATTAAAACATTCACCAGAAACAATCCTGGCAGGCAGGTGACCATCTACAAACTAAGTGCATTGTTTGAAGAGGCCTACCTACAGGCTGCTCTTCCAAACACAGCCATCAATGGGTTTAGGAAAACAGGAATTTGCTCATTGAATAAACATGTTTTCGGTGAATCTACTTTTCACATGCACACCTCCACAGATATTCCATTAAATGGTAAATAAGAGGCGGGAGATCTGGAAGACCCAGTTGCCCCTCCAATCATGACTAATGAGAATGAACCTGAATTGGAAGTAGCTGATGAACCCGAACACCCAAGTGCTGCGCCTGAACCTGTAGCACCAAACGTGACTCGGAACCTATTCAGGCGAGGTAGTTCACCCCAGGAAATAATTCCCTTGCCAAAGGTGGCCACAACTACACAAAAGAAGAGACCAAGGTCTCAAGGGCGAGCTCTTATTAAGACAACATCCCCATATAAGAAAGAGCTAGAGTCAGAAATTCAGAGGAAAAATGAAAAAGAACTCACCCTAGCAAAGAAGCGCAAAGAAAGAGAAGCCAAGAAGAAACCAGAAACTCTAGCATCCAAAAAACGACCTAACAAAAGCACGATAAAAACAAGAAGCAACACAACAAGCAAAAGCTGGACCATCGTGGGGTCATGAAAGTGAGAGTAAAAGAGATTCAAATGTCTGTTTGTATTGCAATGGTACATTTGGTAATTCTCTGAGAGGTGAAGGATGGGTTTGTTGCACCATTTGCAAGAGATGGGCACATGGGCTAGGAATGCAAGATGATGAAGAGGTTTTTGTGTGTGAACTATGCAGGTAATGATCAGTTTCTTTACGTTATGGTATAGCGCTATGAAGGACCCATACAGGAGTCAAATGGGCAATGTACAGGGGTACAGGTTGAGGAAAAAAATGGTTTTCTAAGTCATTTGGGCCAGTAAAGATGTTTCTTTGTTTTAACGTTGAAGATTATAACAAACATTTAGAGGGGTAAGATGGACCACTGGGGTCCATCTTACCCCGTCGTATTTTATTTTGGTGGCATTGAAATAGTTTTTTTGAACATTCAATGTTTCAATCTTTTCCTCCAAAAAACATAACCAGGGTGCGTATTGTAATCATAATACACCAAAGCATCACCACAACCCCTAAACCCTAAAACCTCACAAAATTATATAAATGTGATTCCTAAACTAGTTCTTTTGTTAAGCAGTCTGTCTTAACCCACCTTCCCTTATATATATATATATATATATATATATATATATATATATATATATCTGCCACGCGTTTACCTATTCCTCATTTATTCTTTGAATTCCCAATTAAGTTTCTATTTTCTTTCATAGTCTCCGTTCGAGCTGGCGAAAGTGTTCCTTAAAAGCTATTCTATTCAGAGAATTTTTGTTTCTCTGCGTAGCGTAGTGTACTAACGGCATACTTTTAACTGTGATCAAAGTGGTGCTCGCTGCCTCAGTGTGCCTGGTTCAAATCGCTTTCCTTCACGGATTTTTCGAAAAAAGGTAATAAAAATATTACTGCAAGGAAAAATTATTCCGTTTTCTCTTTCAATGTAGTTTAATGGATTGATTTCCATCATTCTCTCGTGCTACTTTGAGAGATATTTACATATATATATATATATATATATGTATATATATATATATTGCATATATATATGAATGTTACATTATTCTGGCGGGTAGAGATTAGCAGCAAGGAAGGCGTGGTATCAATTTCAAAATCCCGTGTTTGTTTTTAAAGGGAATCTTTTTAACTAGAATAATCCCGTTGTATAACGAGGGGCTTAGCACAAAAAATTGTATAACTTTATCGCAGTCACTAATTAACCCGTCAAGCGTTAAACAATTTCTTGGGCAAACTTCGCATACAGCTTTCATGATCAAAACTGGGTCAAGATTTACCGCCAAAAACATAATTTCACAAAATATCGAAATATTTATTTTAAAATAGAAGGCAATCCCATAAAATGAATAAACTGTAAGAGAAAAAACTAAAAGAAATGCTAGGAAAACGTGAGAAAAAGAATACATATGTATAAAAAAAGTAAGTCGTCTATCCTCCTGGCTAATATAGTGGTTGTTAGCTTGCCCGCCAACTGTTGGGTCGGCAGTTCGAGTCTCCTTACGGATTCTTTTTACTGGAGCCACAGGCATAATTTGCCTGTTCCAGAAGATCCTTTGTGAGTAGTTTTTTATATCGGCGACACTAACTAGTTCCAACCAAATATCGAATTATTTATTTTAAAATAGTAGGTGTTTAATTAAAAATGCCTAAATTGCAAAAGGATAAAAAATAAAAACCTAAATAGAAAAAAAGAAAAATTGAGTGTAAGAATAGATGGAAAAAGGGAAGAAGAGAGTTTATTCCTGGAGACGTCACTGAACTCGGGACAAAAGATGGTTTGGTCAACCCCTAGTTACTTTCTTCTGGGGAGGGGGGAGGGTAAAGTCCCCACTCCCCTACATTATTGTTTTTGCGGGTTGGGGCTGCACCCCCCTTTGTGCCAGTTCAGTGTAACATATCTGGAAAGTTGACGAATCATTATGAAAAGGAAACGAAACAAAAATTAAAAGAGCTTTTATAGCCCGAGGAGGTTGTCGGAATCGGTTGTCGTAAACTTAACCAATTAGATAATTAAAATTGTTTATTATTAAAATTACTTATTATATTTTAATTTATAAAAAAAATGCCCTTCAAAATGATATATAATAGACTATGATGCGATTCCTTTTAACAGCATGGAGCTAGATGTTTTTATGTTAGACTAGACTAGGCCTTGAACAAGAGAAATTACTGCCGAATCATTTAAGTACACTATTATAACATCTTAATTAGAAAAGAAATATTTTAAGTGTTGTAAAAAAAAAAAACAACCTACGGAACCAATTCTTTCGATGGATTAAAACATTTAACTGACAAGATGGCGGAAATGGCGGCCAATCTACTTTTTGCCATAACCTCATAATTAGAAATTTGCCCACAATAAGTAGTCAAGAAGCTATATAGTGTATATCTATGATATAGGATTTGCGTATTTTAAAAAAGAGAGATACCAGGCAATGGCTTCGCCCCTTTCCCTTACGGGGGGGAGGGGGGGGAGGGGGGGGGGAGCTTGCGCTTCGCTCCTAAGATTAAAATTTAAATTTAAAAAAAAAGCAGCCATGGTTAAATTTTTATAAATTTTTTGAACTTCGCCAATTATAATAATTTAAAAAAGGAACTAAACTAAATTTCCTCCCTTTCAAAATAACATGTTGCTAAAATATAGTTATAGAGGAAGAAGATATAAAAAAATAAATTTTCTGAACTTCACCATTTGTAATTCTTTAGGTTTTAAAAAAATTTCACAAAATTTCGCTACTTATATTTATTTATGAACTTTACCATTTTGTGTTTTGATATTATAAAAGAGATATTAGCAATAACTTTGATAAAAAAACATAAGTCATAACCAAACTAAGATGAAATTATTATTCAAATACTCAAAGAAATCCCCTTCTTAAATTATAGAGTTTAGAGATAGAGAAGAAGAGAGGAGAAGAAGAAAAAGAAGATATTCATAAAAAAGCGCCCACAAAATTCGTGGGTGGGCATAAACCCTAATTAACCCTTGATTTTTCGGTGCTTACAAGTTTAATACTTTTTAAGGGTCGTAAATCAAATATCTTACAAGATAAAGGCCTTGTATTTAAATTGTCTACGCGTGTTTTTCTTAATTTTCGTGCCATGGTTAACTTCATTTTAAGATCTTAAATTCATGGTGGAAAACTTAGTCCTACAGAGAAGAGAAGCGGACTGTTTCATCAAATAACAGATTGATAAAGCGTATGGAGAACGTACGTAAACAGGAAATGGAAAACAAAAAGAGAAAGGAGAACAATCAAGTAAGAGATAGATAGATAGATAGATAGATAGATAGATAGATATAGAGAGAGAGAGAGAGAAAGAGAGAGAGAGAGCAAAATAGGAGTGGCGAAGAGAGAAAATGAGCGTCAACACATACACAAGTAGATGGAAGCGGTGAATAAGGCCACAGTTGTTCAGAGAAATCCAACTGTTCTGAAAAGTACGAAATAGCATAAAAATCCCTAATTTTCAAGAACGAGACGACATGGGTGGATTTAGGGCTGCCAAATGTGGCAAGTTTCAAGAAAGGACAAATAAAAAATAGACGCATAAATAGCGGCATAAATTTTAATTCTATCAAATACAGACAGTATATCTATATAATAAAAATAAAAATACTTCTTTCTTTACTTGGTAATAGCTTTTTAATGCTTAAAATTTTACTTGTTTTGACTTTTTGCTGCTTTTAGCAATTGAGTGTCATCTTTTGCTTTTTCAGCAAATTGAAGTATATGAAAAGTTCATTTTTTATTGTTTCTACAGAGCATCTGTTTCTTGCATTTCGCCATTTAGATGATATTCACTAAAAATTCTTTCACAGCATGCTGATGTTCCAGAAATTGAAAGCACAAATGAAACTATTTTGAAAATATTTAAACATTTAAAATCACCACTTTTTAAAACCAAGTGCCATTTGCTACTTGTTGTTTTGCATCTTGTCGATAGTTCAGTACCTTTAATAGTGTAAAAGTGATTCAGAAGTAATGTCACTTGTTCAAAGAGATCATCCATATTCAAATTCAGCTTTTCTTTAAGTTTCAAATCTTCAACAAATTTTAGGTATTTTGGGAATGCATTATCTAAAAACTTAGATTTGATAACTTTCCAAATGTTGAATTTTCATCAAAGTTGTTTTTTTTTTCAAATATGTAATTGCTGAAATAAAAAATTGTTTGAAGTCTTCAATAATCTTTTGAGCTTCAGCAGTATCTAAATGTTGCATAAGTTGGTGAACATGATAGTCAAAAAATTCCTCATGGTATCGAGATTTATAATCTATTTCTTAAGTTGACCAAAATATTGAAAATATCTGCTCCTGAAGTTTAATTTTTTTTTAAGTTCTTCTACAGCTAGTTTAAATATCTCCATTACATGTTTAGAGAACCACAAATAAATTTCAATAACTTGAGGAATTTCTGTTGAATCATCATCAATTGAAAGAAGTTTTTGTAATTGTTTAGAGCAATCAGTTAGCCTGCTTATGAAGTAAGAAGTTAAAGCTTTTCAAGAAAGTAAAATTCTTTCAATACAAGGCTGCAGAGATAGCCACCTAGTAGGTACATGCTGAAGAATCACACTAAATTCTATTTCTACAAATGAATGAAAAGCTTTAAGTGTTTCGCGTCTCTTTGCTGACATTGAAAAATGCCCTTAAATTTTTAGGACAATATTTTCTATATCCATATTCAAGCTTCCTAAAGCAAATTTTACTGCATTATGTAAAATATACGCATTGCAATTAGCTTTAACAACGTCGTCATTCAGTGTAAGGATCTTAGTATATAAAGAATGATTTATTCCAAAATTGCAATTTGTGTTATCTGCACTAAAACAAGAAACTCTTTTCCAATCAAGTGCCAAATTGTTAATTGTGTTTCTCAAGCATTCCAAAATTTCATCTGCACTTTCATCAGCGTTCTCAAAAATATCAATTATGTAGTTCACTGTACCAAATTCCTTATTAAAATATTGAACACATACTGGAAACATTTTCAAATTTTTGTGATTTGAAGCATCAATTTGAAGGCAAAAATATAGAGGCGGGTCATGTTGTTTCAAATCGTTCAAAACTACTTTTAATGCCTTTTTACCGAGCACATCTGCAAAGATTGCTTCTGATTTAGTTCGACCACAAGATATTTTCGCTGCTATTTTTGAATCCCGGTGAAGCTTTGAATTTAATTTCAAACTACAATCAAGTGAGTTGTAGGAATGATTGTGTTCAACTGCATGATATATTTGAGCAATTTCCGAAGCAACTATAATATCTTCTTCTCTAGAATTTGCTTTTATGATAAATTTATCAATTAAAGAAATGGAAGATGAAATGCTGATTTTATTTCTATGACCATCTGAATTTTTATGTTTTGCTATTGCTAAAACACCCATGTATCCAATTTTAAAGACAGTCTGGCAAATTATGCACTTTGCTTCTTGTGGATTATTAGTTGCTGTCAGCCATTCATAATCATTTTCCCAAGTTTTATTATATGAGCACAATCGCTTATTTTTTTTCATAGAGGGTTCAATCATTATTCATTAAAAATTGAATCATTAGCTAATAGTTTAAGGATTAATCGCCTGCAAAACAAATTAATTACTTAGAAAGTTTGGACTGAAATAATTTTTGTATTTCGAAAATCAGTTAACTAAAACTTGTAGTTTACAATTTCACTGCTGACTACTCAATATATTACTTCTACAAATGAGATCAACGACGAACAGATGAATTTACAGTGAATGAAACTCCAAAATCACGGAATCATTATGAAATGAACAAAAAATCCACAAGGAAAATGAAACAAAAGTCCAATTGATAATTCTCGATGCTTCGCCTTCCAACAGGCGTTGTCAATGATATTCAGAAACCGAATTGTGAATACTCTTGACAAGGGCTGTTGACTGTTGGAAGGCGAAGCGTTGGAAATTATTTTTGGACTCGTTTCATTTTCCTTGTGGATATTTTGTTCATTAGGTAAGCCTACAGGTTACAAATAAACAAAACAGCCATAAAAATACAGGTCACAAAACATATCCACACCTATTGCTCTTTAACAATTTTTTGGAAGTGTCTACTTGGAAGTTCATCATGAAAGCAGAAAGAAAAGGTTAATAGAGATGGTGCATTGAAGTTCTCTAGTTCCTAAGAAGCATTTCTAGAAAGCTGTTAAGTTTTTTTTGTGCTCATTGGAAATTCAGGAGGACGAATTTGCAAAGGTTTGGTAATTATGGAACTTTTGTGTTGGCTTCTTTTTACCTAATTGTGACAAAGAATCATGAAGTTGATAAGATCTAAAGCACCTGAAGAAGAATCCTTGTGGGGATTCGAAACGTCTTGCTACAAAGTCTTCTAGCCTGGTGGAGTTCATAAATAGGACTAATGTCCTTAAAAGATTTTAACACTTACTTACAACAACTTATAAATGTTCGAATGATCTACGGACTACGAACGTCGAACAGTCGAACACCAACAACACAAAAAGCAGAAAAATTAATCTGAGCCTCTACTAAAAAAGTTATTCCGATTTTATTGTTCCTGCCAAATACTGTATACCGAGACAACAAAGCTCCATGGCACTGAAACTTTTGTATAATAATAATGTTTGCGACTTATAAACTTTACTCCCCATTTAGAGGTTCATCTCAAGTCCAGATTATTGTTGCCAGTTTAGCAGGAATTTAGGTTATCTTTGGATGGTTTCTCTGAAAGTGAGCCCACAAAAGAATTTTATTTGCCAAAAAAATGTTTGGCTAAGTTCTTTGCAAATCTATAACCGATTCAATTACAAGTTTCTTAACTGTGTTTCAATAAAACTGTAAAATGCATTCACAGATAACTTCAAACATTTCCTAAATTGGCAACAGTGCTCCAGATGTGGGGGTATAGCTCTATGATCCAGGCAGAAACCGTTATTTCAAGTACAAGTAGGATAAAATTCACCAGATACAATACGAGGAGGGTAGTTTTAGGCTTGGGTAGTCGTGGGATCTTCAACTCGGCAAAGGAGGAAAATCTTTTGGAAAAAAAAACCAACCCAGTGAAACTTTCAAAATAGGCTATCAAACTAGTCTGGCCAGGCAAACTTACCAGTTCACCCGGCACTAGCAGTGCTTAGTCTCGAGTATTATCTCGAGGCTTCGACGCTAAAAAGCACTTTGCTCACCTAGGGTAACGCCCTGCTTATACAATCTAATAAGGAGAGCCAGACTGAATGGAGATTCCTCCTGTTTCTGGCACTCCTAGGTCGGGACGGACTGATTGGAGATCTCTCTTGTTTCTGGCACTCCTAGGTCGGGACGGACTGATTGGAGATCTCTCCTGTTTCTGTCTTGACTAGATCATTATAGGCAACCAGAGAGCAAAAGTGAGCTAGGATCCAGCTAAATCAGGGTAAAGAGAGGTGATAATTCATCAACTCTGAATCTCCAACCCGGTAAAGGAGGAAAAGTTTAGGGAAACTCCCAAACTCCAAAACTTCTGCGAAACCAGCTCACCCTGAACTGGCAGTACTCAGCTTTGAGTGTCCATCGCGGAGCATCAACAACTGAGTAGCACTTTGCTCACCTAGGATTCTGTCCTGCCTGAGTGATCTAATTAGGAAAGCCAGACTGATTGGAGATACCTCCTGTTTCTGGCACTCCTCGGTCGGGACGGATTGATTTGAGATTCCTCCTGTTTCTGTCTCGACTAGATTACCTAAAGGTGACAGGGGTCAAAGCGAGCCAGGATCCGCCCAGATCAGAGATCAAAACCCTTCGACTTTGAATCTCAAACCCGGTAAAGGAGGGAAAGTTTTGGGAAAATACCTAGTCCCCGCAACTACTGCAAAACCGGCCTACGAATAAGCCTGTCATCCTCAGGATACTGGAACTGACAGGACCCATCCAAAAGCGTCAACAGAGAGGCGCCCCCCACTGACAAGTGCACTGCCCCCTGACTTGGTGGCGGCGGACTGATTGGAGATATCTCTTGTTTCTGCCGTCGCTCGGGTACGGGACGTAGCCCTGGTGGACTGATTGGAGATACCTCCTGTTTCTGCTGGGATTATAGCAGTGGCGGGCTCCCCGAGCCCGTACTTCTCTGCCTCACAAAACTAACAAGGAGTGCCGGACTGATTGGAGATTTCTCCTGTTTCTGGCGCTCCTCGGTCGGGACAAACTGATTGTAGATTCCTCCTGTTTCTGTCACGACCAGTTAAGTGTAGGCCGCTAAATTTATTAATGAGAAGTCCCCCTCACCATGAACGTGAGGGGGGAGCCGCTGGACTTTCGAGTCCCGCTTAAATTAACCAACAACCGAAAACCGGAAAAGGCTGAGGTGTTTAAAGCCATCTTCGACAAACTTGGCATTGGCCTCAAGCGCCTACTAGAGACCAACAGAGGCTAAACAGTCATCTGTCACACTCAAGATGACCTCGAAAAAATATCCTCAGCGGAAGGCTCCCTAGAACTCGGCAAGATCGGCCTAGAACCACGGCCATCCCCAGCTCTGGCTGCAAGGAAAGCGATTATTTGCAGAAGAGTGGATCCATGGGTAGGCGAAAGATCGGCCGGAGATATAAAAGCAGAAATTGAGAGGAACCATCAATGGGCGGAGATGATCGAAGTTGTCATTTTCCGCAGCCTATCCCATGTCTTCAAAATTATTTTCAGCAAAAGCCAAGGAAACAGGCCTCAGACTGTTCTCCATGATAATTTCCTCTGACCAAATTGAGCGGGAAAGGTTCTTCGAGCTCCTTATCTGCTTCAATTGTTACAAGGTAGAGGATCACAGAACCAGCACCTGCCCAGACTCTGGAAAGCCTAAGATTTGCTCCGAGTGCTCGCAGTCGGGACATGATTGGATGCACTGCGTGAGCAGCACTAAAATGTCCATTAACTGCGCAGGGAACCACCGTACCCTAAGCATGCAATGCCCAGTCAGAAAAGAGGAACTGAGGGGAAAAAAGGAAAGGCTGCGGACAGACCAAAACAATCCTATGCCGCTGCCGCGAAACAACAAGCCCTACCGAACGCAACGCCGACTCAACCTCAGATCTTGCTGCACCTGAGTGACAACACCCCTACTAAAATGCTGGCATGCATTCTGCATGCACACGTCATTAATCTAGCTTGCCCTGGTTTATTCAACTCAGAAATGAACAAAATGCTGGCAGCTAACAACATGGAGACGATCAAATTCCCGGACAACCCTCAATCCGAAAAAGTCCTTTCAGCATCGTTCACTAATGCAAAACAGGCACAAGCAGAGAACAGTCAGAACACTACTAAATCACAAGATACTGTACAGGCATCAGCTCAACAACTGACTGACGCCCCAGCACCTGCACCCAACTCACGTAAACAGAAAAAGCCCAAGAAAACCAAAGTGGAGCCAAAGGTTCAGGCAACTGACACCGAACAAAAAGAGGATGAACTCGTGCTTGACAACAGAGAGATCAGACTCACCTTGGCGCTAAACTCACAGAACATCAACAAAAAAGAGATCTCCCCTGAAGAGGTGGCAGCCGGAGTCAAGAAAGGGCAGATCAAATGGTGTTATGACTCACCAGTCACCGGAGAGACAATTAGAGCCTCTTTACTCGCGCGTAAAACCAAACTTTACAACGAGAACTTCAGGCTCTATGACCCGGAACTATACAAGCAGCTAAAATCTGGCCGTCAAACGGCCAAAGATTAATAAAGACTAGTGGGATAGCATATAGAAATAGAAACAGGCTAACCATCCTGGCACACAATGTGCAAAGATGGGAGCCTAACAGAAACCATCTGTATAATGTCTACAGGGAACTAGACCCAGATGTTCTTCTGCTGTCAGAAACAAGTGTCAAAGATTTAGACAAGCAGAAAATCTTTGGATACAATGTTGTACAGAAGAACTGCACCGGCGAAAGATTTGATGGTGCGTTAATAGCAGTGAAAAAGGAACTACAATACAGACTAGGCAGCCCTACGGATGAATCAATTTTGTAAATCATATTCAGGTGCTCTATGGGTGACATAGAGCTAAGCGCGGGATACCAACCCCCTCGCAGGTCATATCTTTCTTACCATGACCTGTACACCCTGTTCACAAAAGAGCACCCAGTTCTATTCGCTGGGGACCTTAACGCCAGGAATAGAGCAGCGGGATACTCTCCTTCTAATTCAAGAGGCACATCACTTGATCTCTTGACACGAAGAGGCGTTGCAGAGCGCATTGGTCCTAACTTCCCCACGTTTTTTTACCCCAGGACAGCCACCAAACCCGACGTGGTGCTCACGAATCCTAACTTCCCGTTCCACCATCGTGTCGCGCCAGGACCCCTAACATCTAGTGACCATCTGCCAATGCTAATCACCATTGCAACAGCCCCTATCACAGTCCCAGTCATCCCTAGAAAAGACTTCTGGAATGCAAAATGGGAAGAATACAGGAGAACATTCCCAGAAGTTACCCCAGAATTACAAGGCGCATTCGAAGAAGATTTGGATGACGAACTAACTGCTATTAACGACCTCATATCTAATGCCAACGCTATAGCTATCCCGACAACGTCACACAAATTAATCTTGCCCACAAAACCTACACTAGAGAGAGTGGTGCTACAGCATCGTTTCTCGAAAGTGTATGAGACCATCCTCAATTTGAGCTATACTAGACCCATGGACTTTTGAATCGTACAACAACTGAGAAATCAGCTGAATTTCACGCTAGGAACGGAAATTCATAATAGATGGAATTATCTAATAGAAAAATTAGACACTGAGAGAAACCCTAAGGCCTTTTGGACGACCATACACAAACTAAAGGGAAATGCTCACATCCCAGGTCAAACAGAAATCAGGCATGGAGGAACTAAGGCGGTCACTCCTAAGGAGAAAGAAAAGCTGTTCCGCGGAGTCTGGGAGAATGTCTTCAAAATCTCAGAGGAAGAGGAAGAAGACTTTGACCTAGGCTTCGAGGATCAGGTTCTCGAGTATATGGAGAGGAGAGAAGGGAGGTTTGACCCTTACAGAACCTCATGCTACCATCGATTTCAAGGAACCTCTCAGGATGGCAAGAAAATCTCAACTGAAGAGCTAATGAATTCCATTTCCTCATTTAAGTCTAAAGCCCCGGGGCTAAGCCAAATTACCATCAGGCACTTAAAAGAAGCTCCGGAAAGACTTAAGACCAGACTGCTGAACCTGTTCAATGCGTCACTAACAATGGGATACCTTCCGGATGGCCTGAAGACATCCAAAATGATCTTCATACCCAAGCTGGGAAAACCATCTAACCAGGTCATGAACTACAAACCCTTCTCACTGCTGGAGAGCATTGGGAAGGTTTTTGAAAAAATCCTCAACAGCAGACTGGCTAAACACCTTCTAGCTGAAAAGAACCTCCTGAACGAAGAACAACATGGGTTCAGAGAACACCGAGGCACAGAGACTGCGATAGCCCATATGCTGCAACACGCGGCAGCATGGCGAGCTAGAGGTTGCTGGATCGATGTCGTATGTAGAGACGTAAAGAAGGCCTTCGACAAGGTCTGGATCGAAGGCCTCAAATACAAAATCTCTAGGCTGAGACTCACTCCACACTTCGAGAAAATCCTCTGCAGCTATGTTACCAATAGGCGAGTGGTGATAGCATTCGAAGGACACATAGGAGAATCCTTTGACCTCGCCTCCAGTGTTCCTCAAGGAGGATGCCTTAGCCCCACTCTCTACACAGTCTACACAAGAGACATCCCTAAACCAGCCGACGGGAAAACCCTCAATATACAGTACGCGGATGATGTCACCCAAGTTGTAGTGCCAAGGACGAAATCGGCAAGACTGATGGCCATAGCCTCGGCGGCAGAAGCCGAGAAAATCTCAAGATTCGAAAGACGCTGGAAGATACAGACCAATGTGGCTAAGTTCTCTGCAACTGCAATTGAAAGACATCGCACCGTCCCCTTCAAAATTGGAAATACGGATATTGAGTACTCTCCTCGCGCGTCTATTCTCGGATTCGGACTCTCCAGTTCCGGAATGAGCAAGCACGTGAGGACCAGAATTGGATATGCAAAAACCGAACTCGACAAACTCCACCGATTTAAAAAGTTATCTACAGCCAACAAAAGGAAACTATACATCAGCTTGGTCATATCCAATCTGGTATACCCCAGCATACCACTCAATTTAGCATCCAACAGAAATATGTAGATGCTACAAAGAGTACAGAACCATGGACTCAAATTTGTTACAGGCTCCAAGTGGTACGACTTCCGGACCTCAAGGAGCCTGCACGAACAAACGGAAATTGAACCAATAAATTTATACCTCTACAAAATAGGAAAAAGCATCTGGGAGAAACTGGAAGGGTTTCTCCCCAACGAGACACTCGTCGCTCTTGATCCTGAGGAGGGAGGTTACATGAATTACCTCCCAAACACCAAAACTGAAGAACCTGAACCCAGATTCAAGTGAATGAACTAAAAAAAAAAAAAGTATATACATATTTACTCATATACGCAAGATCAAACAACATAAATGTTAGACAAAAAAAAAGAAAAAAAAGTTCAATCAACACACTTAAGAATCTATATAATGGAGATGGCCCGTACACCGGGCAACTACACTGTCAACTTAATGCTTCTTTCATTTTCAAATCTTTCCTCCCCCCCCTCTCTTTACTCACTATCTACCCCCTCTTTTTCATAACTTTCTACAACAAGAAGAAGAAGATACAATACGCCACCACTAGCCTAGACGCCTAGGGTATCTTTATCATACTGCTAAGCAGTATCACTTCACTCACAGTCACTTGTCACCTACTGGCTACTAGCCACCCAAAACGCAACTGAGATATACTCAAAATCTCAAATCATTCAAATGTTGAGCGGACTATTCGTTTGGGTTTCGAATTTAGTTTTCTTTTGCTATTAAAGAATCATGATATACTATTAATTGTATTATATAGCCTATATATGATAAATAAAAACAAAATAATTCAGAAATTACAAAATATCTGTCTCAAGGAAAGCAATCTAGATTTGTAAGTAAATTAAATAAATGTCTTGTAAGTAAGGGATTGAATAATGATTTTCAAAAGTAATGACATTTGGCGTCCTTTCCAAACTAAAGAAAGGACAAGGACAGGAAAGACTAAATGAAGGACTGTCCTTCACAAAGAAAGACGGCTGACAACCCTAGATATATTCCTTGGCCGATTCAAGCGTGAGGTTGAACTTTATAGCTGAAACTTATAAAACGAAGGTGCAGTCATGTTGACTTTGCTTTTGTAAGGTTAACACTTGAGATCTTCTCTTTTCTTTCGACTGTAGGCATTTTGCAAACGTACACTCAGATGCGTGGTTTCGAACACTTCTTTCATCACAATTCATCGTTAAAATAATGTTTCTAGTTAAAATAACATCGAACCGCAGACATCTTGGACAATATCGTTCAGTACTTTAGTAATCTTATGTTTAGAAGCACTGTTTAAAATATGTTTTGCTTTTCTTAGCAATAATACTTAGTCATTAGAGTTTTATAATTTTATCCAGATATTTAAACGCCGTGTTAGCATTAAGTAAAAAAAATCTATTTGTATACGGAAAAGGAAGCAAATTTAGCTTTGCTCATTGGTTTGCATCTGGCAACCGGCAAGTTGCCAGAATCTAGGAAAAAGCAATAAAATGTCTAAGACACAATGATGGATCTATTATTATGCTCTGAAGCTTAAACAACTTAAAGGTTATATTTAAATACTGGTTCTGAGAATGAAAGCAGCTACATAGCATAAACTCTGTATGGTTACACTCTTGTATCTTAAGCATTTTGTTTATATTTCCTGGATTTTGACAGTCCTACCGGAGTCACCCTTCGTATCTTTGAGATCAGTAGCTGAGAATCAGGGCTTAGATAATTAGTGTGGCGTAAGGTTTATTCATTTTTTTAGTGATAAACCCATTTTAAACAAAATGGATGGAAATGAAGTTGTGAGAAAATTCGATTGCATTATTGAAAAATTATTAAAAAGGAACTTCAGTGCGGTGACTTATAATAAAAAAGAAACTATTATTAAAACAGGTAGGCCTACACCAACATTACACCTCATCCAAAACAAAGTGTTGCACACGCAAATACAATATAGGCCAATATGATAGAAAATCTTGGTTAGATGGTTGTGCCTACTAACAGAAGCTATTTTAACATTTGAAATAAAGTTTAAAAAAATAACATTAAAAACAAAAATTAAATAAAGTGAGTAGCTTACAACTTTATAGATATTTTTAATGAACAACCTATTTAATTCAATTGACATTTACTTTTGTAAAACTTGAATTGTTTGCTCTTGTTCAAAAGTCACCGTCCCCCACTAATATATATATATATATATATATATATATATATATATATATATATATATATATATATATATATATATATATATACTATATCTATCCCGGGTAGAAGGTCAAGGACAGAGCGTGACCGTCGCTCGTTTCTGGTCGAGCCAGCAGAGGGAGAAGCTAATTAGTGGGGGATTGGAGATTCAGGCGCCTGCGTGGAATTAAACAACTATAGGAGCGAGTGCGCTTGGCCGTTAGGATAATAATGAATGCTTAGCGGTTCTGGATAGAGAGGTTGCAGTTTAAAAATAAACTTTACTAATTACAAAAACACAATATACAAATAAAATGAGATTGGATACGCAATGAAAATGAATACTCGTTATTTACAGTTATCAGACTAAGGTTTTCGGGGAAGTGAATAGACTCAGTTGGGAGTCAGCGAGTAGCTGCTGATGAGCCAATGTACGAACAAACAATTCAGGGATGACTGGATAGAGATCCACGATTTAAGTCTTTGCGAGATTAGCTTTGGGGCTTGAGGCCTTTGGAAGACGACGGGAGGGGTTGGAGGACTGACGAGAACGGAACCGATTCCAGGAATAGCCGATTGACTGGGGTTGTCTTCCTTCGGAGTGAATTCTTGCTTTCGCGCTCGAGAGAAGAACGGGGATCTATACTGAATTTGCACGCCCTGTGACTGAGGTTAAATATGGCCCTCCCGGACGCGATTTGCCTCAGGCCCCGGAAGGGCTTCATCTTAATCAGGCTCAACGCCGGGGGAGAGGGAATCCTCGCGAGGTTTTCGACATCGCGTGGTGAGGCGGGTGGCGTCTTATCCGCTCTCTCGACGGTTCATGCTTCTGTTTTATCCCCAGAAGTAGCCCGATTCCCTCACGGTCTGGCTCAGCGTTCCTCTACCTTGTGGGGCTTCTTGTTCCTCGTGACGGTTTTACTCTGTTTTTCTGACATCTCCTTCCTTGCCAAGATGGAACTTCTGGGAAGTCACATCAGACAAATGAGAATGAGGTTTACGCATTCCAATTTTTTTTACATGAAAAAGGGGGGAAAAAAATGGAGAATACTCAATAATAGTTCGAAATGAACTCCAGTACTTAAGACAGATTCAAATTTGAGTATCCATATATCGATAATTAAAAAAAAAAATGATACAGAACAAAAGAACATTAACTAACAATGACCACAATGGTTTGAATTAATTTTAAATAGAGGCTCGATCATCTCAAGTTAATAACGACCTGGAGAAATACAACAAACGAGACAAGAATAAATAAAGAAAGGACATATATTACAAAAGAAAATCAAAGGCGCCAGACAAAACAAAAGGGTACAGAATCTTTTAGCTTGCGAGCAAAAAGGAATTACGAACTATATATACAAAAACATTACAAAAAATCATAAAATTTAAGACAATTGGTACCAGATTAAATTGGGGAAAAGTCTAAAGGGTTCATACTCAGGCTATCTGCGATACAGTTTTCAGGTCCTTTAATATTCAACATTCTAAATTAGAACTCCTGGAGGAACAAACTCCATCGCATAAGGCTCCCATTATTGTTTTTTTACATTACGCAAGTACGAGACCGATTTGTGATCCTTTTCAATAATGAATTTTTTGCTTACAAGAAACATATTTAATTTTTGTATACCCCAAATTACGCCAAGGGCATCTCGCTCAATTACGGCATAATTCTTCTTTTGGGTGAATAACTTACGACTTGCGTACGCAACAGAAAACTTTCGCCATTGTCTCTATATTGAATTAAGACGCATCCTATCCCTTCGTTGCTAGCGTCGGTCCTAATACCGAATGGCTTTTTAGGGCTGAGTAACCGGAGAATAGGGGGTGGACGCTTATTTTCCCTGGTGGATATCCTGGTGGAAACGCTTACCTTTCTCGTCACTTACGCCCCTAAGATTTTCTGGAAAAAAGTCTAGGTGCGAATTCAGGAACTGGATTTTAAGTGACATACGGCATCCCATTTATTTCTAAGATTGAAGAAGGTTTTCAACGCCATCTCTGTATGCAGGTGACTTGTTAATGCCCAGAAAGTTTGCACATAACCACTCGAAGGATATCCATGCATTTAGTTTAAGAGAAGTGAGGGTCTTCTCGAACTCAGGGTCTACTAAAACCTCCCTGATTTGTGGTCTCACAAATATGCCTTCTTTTAGTTTTGCCGCGCTCAGTTGTGGAAACTTTTTGCACAGCCATTGCTTTCACGAAGTTTTTCATTAGACCTACTTTCAAATGAAGAGGTGGCAGATATATTTTCTAAGGCTCTACCAGGGAGAAAGACTGAACACTGCTTATTCCAAACTCATATGTAGATCGAAGTGGCCAGTCACGCTTGTCATAATGTTTTGCAGTGGCACGGCTATCCCACAGGCAGATGAAGCAACAGTACTTCGTGAATCCTCCTTGCATACCCATTAGCATGCCTATTACTTTTAGATCATCACAGATGTACCACTGATGGGTTTGGTAGTTTATGGCTTTAGAAGAATATCCATATTGTCATATTTCTCCTTAAGGTGGACAGAATTTCCAATAGGAATGGAAGGCTTTACATTGCCATTGTGCAAGAGGACAGGTTTCAGAATGTCTTAGAAGCATCAATAAAGAGACGCCAGTCAGACGCCTCATATGTCTGTGACAATGTTTCGAACAATCCATATATATCATGACAGTAGCAGAGAGGTCCATTAACTGAAGGATGAAGTTAAATCACGATTACGCTTTCTAAAGTTACTCGAACATTTTTCTCGAGTAAGAAATTTTCCTGTAGTCAAGATGCTAGAAGTTCTACTTTCTCCTTTGACAGTGACAGATCTCTCACAATATCATTCAAATCTTCCTGAATAAATAACTTTGGCTCATAGTTAGCATCCTCATATTCAACATCCGCATCTAATGTGCATGCACCTTCAGTACTGCTATCATCACCGATATCATCAGGGATGATGCCATAATCAGGTGGAACTGGAATTGGCAAAGATACATCATGTGAAACTGGTCTGCACACCAAATCCATGGTTGGATAAACAATTTGGTGCTTGTTCTTTGCAGAAAAGCCTTTTGTGGTCACACTTCAGAAATAGCAATCTTCATAGGAACAGCGAAGGGCATTGAAGCTTTCTTTTTGTTAATCCAGTCACGTAATCCATTAGAACAGGAAGTACAAATTTGGTGTAGTTCCTATGCTTTATCTTGGTCACCCAGAGGGCAACTGAAGTAGAGTTTGGACATTTTCTTTAAAACATTTATGATAGTATGCTGCTGAGATTTTGTTGTAAAATGCCCACATACATAGTAGAATTTATCTGGATGATTTTTCACTCTCTAGGCATTGTTACTGCTTTGTGGAAATATTTTGAAACCTCGTATGATCAACACAGAAGGATCAGCTTAGAAGATGCACATCACATAAGGAACCTAACAGGAAAAAACAGAATTATAAATATACATGCGCAAAATATGCATGCGGGTTACAAATGTAAATGAATTCTTATCTATACCCCTTTAACCAGCAAGAACTAACGAAGGATCTAGTTTGCTCATCTTAGCAGTACAATAATGATGTATGCAATAGATCAATACCAGTAATATACTACATTTTATAATTGCAGGCAGCCATTTTGAATTTTTTGTATATCTTTAAAACGGTACGTACTAGAGCAAAACCGAAGGCAGATTTGGATTCAACATGGAAAATGCATTTAGAAAAGTATAATAAGATCTCTGATGAAAAATGGGTGTTGACCAGTGTAATCCATCCAATATTCGTTGCATAATACAGTTGTAGTCACTACAAGCCGTCACCAGACCAAAGAGAAGTCGGCGGAATTGCATTCACCCTTTGTCCGTTGGAAAAGCCGTGTACCTTTTCACTTCTTCTAGGGAAATTTGATAGTAGGTCTTACATAGGTCTAATTCCGTAATGAATTTAGCTTCTTCAAAGAGGTGGAGGTTTTGGTCGACGAGGGAAATTGGTTCGTCATTGAACACTAACGGAATTCAGTTTTCGAAAATCGACGCACATACGGTATGATCCGTCTGACTTTTTAACCTTTACAATTGGTGAGCATTAACTGGATTCGGAGGGTTCTATAATATTTAGTTTTAACAGATTAACGACCTCGGCGTTAAAAGCTTCTCTTAAATGGATGGACAAGGGGTACAGCTTGGATCGTATGGGTTCCTGAGTGGTAATCCGGATGTTATGCTCGAACTTTGCAGCACAGCCAGGAATTTCGTAGATCACGTCTCCAAAATTACTCAGTAGCGACCGCAGCTGACTTCTCTGAATGGTCGAAAGCTGGTCGCTAATATTCAATTCGGATGAAAGGGAATCGGTCGCGCCGGGCAAGGTGGGCAAGAGATACTCCTTATCCTGTTCCACACATGCAACTTGCATCACGTTTAAAGGATTCAGGCGGTAGCTTGATTCCATCCATTGCCACAATATTGTTGGCACAGGCACAGCGGTGGTACCTCTTCAGGATGTTGACATGAAATAGCTTTCTCCCTGATGATGTTCGGATTCAATATTCAATGGGGCCACGTTCTTGAATCACTAAGAAGGGGATTTTTCATTCACTTAAGAGTTTATTATTATCCGTAGGGAATAATAATAACACCTCTTCACCAGGCTTGAGTTTCCGCTCCTTGGACTTACAGTCGAAATACGTCTTATATTTGTCCAGGTTTGTATTAGCGTTTTGAAACGCGATTTCTGCACATTTTTCTAACCTTTGCCGTAGATCCAGAAGATAGGCATAGGAAGATTGGATTTCATGGTCCAATTCCTAGTTCGAAAAGAGTTCGTTGAAAATGCTGATAGGGCATCAAACCTTCCGACCATATATCAATTCAAACGGGAAAAATCATAGGGTGCGGTGCGAGATCTCCCTGTAGGCGAACAGAGCCA
Source organism: Ceratothoa steindachneri (assembly GCA_963969495.1). Taxonomy (NCBI): domain Eukaryota; kingdom Metazoa; phylum Arthropoda; class Malacostraca; order Isopoda; family Cymothoidae; genus Ceratothoa; species Ceratothoa steindachneri. Next base: position 32,171,308 of record OZ018322.1, read on the forward strand.
ATGTCAAGTAGCGTTGCCATTCTCGGGGATGCTACGCGCACAACTTCTTCAGAATTGACTTGAGAGTACCGTTGAGCCTCTCGCAAATCCCGTTTTCAACAGGATGAAATCGTGTGGTAAATAAGGGTTTCACCATTAAAAGTTTGCCAACATACTCCATTAGTTCGGAGGTGAATTGTCGGCCACGATGCTTGGGCAATCCAACTCGAGAAAAGATAGAGATGAGTACCTCAGCACAGGAGATGCTGTCTATCTTTTTCAGAGGCATTGTCTCGGAAAACCGGGTTGACGGGGGATGAATAGGGCCAATCAGATCGATTGCCACTCGGGAGAAGGGTTCTGAAATGAGGGGTCCCTTCTGCAAGGGCGCGGGCTTAACGTCCTTTGGCGGCCGTCTTCTGACAGATGTTGCAATCGATGCTTTTAACCTCAGGAATTGAGATTCGACGGAGTATTCGTGCCCGACGAGAACGGAACCGATTCCAGGAATAGCCAATTGACTGGGGTTGTCTTCCTTCGGAGTGAATTCTTGCTTTCGCGCTCGAGAGAGGAGGGGGACTGAGCTGAATTGAGAAATAGTTGTGTATTGTTGTAAAAGGCGGGCCTATACTGAATTTGCACGGCCTTTGACTGAGGTTAAATAAGGCCAAACCGGAAGCAATTTGCCTCAGGCCCCGGAAGGGCTTCTTCTTAATCAGACATACCGCCGGGGAAGGGTGAATCTTCGCGAGGTTTTCGATATCGTGCGGTGAAGCGGGCGGCATCTTAATATTTCTTGTATTCGTATTAGAGTTCAATCCGCTGAAGATGGTCATTGTTAAAGACCGAAACGTCCGGCAAATAAATGTTTAGAGCGATTACATGGGTCTTCATATTCCTCCTACGAATTCGGTTCCCAAGGAACAACTCCCTCATCGGTATATATATATATATATATATATATATATATATATATATATATATATATATATATATATATGAGAATGTACGAACACAGAGGAGATGTTAGACGGGGAAACACAGCCTCTAGTCTTTTCACACATACCAATAACTTTATCACCCGATAGACTTCCCACAGGCCAAACTAATCTACCCGTGTAAGGAATTCCGCAAAAGAAAGGTCATTGAATCCACCCTTATAGATGAAATCCTCAACTTTAACCTTTCGGATGGGCAATTCAAATGCACCTCCTACGTAAAAGATCTAATCTTAAAAGATATCCTTAATGAACTTAAATTCACACCCCCTGATTAGGAACTCCAATTGGATCTCTGTAAACTATATATATATATATATATATATATATATATATATATATATATATATATATATATATATATATATATATATATATATATATATTATCTAAAAATTCGAGGAAAATAACCAAAATAACCAAAATAACCAAAATAACCAAATCAAGATGCCCGAGATCGAATGAGAACAGACCAAACACATTTATCTTTGTCATTTAACGAAGCTGATAAACCTGAATTGTGAAAAAAATAAGTTGGCTAGAAGTTGTTTCGATTATCAAAGATATGGCAAATAATCCACCTACATGTATAAGCAACAAAGACGTTTACAAACTAAAGGAATTAGCTGATGAACATACACTTCCATGCGAATTGGTAAACCCGAAAAAGAAACTCCAAAATACAAATGAGTTATCATGTTTATATCGACACAAGTGTATAAATAATTGTCTATTATTTTTTTAACCCTCCGAAAAATCCAGGTAATTAGGAGTCTTGATAATAGAAAGGCTAAGTACTGACAAGAGAAGGATTACGCACTCGGCTTCCCTTTTCAACACAAGGACTAGCCAGCGGCAGAAGCTGCAAGCGAGAAGCCAAGCAAAGCAGGCACTTAACACTAAATTGCTGGCCCACCGGTGTGTGAACACGCCCTGGCACCTACCAACCACTGCCTTGTGGGTTATGCCTTTTTAGGCAAAGGCTAGAGAAAGGATACCTCGATCACAAACCAGGATCGTGAGTGCCTATAGGCAAGCACCAACAAACCGGTGTTTAGGCAGCTCACTGCAGCTGAGGTTGAAGCCTGGTCATCTCTAGCCTCTTCCGCCACCAGGGTCCATCTCCCCTCGGTTAAGATACGGGTCCCGAAGACTGCACACATTCCTACCCGTTTAAACCTAGTACAGGTTGATGCCCTCAAGAGGGCATCCGGCCTCATCGATCTGGATGAAGGAAGTGGAAGTTAAATTGCAACTTAACCTCACATCCAGGATTGAATACAGGTCAGGTGATCAAATTGGTCATGTCATATCCACTTGAAAATAACTGACCACTCTATTTATTCTTCCCCTACAGGGTGGTTAGGGTCTAAAAAACACAGCATTTCCTGCTGGGCGGTGCTGCTTGTAAAAGCAGTGCAGCCATATTCATCCGAGAACGTCGTCAGGGAGGTGGTCAGCCCATTCAAGCAAGGAATGGGTTATTGGGGGAAAACCGATCTTCCCATTAATCGCGAGTCTTGCGATATATAAAGGTCTATAATTTCTCCATTTTAGAGTGATTCCATCTTTGCAATCTGAATAGAAGTCGTTTTGATTATTTAATGTTTTCCTAACTTTAATGATCCGAGTGGAATGCAAAAAGAACATTTTGCATTAGTTCCCAAATTATATCGAAACAGACAATTAAAGTTTCTATTAAACGCTAGTTTGAGGTCGAAAAAAAACTGCCCACGCACTCAAAAATAACAGTTACACAAGAAAACAATAAAAAAAACTCAATTAAATATAAATAAGGATAACATTTGTTAAGAAAAATAGACAAAATATAGATGCCAAAATTGGGCAACCAACAATGCCCATTCACCGAAGAGTCGCTAGCTATGGCTGAACGAAAACTGCCCGAGGCATCCGACATACCTTTCAACGTCACCTCGACATCAAAAATATAGGTGTGGTTTGCTCGCAATGAGGGATGGTAAATTAACTAATTAAGGAGGGAACAAGAAGTGTGTTCTTGAATTTTACACATCCCCTGCCATGTATTGCATCCTATTATTCCTCACTCGATAGCACATGTACACCCTGTTGACACTTTGAGTCACCCCTGATTGCACTCCATTCACTCAATCCTGCACTAACTCTTCATTCTCCTTCATTTTTGTCTTAGATAGTGCATGCATCCGCAAACTCTATTTCAAATGGATTCACTTCCTCGCCTTTCTTTTACTCTTAAACTCATCGAGCGACTCGAAGCCTACCAATAGTTCCTCGAATCTCTACTGAAGAATTAGTCCCGTTGGTTTGCGCTTTTTTAAATTGACAAAATCCTGGATTTTTCAAAAGTCCTGCTACACCCAGGTTTTTTTTTCTTTAGAGAGGTTTACGTGTATGATAGAAAAAGTTCCGTCAAACAAACTTAAAGTTCTACTTTTCCAGCACGTGTCAATAAAACGTCTTTTCGATTGTGTGTAGGTGTGTCGAAATGTAGTGAAGAGAATCGAAATTTCTGCTCTCCTGCGCGAAGACGACAACGGGTCCGAAATCGCCAAGCGGCTCAAAGTCAGTCGGATGACCGTCCATAAAGTGACGAAGAGGCTCAAGATCTGGGAAGACCTCAAAGATCGACTTCGTTCAGGCAGCGTTCAAGTTGTCAAAAGTTTGGCCTTTAAGAAATTCTTTCAAATGTGCCCTGGAGTTCAAAGTGACATCACTCGCGAATAAGAACATATCGATAGTCATGGTGTCCAGGGCTGTCAAGGAAGAGGGCGACCAGAGCTTGAGGTGCGTGAAAAAGCCTCTGCTCACGGACTGTATGTGAGAACAACGTCGGAAACGCTGTTGTTGCCGCCTCAACGACTTGAAGAGTCATGACAATCGAATTCTCTTTTTTTCTAACGAAACAAAAAATCACGGTTAATCCGTTCATCATCAAGCAAAACAACCGCGGTGGTTAGCTTCAGCCAGGACGTCTCCGAGGTCCCCTACGTATCCACGACCAACCAACCGATATCCGTGAGGATGCTCGGCGTCGTGGCTTCGAATGGCGAGAAAATGTCGCCTGTGTGGTTTGTGGCCGGCTGTAGGCTCATCGAGGTCGATTACAGGGACATTTTGCCCCCGAAAGTCTTGTTCTGGGTAAGAAAGATCACGAAGAAGGCGGACTAAGTCTTTCAGCAGGACGGTGCCCCGGCCCACACAGCCAAGACTGTGCAAGAGTGGTTGGGGTCGAACATGAACTTCTGATCGAAGGAATTTTAGCTGCCGCATTCGTCCGACCTCAATCCCATCGACTACTGCGTGGGGACGCATGTCGAGGGCAAGGACTCCAAGGTCCGCCACAGCAACCTCGGTGAGCTGAAGTCCTCCGTCAACTGCGTGTAGCCAGCATGAGGAAGGATTTCGTCCGTAACGTGGGGGCGGCCTTCATCTCTAGCCTGGAGTGCGTGCTCGCCGCCGAGGGAGGCAAAATTGATTAATATTACGATTCAAACACATATTTATTTATTAAAACCATAAAAACGTGTCTAACTGCATCAAAACTATCATCGTCTCATGTGTTTAGAGCGTCGCAACGAGTGTAACAGGACTTTTGCAATACCTGGTAATAAAAACAATTGGCTCATCCCACACTGAGATTTGCTGCTTTGGTCTTTCCAATCCAAAAGTTATTATAGTTTGAGTATTTGTTCACCCTGTACAAAGTCATTCGTTAAGTCTGTGCCTAAGGTTAATTATGTTTGGTCGTTAAAATGACTCCGTTGGTGACACAGTTAATTTTCTTAGTTTAAACAAATATTACACAAACGGGTTCTTTTCCATCTTCTACCGCTTGATTGAACGACTTCTTCACCCTGCTCGGCTGATTCAGCCATTTTTAGTGCATCTACCTAATTCTCCCTCCCCTTTCCGTCGTGAACCCTCCGCCTCAACTGTTCGCACCTACTGGTTTAGGATTGGTTTTTGTTTCAGTTGATAAGACGCCCTGTTATATTTAAGCTTCCCTTGACGACCAAAGTTGCGAGAGAGCATAAAAAAATGGCCTCGGCAACAGAGAAGTGGCGAGCTGCATTTGCACGATTCCCCTGTCATGCCTGGACGTCTCAGCCTCATTCGGGTCCCGTGAGTGCCTCTATCAGCGACAGGGCCCATGTCCCGGGTCTCATTCCCAAGATCGGAACATTTATTTAACAAGAACAATTGCCTGGATATTTCTTTATTTTGTTCCCCTGTCTGTCTCTTTCCATTCTATGCTAAACAGTTTTATGTTTTCTTTAAACTTCAGGGCTACACTACTGCATACCGGTTGTTGGAGTAAAGGAAACTGACAATAACTGGGAGGATAAACGAGTAATGAGCAAGAGTAAGGAACGGTGATTACAACTACCTAAATAATATATATATATATATATATATATATATATATATATATATATATATATATATATATATATATATATATATATATATATATGACAACAGTTTTTTATTAAGTTTACTTTTCCTTTATATATATAGCGAGGACATCTTATTTAAATTGTTTTTTTCCTGAATTTTAATAACTAAATGTAAAAAAAGGTAACTGTAAAAAAAAAAAGAGTCCCCGCCTTTAAAAGGTATTATAATGTAATAAATTCAATTCATTTTTAACATATTTAAACATCTTACTTTAGGAAGTTCCATCTACAGAACCACCTCAATTCATGAACTTTTTTAGTCCAATATTTCTAATATAAATTCCTGGTGGCACGAAACCACCTAGTTTAATTGTTTACTACATATTATAACACTACATAAAGTAAATAGCTTGTACCTAAATACTATAAATACTAGCTTTAGTAAATAAACTCGATATTTTTAATAAACGGCCTTGTTAATAGTGATACCTACTAAATAAGGGAATTAATTATTCAAACAACAAATGGACTCATAAAATTATAGCCCTTTGTATTGGTCAGGAAAAAAGACCGGGGTAATCAAACCAAGGATCTTCGGATATCTGGAATTAGACCAAACGACCAGGTGTTAGAATCTTGCTTACTAGTCCTGCTTGAGACAAAGGTTATTCCATCGGTTCTCACCTAGCAGTTGGTACCACCACAAGAACGAGTTATGGACACCCTGACCTAGTTTTTATCTCCCAAGGAGATAAGGGTCCGATGACAAGGTCCTATATGAAGCTCTTCTCTTTTTGTTGACTTAAAATCCAGTCAGATTAGTGGAAGCAATTTTCGAGTATGTCTAAATATGAAATCGAATATATATCTATGTCTCTATGCGTGTTTCTGCGTGAGAGTAAAGATAGAATAGTGAATTGTTGGATCGATTTTGGTCGGAATTAGGTAGGAGGAACTAAATAGCATATTGAATAATATATGAATGGGGAGAATTTCAAAGTAATAAAATGTTAATGAAATTAGACTGTTTGAATGTCAGGGAAGTATTTGATAAAAAAGATTGAATTCTTTATGTAACTTTGTTATCTGGCTCCATCTACTAGAGAGGATTATATAAGAATCGCCCTAAATCATCGCTTATAAGTCGTTATACCCGGGGTCCTCTTTCGCACTTCTTTTAAATCTCTAACTATATTTTCCACGCCTGTATAGACCCAATAAAGGGCGAAAGATGGCGTTAAGCGTTATAAGATAAGATACTTATAAGTCGCCCCATTATTGTTGTAGGCAGAGGTTGTGTCCGAAATCTCATAATGTTGTCATATTAGTAGAGTGTACCACCTCTAATTGCTTGAGTTTGTTCCTGAAGGTTTGTACCGCTTGGTACCTTCCCTTATCTCATTAGTGGAGCTGTTGCGAAGCGAAGATATATTTCTGGCCGCTGCCCATTAAAAATCAAATGTAAAAACTAGGGATCAAATAAAGGAAAAGTGGTGTTGTTAGGGTCTGTGGCTGAATCTGTTGGTGGTTCTAAAGATCCAGTTAAAATCAATCAAAAGTCTCAGCTTCCTGCATTGATAAGGATCTAAGATTAGTGATTGAGTTCGGACCTGTTTGGGTTCCTGTTCATCTCAAATAATTCCCCGCATCAGAAACATTGGCTACTTCTTAAGTTACAATCATGGAAAAGCTACACTCACACAAGCAAAACTTTCATCGGCTCTCAGAGCAAACACATTGGGGAAAGTGAGGCCATTCTCTTCTATGGACCTATTAGAATACAGGCTGAATTTTTGGTCCAATCAAACCCAGGTGCTAAACGTGTTCTCATAGCTGATGGGGTTCCTCAGGCAGATAGGAAAATCTGCTATCAATTCGATTTGAAATATAGAATTGAGGGAATAAATTGTTTGCTTGGGGTCTATTTGAACTAGTACCTGATGTTTATGTTTAATACAGCTTGTAGGGAAGGGCCCAGTTCGGTGGCTGTGGCAAGGAAACCACATCCTATTAAGTCATACTCCGAAGAAGGGGGATGAAAGGAGCTTCTTCTGCTCGTTCAGTGTTTCAGATCAGGAAGCAGCTATGATTCCCTACGGGGGGAAAATAACTGGATTTTTAAGAAATCAGGATTTCTCAGAGGTTGCGAGCGCCAGGATTCAAGGCTATACCGTGGATAATGTATATCTTTCTTCAAGAGGAGAAAGAGGCACCGCGCGAGGGAAATGGTCCTTCTAATCCACCCCGTTATTTCTAAAAATCATCAAACTTGACACTATTTGATCATGAAATCTTTCTCTTAAAAGGTAATCCAAAGGGAGCTCACTCCACTCTAACATTTAAATGGTCGCAGTGAAGTACGAAAACGTGTCTAAAGCCAAATCGCCTGAAAGGTACACAAATACAGAACCTAAGTTAGAGGAAATATTCGAATTTATAACAGCCTTTTTCTGAAATTGTTACCCGTACACTTCGATCTATTTATATTTTCAACATTATTTAAGGCATATACCTCTTTAACACTGGACTGGACACTGGGCTATGTTTTGAATGTCGCCTTTGCATAACGGCCCCACCGAATTCAAACGCGCCGTCGGCCGCAGGGAACGCCAGTTTTAGTTCATTAGTGAGTGCAGCCACAAGTCACGCGCGCCTGTCTTCGTAAGCTATGGTAAGTTTACATTATTTTTGTATATTTGTAACTAAAACTGCATCCTTTTTGCTTTAATGTTAAAGAAGTTTTAAGAGGTTTGTGCCTTGTTCCTTGTGTTTTTCTGGCAAAATTGTTTTGGAACTTTTAAAGACGAGACTTGTTTTTGACTCCCCACCACAACAATGTGTGTGGGTGGGTTCGGTAAACTACTCTAGTTGCTAATAGTAGTAGTAGCTAGTAAATAGTGATAGTAGTATTAATATCGATAATATCACCATTTTACGCTATTGTAGTAAGAATTGATAAGTAGCAGAATATTTTATATATTTTAGCACTCTTCACTAATAATAATTTATTATTGTTATTATAATTATTATTTTCAGTATTATTATAATTATTGTTTCTATGACTTATGATAATGATTACGATACATTTTTTTTTATTTTACTAGCCTTATGTTTATGCAGATATGGTCAACTCGCTAGATTAAGTGTGCTGCCGTCAATTGCCGATCTGGGTACAGACCCACGAAAGCAGAAAAGGAGGCTATTGCAGCGCGTGGCCAAGCACCCTGTAAGCACTCAATGTTTGCCTTCCCCGAGTCTGACAGGCAAGAGATCTGTAAGAAGTGGATCTCTTAGCTAAAACGCAGTGATACTGGCTGGAACCCAGACCAAATCATTGGCATAGTGTCCGTCAGTTCATGGAAGGGAGGGAGGCAGTGGTAAGAGCACGAAGCCTGGTTTGGCTGTCTGGTTACAGCTTGAGAGCAGTGGCCTCAGAGATGTAGGAAGCGAGGCAGCAGCGACACCTTGGCCATGCCAGCGTCACCCAGCAGTTGGTGGATGCAGCTATTCATGACGACCTGGGCGAAAGGACGGAACAGGCAATTATCCACCTGGCTGGTTACCTGGCACACAAGATCCTGGGTACTCACAGGCGCTGGTCTGGTCAAGACATCATCATCGACAGTAAGATCTCGGACAAACTTACCCGTGTCGCCGAGCAAGTGGACAAGGACATGAAGGTATCCCAACGAGGCAAACTCAAATCATTCACAGACTTGCTGTCGCACGGTAGGCTAGTATGCCCCTCTCACAAGACTGTCTGTCTCACCAGGAATGTAGGTCACATATATAGGTGGCTCACGAAGGAGGAAAGAACAAGGTACTCCCTGCTTGGGTGTAACAACCCTAAGGAGGCCTTCCAGAAGGTCGTTTGGCACTTGGGGAAGAAGATGACTAGCTGACTACATTGAGCTGTACTAGTGGTCACAGCTTCTTTAAAATATTGTACCCCAAAATGGCGTCCAGTCTGTTCAATGTTTTCACATCTAACTACAGCAAAGAAAGAAGCAGTGAAGTGCATTCTAAACGGAAAATTTGTTCAGATGCAGCTTGCACCAAGAGTACTGATAAGAAACTAAAACTGAATGGCTTAAAGAAATAGATACATTTTGTGGAACGTTAACATTGTTTTTGGAAAATTTTAGTATTAATCTTGTGTTCATTTGAGCAATGTAAAATTACAGAAGTGCCACGAAGATTCGATACGTGGCTACATAAAGAGGACAGTGAATTTGTTTCTCATGACCAGAGCTTTAACAAAATGACACAGGTTAGTGTTGGAAGTCAGAATGCTTTGTATTGTTCATTGTACTGATATTTAGTGTTCATTCATGATCTGAGAATCTTTTGAAACCAATGAGAAGTTAAAACCTAATAATATATTGGTTTTTTTTTTTCATTCAGCAGCAATGTAGCAGAGATTGATAAATTAGATATAGTTAACCTCTTTTCTTATTACACCAATTACCACCAATAAATTCGTCTATACATTGTCATGACTCAATATCTATATAAAAAAACTGTAAAACTACAGCATAAAAGTTATTACCCTTCGTTTTCGAGTAACATCAAATAATGTTAAAAATAGTCTTGGGGCCTGTATGCAATTGGCCAATATTCTGAGCTCAGTCCAGGTTTTAAGAGATCTGTGTTTAAGGACTCTGAGCCTGAAATGTTTGTCATGCTTAGATGTGCCTGGTAGCAGAGGTAGGGGTGAGGCCTTTGTCGGAGTATCAAACTTTAAACCAGGGAAATTGCTTCGCTGCGACCCAGAAAAGTTAGGTGAAGTAGAATTTCCTCGCTAATCTCTGAAAGATCACCCCTGATTAAATTCAAAATCATTTGTTGCCTTTATACTTTGTTCCTTTGCGTTCGATCATAATGTGAGAAAATTGGAAGGATTTTAAAACTTAAACATATATTATTAGACTGACCAACACCAACTTTATTGTCTAAGTTTTTTTTAGCTGATTTAGGACATCTTTGATATGCTGAATCCAGAAATCACATTGGTTTTGCTCATTCAGGTCAACTCTTTTATTTATCGCCACATATTTTTTTTACGTTTTTAGTTGCGTTCTAGTCTGGCGCGGGTGACTCTACACCTCACTATGTCGGTCGGTCGGTCCGTTTTCTTTTTTTTGTTGTTTTTGTAAAAACATTGCAACTATTCGGCCGATTCCAACAAAATTTGAAACCCTTATCCTGTTTTACATTCATTTTCGAATAATATAATTGCAAAAGTCCTCCCAAGGTTAGCCCGGGAATTATTTGGTTTTAGCAAAAACATCATAACTATTCGGCCGATTCTAATGAAATTTGAAACCTTTATTTTGTTTTACATTCTCTTTCGAATAATATAATTGCCAAAGTCTTAGAAAAGGTTAGCCCAGGAATTATTTTGTTTAAGGATTAAGATGATAATCATTCGGGTGATTGTAACGAAATTTGAATACATTTTCTTTTGAATGATATAATTGCCAAAGTCCTTCCACGTTTAGTCGGGGAATTATTTGGCTAAAACTTCATAACTATTTCGCCGAATATAACGAAATTTGGAACCCTTATATTGTTTTACATTCTCTTTTGAATGGTATACTTGCCAAGATCCTCTCAAGGTTAGTCTGTGAATTAATGATTTCTTTTAAGGTCGTAAGGTCCAAAATCAAAATAAGTGAGAGCACGCGACCTTTTGGTTGGCATACCTTGTTTTTACATGTACGGGTATTTTCTATTTATATGATGCAAGAAAGTTTATTATTTCTTTAAATAAATGAATTATGAAGAGTTTACATGTGGCAAATTTTGAATAACTGGTATTTTTCTTTTGCAGGTGAATGAAATGGTTTCGGCACAAGATCTTGCAAAAATAAGCCCAATATATTCTGCTACATCTGCAGCGAATACACCGTTGTTCTTAACAAGAATCTAGTCACAATTATTATAAAGCGTGTTTACCATGCTTATTTTGGTATGAAACCTGGTGACCAGGATAAAGCTTAGGTGCCACACATGATATGAAGGGCATGCACCGAGTATCTGGATGGTTGGACCAAGGGCAAGAAGAGTTGTTTGAAGTTTGAAATTCCAATGGTTTGGAGGGAGCCGACAAACCATTGCACTGACTGCTACTTCTGCGCTATTAATTTGACTTAGATCAACAAAAAGAACCGAAGCAACCTCAAGTATCCCGATCTTCAATCAGCACGTCGTCATCTAGCTCATTGTGATAAAATTCCAGTACTTGTTTATGGAGAACTTTCTAACATTAGTGACGAATATTCCCCCAGTGTTAAGGAAAAGGAAGAAGAAGAAGTGTTTCTGACGATGATACTCCACACTTTTTCCCCCCAAAGGAGCTAAATCAACTATTTCGCGATCTCAGCTTGTCAAAGTCCTCTTTGAAAGTGCTCACACCCCCTTCTACCGCAGCAGACATCAAGAGTACCTCTTTTTTTTCTCTGAAGAGAAGGACAGGGTGTGTACTCTGCTGATATTGCGCAGCTTCTGCACAAGCTTGGGGTGCCAGAGTACCAACCCGAACACTGGAGAGTGTTCATTGAAAGCAGCAAGATATCGCTGAAATGTGTTCTGCTGCACAACGGCAACCAGTCTACCTCTGTACCATTCGTTCACTCGACTACTTTGGAGGAGAAGTATGAAGTGATGAAGTACGTGCAGGAGTAAATTGATTTATGTTGACCTGAATATAACGAACTTTTTGTTTGGACAACCATCTGGGTTCTTCAAGTACCCGTGTTTTCTGTGCATGTGGGATAGTACGGACCGAGCTCAGCATTACACGAAGAAGGACTGTACTGTACAGAAGAAATTGGTGACTTGCAGAGAAAGGGACGTGTTAAATAACACTCTGGTGAGCAGAGACATGATAATCTTCCTACCTCTGCACATCAAGCTCGGCTTGAACAAACAGTTCACTAAAGCTCTGGACAAGGATGATGGCTGCATCACTTACGTGTGCCACGCTTTTCTAGGCTTTTCTCTGGAGAAGTTGAAAGCTGGCATCTTTGACGGTCCTCAACTCCGTCAGCTCATCAGACATCCAGAGTTTGAGAACTCAATGAACGAAGTGGCACTGGAAGTGTGGAAGGCTTTTATTCTGGTAGTGAAAAACCTTTTTGGCAACAAGAAGGCCAGGAACTACCCATAACTTGTCACCAATATGATGATTGTTTTCAGAAACCTCAGATGCAACATGAGCATCAAAGTGCATTACTTATTCTCACATATGGATCAGTTTCCTGAAAATCTTGGATAAATGAGCGACGAACGAGGAAAGAGATTCCATCAGGACATGGAAGAGATCGAAACCAGGTATCAGGGGCGCTGGGATGCAGTCATGATGGCTGATTACTGTTGGACTCTGAAGAGAGACATCCCTATTGCGAGCATTCTAAGAGTTCGAAGAAACGAAAGTTCATGCTCTGAATTCTGACCAATGATGACCTAATATCCAATTTCCATCTCCTTACCTTTATCAATGTCTACTATTCAATGTATACTAATCAATTTTTGTAACATTTAATTAATAAATTGTGTTAGAAAACGACGTTCTTTATCTTAAGAACCTATTTAGGCTGAGAAATTTTAACAAATATCAACCAAAAATGTCTCAAACATGTAATTGATTTAGTTATTAGACTGGATTTTTAAAATATCAACTTAGCACAAAAGCAAGACTATATCGGAGGAAACAGATATCATATTCGGATTCAGCGGTGCAAAATTGTCCAAAATCAGTTGAAAAAACTTAGACAACTTACAAAGATTTTTTTTGTAACCTAGGGCGAATTTAAGTCATATATAAAAAAATGCACAAAAAATGTAGATTTAAGTTCTTTTAAGATCCAAACCTTTTCATGATTCAAACCTTATCCTGAACGGGAAGTTGTTAGAAAACTTATTTCGACCGTTAGATTTCCCCCTTCCCTCCTTCGTCTATCTGGCCTTCTTTCGTCTGTCTACAACTCTGTGTCTGTCTAATGTTCACGTGTATGCGTGTTTTTATTCTTTTAGAGACCTGCGGTCAGTGTTTAGAATTGTGTTCTTTAGATACAATAGTAAAGTTGACAACACGCCCGCGTTTTCTCGTTTTACGCTGGCTCTTGCATATTCTCTTGAAAGGGGTTACCCCTCCCCCTAAACTTTTTAGAGCGCTTAGAGTTCTCTTCTACCCATTAGGGTTTATTCGGACTAGGTCTTTATTTTGGACTTCTTTCTTCTTTTTTTTCTTCTTTTTCGAAATTTTATTAAATGTGTTCTTTTAAGGAATTTGACTAATGAGTCTATTACCGGACTCTTGTCGGCCAGGATATAATGGAAGTTAGGGTTAGGCTCTAAGTATCGGGTCCTTTGTTGAGGTAATTTAGGCAATGTATTATAAGGTGTTCAATAGTTAGCCCGGTGTTATATTGCATTGTGGTGGTGGGAAGTTAGAAAAACGATAACTGCGTTAATAATGGATGTCCCAGACGCAGTCTTGCTAACACTATTTCTTCTTTTCGATCTTTTCTGAAGGAAGATAGACATGTATCTGTGTTATTTTTAATTTGTGCTAGGTGAGGGCGCCTGTTTGTTCGTTGCGATATTTTTACAATGGGAACGTATACTTTTCGGGTAGCTTTTGAAGTAGTCTTTGAAATGGGTTGGCTTCAATGATACAGAGGGGGAAGGAAGTGTGATGCCGATTTCATTTTATGGGCACCAACCGAATTGTATTTTTAGGGAGAGTTATCTTAATATAATAGTGAGCTTTGGATGGTATGTGTGGCTGGATTCTAGTAGTGCAAGTACATTGCCAGAGTCAGAGATAACCGTAAAGCGATTTTGAGGCTGTCACATGATAGCTTTGAGAGCACGGTAGATTGCCGTGATTTCGGCTGAGAGTACAGATGAGCTTGGCGGTAGGCGGGCGGATCTAGTACAATGGGGATGGACATTCTCGCTGCCTACGCCATCAGCAGATTTTGAGCCATCTGTGAATATTTGTATGCTTCATCTGTGCTTCTGCTGGTGACTGCAGAAAATCTGTGCTCTCACTATTGTAGCTAGGCTGGCTTTGGAGTTTGTTAAGATGGGGGGAAGGATACTTATGTTTTCTGTAGAAGCTAGAAGGTATGTGGAACAATCTTCAGGGAGGATGTTTGACTGTGGAAGTTAGAGGTGATTTCGGAGGGCGATAACTCTTGTTGTGTGAGGATAAAAGACTCTGGGACGTATGATTTCCGGTGTGACAGTTGCCGATAGGATAGGCCAGATTCTGAAGTTGATGCGGTGGTTTATGGTATACATAGGTATGCTGTATTCTTCTCTTCTTTGCTTTAGAGGAAGGAAAGCAGTTTCTGCATAAGGAGAACTTGTAGGAGTAGATTTGAAGGCCCCGATTGCGATTCGGAGAGCTTGGTGGTGAAGCGAGTGTGTGATTTTTGCTGTGCCATAGAGGTGGCTTGTATACTGCAGTTAATATTTTTCTCTCTGAGAATGCCCGGCCAATATCGTTTTCCAAGATAGTTAAAGGGTCAAGGGTTGATCGGTGATGTATGTATCCATAATGGCTCGGAGAGAGGAGATTGCGCGACTTAAGAGGTGCCCATTTGGTCTTGAGTTGATAATTTTTTCTAGTAGTTTGCACAAGCGGTATGTGAGAGCTATTGGCCTGTAGTTGTTCGGACTGGATGGATTCTTTTTAGATTTTGAAAATGGTAAAACTCTTGTTAGTCGCCATTCGTTTGGAAATAAGCCGTTGTTCCAAAGGTTGTTGTAGATCAGAGGAGATAGCAGAGACACTTTGGGTGTGCATGTCATAGGATTTGATATGTAATTTGATCATACCCGGCAAGGTATTATGGCATTCTGCCAGTGAAGTATAGCTCTTCTATATTAAAGGGATCATCGTATGAGAGATGTTGGTTGGTAGGGAAGTCTAGCTATTAATTTTCCCATTCCGTAATTTTCGATTAAATATATCGTTTTGGGATCCTTTAGATATATTGTAAAATGAGATGCCGCTGGTGTTAGCAACTTCTATTGGGCGGCTTATGAGGTTGTCGTTGACTTTAATAATTGATAGGTGTATGGGACTTGTGTTTCCTGACATCTTTTCGATTCACTTGAGATCTTAGATAGAGGTGTCTCAGAAGTCATTGTAGATACAAATGACTGACATGACTCACGGTGTGCGGTTTTAAAGGTGCGACGGCAACTGCGCTAAGTCTTTTGTATGCTTGGTAGTCGGTTTTGAATTTAGAAGCTCTAAAAGGTCGTAAGGCTCTGTTGTGCTCTGTTTTGGCTATTTCGCATCTTTCGTTCGGCCATGGAGTGGGGTTCCAGTGGTTTCAGAGTTTGCATGTAGCTCTTGGGTGAAGCGTTAGATATCTGGTTGGTTAGCAGGTGTGTCTTTGTGGTATTGCTGTAGTTAGTGGAATGTCTTCTATTATGACGTTTTACGAGATTTAAGATTATCTTGTCTCGGCTATTATTTCTGGTGTGCCAATAGTTATTTCGAGCGTTGAAATCTTACAGCACTAGAAACGGCTTATGATGTTGGTTGATGAGTTGTTCTAAGGCTCTTAGTGAGAAGGGGAGGTTTGGGGACAGATAAATCGAACAGATGGTAATAATTTTTTTGCATTGGATTTTAACTGCGAGGGTGTTGAATGTGGTATTAAGCTGGCGGATTGTAACGGTAGTATTTTTATTTACAAAGCAGGTGTTACCTTTGACAGATTCATCACGCTGAAATTGTCAATTCTAGTTTGATTGAAGGAGCTAGCTTGATTTGGTGTGCTTTGTCTTATTGAGGCATATGCATATTGGTTACAATTCTTTGACGATGTCTTGTAGATTATCGCATATACCATTGCAGGAATCTGATGGCTTTGGTTGTGTAATCGAAGGCTATTTTGGTTAGCTCTTTGTTCCATATTTAACGGAACTGCTAAGGATTGATGGTTTAACTTTAGAGGCGTTAATGGTACGTGCTTTGGGTGCTTTTTCAAATATGGTGGTTGGAGTGTTTGTGGATGCAGAACTTTTATTTATTTCTTTTGGTGGTTATAGTCTGGGTTTGGGGTTTGATGGTAGGAAAAGTCTATTATCTTTAGTCAATGTTGAGGATAATGTTGATTCTTGAACTATCGGGAGTCTAATCGGAAAGAATGCTTTTGGTCGTGGCAGTCGTTTAGGGAAAGATGTTTCCGGTGCTTTGGCACTTGCGTTGCTGTTTTAATTTGTGGCTGTGTGATAGTGACATTTTTAGCTGATGAGAGGTTTTCAATCTCGAACGAGACTGTTGCGCCGATTTAGTGGATGTTGAGGAAGGAATTATGGCGTTTCTGGATGCGTCGGCATATCTCGGCGTTTCTAATTTGTTCCCTTCCTCTGCCATCTCCTCTACTACCTGAATTCTTCAGATGCCAAAACAGAGCATTCGTATTCTCACGTCTTGATTGTATTTATAATGTTAGCAAGCTTTGCTGAAGGCATTGTCTAGTTTACTGTAGTTGTGGCATCTTTCTGGTGTTTTACATCGGTCACTGCTATGGCGTTTCTGGTTGGGAGGCCATATATTAAGCAAGAGCAGCATTGCATAGGGGTTAGCAATTCTTCCTTAATGTGGATGATGGTTCTAGCGTACGGGATCGTGCGAGGTATCGTTTTTTATTTTAAAGTAATTTTTAGGATCTTGAGAAGTGTTTGTTTTAATGTGTTCTTTTTTTTCGAAGATCGACACATATTCAATCTGATGACCATCGTCCTTGAATACTTTGTTTATTCCTTTACAAATAAATTCTTCTGCGCTCTTTGGTCTTGGCATGAACTTTTAGAGCAGTGATGTGTCTGCCCGAGTATTATACTTGATTTTTTTTGTTGCCTGTACGCTGTGGTTGCCTAGTAAGGTGAGTGATAGTAGTTTTTTGGATATCCTTTATGTCTTAGCTTTGACAACGGCTTCGGTTCGGCTGTGGTTTAAATTGAATTTCGGTTGAACTTCCCCTGTCAAGGACTGCAGTTGCTCGATGTCTATGGCGCAGTATGGGTTGTTTTTATCCGTTTTAAACATTGCGTAGCGTGACCAGCATGCTAGACCGAAGGGATGTTTTAGGTTATTTGTCCTTTAGTTGTTTGACGAACTTCCATTATATATTTTTTTGAGTGTGTGTATATATAGAATCTTTTAGAGGATTCATGGTCGTAAGAAAATAGATTCGCGACCCCTGCCCGTGACGGCCAACACTTACCCCCAACACGGGTCGTCACTACTGAGTGCTTTATGATTGGCTCTGGCCACTATCACTGGGTGAGATGGGATACGCCTTCTCCGCTACACTTTGGGAAAACCCGGACTAAATCTTATACATACATGTTAAGCAGGTCGGGATGGCGGATCCGGCTTGATGACTAATTTGAGTGGCGACTAGGTCACCATTCACAGAGTATATGTGAGAGGTGACCCTATCCGCTCTGAAACTAGTCATCAAGCCGGATCTGACATCCGGCTTGGTGACTAACATCAGGTCGTAGTAGTAATTCATGTGCAGGTCCTTTTGGTTGACAGGTCGTGATCAAAGGCATCCATGGGCAGTAGAAGAAGGGGCCAACGAAATGTAACTAAGTGAAAATGAGAGAGGAAGGGTAAAAGAGAGGTAGTATAAAAAGACGAGGTAGGGGTTAGCGGAAGGAGAGGCAGGCTAAGCTGTGCCGGACGGGGCGCTGAGAACTGTCAGCGAGGCGGCCAGAATTACATATCGCTATTTGGGGCTGGAGTGGGGTGGAAACACATTTTAGGCGCATGAGCTCCATTGATATTGCTCCCTCCTTTTTGTAGTGGGGTTAGGTGTAGTCCTTAGTCAGTTAGACATTTTTAAATGCAGTGTCAAGAAAGAGCATTGAGAGGGCACACGCATTGTGCAGTCCCTTTTCAAATTTCTTGTTCTCAGCAAACTTTAACACCGACCTTTCTACAATTAACTACCAAGTAACGAGATAATTTTGGACTCAACTCGTCTCAAAACATCACTGGGAAGGCATTTAACTTTTCCAAAACAATCAATCAGTTCGACGCATACCCTAAAGCCCTTTGTTAACCAGTAAAGAATAGCTTCCTTATATCAGGGAAAATCGACGACAACATAGCATTAATGCCGCTGTGCAAATTTTTGTGTTGTGCTACTACCAGCTGTGTAGGGTTATATATGTCTTAGTGTAGTTTGCATGTTTTTTTTCTATGTTCAACTTAGGTTTGAAGGTTCTAGTCATTCCCCTTTCCCCACTTTGTTCGCTGAGTTCACTTTGTTTTTTCTAATTTAAGTCTGGTTTTTATCCCTTTATTTATGACACTCATCATGATTCATTAAATCCATTTTGGCGTTTGCATTATTTCATTTTTGTCACTATTTCTAAAAATCGGCTATTGGGTTACACTATTGTTTCACTTTTGTTCGGTTAGTCACATTAATGAGTCTTGTTCGCGTAGTCACTATTGTTGTCACTTCCTCGGAGTCTTGATTGATGACTTCAGTCTTAATCGGTTGGACTATTCATCGCGGGTGTTTTGTTTGGTCGGTTAAGCTCCTTAGAAACCTATCATTTCTTTTATCTTGTTTATTCTCTCAAGTGTACAATCGTGCTTCTATTATTCCCAGTTTAGTCTTTCCACCGGGGAATCAGGAGTTGAAAGGAAGGTTTACTCTGGTGTTAGTAATTTCTGCAAAGATTGGAAGAAGAGAGTTGATCTTGCTTCAAATATTTTCCGCTCTTTTTCTTGTGACAATGTTGAGCGGTTCGATATGCGTTTCTTGATGTAGGGCTCTTTGGATTCTTCCATAACCTCTTCTGTAATTGGTTAGATTTAGAGAGCTTTATTTTAAACTATTTGGAGTTCCAGTTTCTTCGATGTTGATAGGTATGGCCAAATGTACGTGAATATGCGCACACAGGTTCTAAGGTAGGCCAAGCAAGGCGACAACTGTTATTGTTTCTAAGAATGCGATTTAAATGGATAGAGGCAGCTGCGTAACCAAGGAATACAACAAACACAATGACAAAAATAGACTTTTAATACACACGTAATAAAAGGGGACAACAATAATTATGTATATAAATGGTACATAAATGAGACGGACTTAAGCTCCGAATACTAATTAGATAACCGTGTTTAGGGAATAGTTATAATGGGAGATTGTGGGTTAGAATGCTTTACTTCCTTTGAAACTCGAGGGTAAGGTGGGGCAACTAAAGGGAAGTCTTGGTGACCTTGATTACTCACGGGTGGTAGCCACACAACTCACAGCGGGTGAGGCTACTCTTTTCGAACTTGTGTTTGCGAGACGCGGGCCTCCTGTCCTCAGGATGTAACCGAGTGAGCTTCGAAGTGTGTGTGTGGGGGGGGGGGGGAGATGACTTCTCCACACTCGGCTTGAGCGAGTTAATGGGCCTCTTGTCGTAAGAAGTCACCAGATGGGGGACTCCTGTCATCGGGAGGTCACCGAACGAACTTCAAAGGATGGAGGGAAAATGACTTCTCCACACTCGGCTTGAGCGAGCAAATGGTTCTCTTGTCGTAAGAGGTCACCAGATGAACTTCGGAGGACGGCTTCCCCAATCCTTGATCGGAAGGCAGATGAGAAAGGCTGACGTTGCCTCACAAGACTCTTCTCCCAGACCCGAAGACATGGTCCAGCTCTTCCGTGGCTTGCGAATGTCACTCACACTTCATGGGAGAGAGCTCGTTCAATTTCACTCCTTTCGGGGAAGTCGCGTCTAACCGAATCTGTTTGTAATCCTGGTGCGGGTGAATATATATTCGGAGCTACTCAAAACAGAGATAGAGATTGAAACCATCTTAACCTTCGTTATCGGGCGTGATGAACCGAGCGGCGGGGGCCATAAACGCGGTTCACGGCGAGGATACAAAGCAGTCTCCCGACCCGAAAGAAGTGTGTGTGGGGGGGGGGGGAGGTTGAGACGATCAGGAAGAAGCTTCGGTGTGAATTTCATGGGAACCTGGTGGTGGGTCAAAAGAGGGAGAGGTCTGAAAGAGGGTGGGGAGATTACTCGTTTTCTCTCCCTAAATACTGTCTCAGGAGGGTGGGGGGATAATATTATTCAAAGGATATTCTTCCACACTCCTTCTTATCCAAAGACATTTTTGCAGCGAAGGACACTTGAGGGCGAAAAAAATGTCTACAATAAATTCATTAAGAGGGGAACTTATAAAGTTACAAATTTAATGTTTACCAACAAACAAAAGCATAACACTACACGGGACTTACATATGTGTAACCACAGATAATTTAATTTATACATACGAACATACACAACAACAAGGCAGAAACAAAAAAGAAAAATAGTATTTACAAAAAAAAATGAATCAAATGCGAATTTTACTGTACACTCAGGTTGTTAGAGGGGGGTCTTCTATAGGATTCCTACCCAAGCTATCGGCTAGGCAGTTGTCGGTGCCTTTAACATACATCCTAAATTTACGAATATACCACCCTATGGTTAACGCTTCAAGCTCTTTGATGTCATGCGCCTTTTTGCTATGGGACAACTTCCTGCTAGCCTCCCCCATAGGATATCCCACTCCATCGTCATCATATTGGACGAGAGCACAACCTAGGCCATCCTGGGAGGCCTCGGTACGAACACTTAATGAATTATTTAGATTCGGTAATCTCAAGAGAGGGATAGATATTACCTTGTCCTTTAACTTAGGGAAACGATCTTCCGCGGAAGGGGTCCAATTGACTGGGATGGGGTCTGTTCTTTTAAGCATGTCGTTAAGGGGCGCGGCTAGGGCAGCGAAATTCAGCCCAAAACGTCAAAATAAGGACACGGGAAAGCCTTCCAATAAGGCCAGGACTTGAGCCCTCTCAATAGGGGCGAGATTGGGGTTTACGTTCAAGTCGGAGTGAGGCTCCGCTTGGGGGAAGGGAAGAGACGGCAGGGAATACTTATCGTCTGCTTCTACGCGCACCGTTTTGGCAAAACACACGGGTTCAACGAGTTAAATGTTTCCCTCGCTAGACCAGGAATGAATTAGACCTATTAGGCCGATTGAGACCCGAGCGAAAGACTCGGGCACTCTCGGGGTCTTTTGAAGGGGGCGGGGGCTACCGTACTTTGGAGGTGACCTTTTGGCAAAGGTAAAAGGACTTGAAGAAGTCAATAATTCCTTTGGCCTCTCCTGGCCGAAAGGAATAATTTTACAACTCGCGATGGCGTCTTGTTATGGCCGAAGTGACAAGCCATTAGGCCATCTTGAGCCATGTTGAGAACGGGTTCGATATTCATTCTCGGCACACACAACGCGTTGGTCGGGGGGTTCTCCGGCTCAACAGAAGAACGGTATACTAACGCGTCCTTCCCGGTGTATTCGATCTTCCGATTGCCTCGCACCGTTTCAGTCTCTTTCTTATTGTCTTTTTCACACAAGGGTTGCAATGGGGGGGCAGTTCTTTGGCGCCTCGTTACCTTGAACCTTGGTGGCGAGGTAAATGTCTGGAGTAGATAGGGGTACCGGAGGCGATTCATCCTTCTCGGCCTGAGCCCTAGTAACGACCGGCTGATGAATTGGTTTTGGGGAGAGCTGCGCGCTCTGCCCAATGAGGACGGAGCAGAATTTTATCGGAGCTACGACTACGTCGGCCCATCCGATGAAGTACTGGCCTCTTAATATGGCACCGTACCACCAACGCGAACCTGTTATGCTGGGGACTTACGGGGGGGTAGTTTGTTAGAAACTACTACACAGGTGGAACCTGTATCTCTAACCACGGTTGACACTCGGCAACCATTTACTGCGCCATTTTCAAGCTGGAGCCAACCGGGGGAACTCTCATTAAACAAGAAATTTACCTGTTGATCCGAGGGAGAGGGACCGCTGGCGATGCAGCTGGCGGATTAAGCGAGAGGGCAGTAGAGATTTGGTGGGCCTGGTGACTCGACGAGGTCCTTAGTGTAGAATTTTGGGGGCAATTATAACTTAAGTGCCAAGGGTGCCACATGTAAAGCACACAATCGATCTACGTGGGTAGTTGCTAGGCGTGGAGGGGAGTAACGGGGGTTTCACGTGCTTTTTCTCTCGCGGCGAGTAAGGCCTGTACTTGCTCGGCAGACTTTTATGAAGCCGTTGTTGTCCTTGGGTGGGCTTCGGTTAAACCCAAACTTGTGTTTGGGGTAGGGGGAGATGATGATTCTTGACCTCCTTGGGGTAGAGGTGGTGACTGGAAGCGTGAAGGTCGGCTTCTTCCACACACCCCTTGAAAGTGGGCACTCTTCTGTCCGCTATGAAGGCCTTAGTTCGCGAGGGATGGTCGTCATCAGTTGATTCCTTAGGATGAAGTCAACTAGCGACTCATAATCATTTGCTACTTGGGCGGAATCCAGCCAGAATTTGGAATTATGCCGAAGCGTGAAACCAAATTGCCTGTAGGTTTGGCCTGGCTCTATTCATGCGGAGCGGAACCTCACCCTATAAAAGTCGGGATTCATGTTAGTGGCAGAAAGAAGTTCTGCCTTTAAGGTCGAATAATCAAGGGTTGCTTCGGAAGAAAGCAAGACGAATATGTCGCGAAGACGGGAATTTAACAATGGAAGTAACCGGGCGACGCCATCTGCTCCTAAGTCCCAATTGTTGACTTCGAAGATCTTCTCGAAGTGCGTTAAATAAAAGCAAAAATCTTCTCCATCTTTGTATGCGGGGAGTTTTAATGATGGCCCTTGAACCTATTCATTTCTAGATCCTACGGAGCTTATCTCGACTTGGTCACGACTTATCTCTCTCATGCTGCCTAATTCTTTCTCTCTCTTCTGCTTCTCTCCATGCTTTTCTATCTTCGATTTCTGCTTTTCTTGCTTCTTCTTCTTCTGCTTATCTCTGTGCTTTTCTATCTTTGACTTCTGCTTTTTTTGCTTCTTTTCCTTCTTCAGCTTTTCTCTGTGCTTTTATATTTGCACGTTCGCAACGTTCCTCTTCCTGGACGTAAAGGATTAAATGTTTCCCAGTAAGCCTAAGATCTGCCCTTGTTTATGAAAACGATCGAATGAAGACATCCTAGATATGCTACTTTCGGCCTTGCACAACGAAAAAGCTGCCAGAGCTATTGAAGCTTTACTCCAAAACCAATATAAATTATACTAAAAAAATAATAAAATTCCTAGCAAAGGTCGGGCAAACTCACACAGAAAAAAATAAAAATAAATAAATAACATGAGAATCTGTCTCAAGACACAAACAAAAAATACGGTCAGTATTACCGCTTAGCTAATATCTTTTTTAAGGAACTAGAAAAACTGTGGACATACCACACAAGAATAGGCTTGAAAATTTGTTGTTACCCGTTAAATAAAAAAAATGTCCTAATATATTGGTGTTCGAATATTCTTGGTAATGCAGCTGCTATCAATTAAACTTAGTGCTTCAAAATCAGGTGGGAAAGACCCCAACACCTGACGCCAAATATCTTTATGTCGAAGGGGGAGGGGAATGACTACCCCACACCTGACACCAAATATCTTTATCTCGAGGTATGGCAAAGTGTACGTGAATATGCGCACACAGGCTCTAAGGTAGGCCACGCAAGGCGACAACTGTTATTGTTTCTAAGAGTGCGATTTAAATGGATAGCAGCAGCTGCGTAACCAATGAATACAACAAACACAATGACAAAAATAGACTTTTAATACACACGTAATAAAAGGGGACAACAATAATTATGTATATAAATGGTACATAAATGAGACGGACTTAAGCTCCGAATACTAATTAGATAACCGTGGTTAGGGAATAGTTATAATGGGAGATTGTGGGTAAGAATGCTTTACTTCCTTTGAAACTCGAGGGTAAGGTGGGGCAACTAAGGGAAAGTCTTGGTGACCTTGATTACTCACGGGTGGTAGCCACACAACCCACATCAGGTGAGGCTACTCTTCTTAAACTTGTGTTTGCGAGACGCAGGCCTTCTGTCCTCAGGAGGTAACCGAGCGAGCTTCGAAGTGTGTGTGTGTAGGGGGGGGAAGGGGGGAGATGACTTCTCCACACTCGGCTTGAGCGAGCTAATGGGCCTCTTGTCGTAAGATGACTTGCTTTCTCTCCCGAAATACTGTCTCGGGAGGGAGGAGGGGGGGAAATATTATTCAAAGGGGATTCCTCCACATTCCTAGTGCGAGATAGATTTTTTTCTGTACTATGATGAACCTTTGACTGTTCGCTCTTATTTTACAGTACTTCTCAAATTGGTTGCTGTTGCCGATTTTAAAAAGGCGGTCGTCTACACTTGAAATTCATCATTGTGTATTAACTGACGACTAATTGTCTGAGGCCATCAGCGAATTAGATATTTAGACATTAAGGCATTCAGGACGACACATGTCTGCTGTAGAAATCAAATGCAGCCTGCAGTTAGAGCTATCTCCCTAGTGACTCGGACTCCAGTTTTCAATTCGAACTCGGCTCCTGTAAATTTATTGACAACCATATGTTCTTTTATCTGATAGAGATTCGCATATAATTATCTCCAGGTTGTTGCTCATCTACATTTAGGACAGGTGCTGCATGCCTTTGACCCAGACTTTGTCCAAGGCTTTTTCTACATCTCTCATGGCCAGATCAAATTTTTTCTGTTTTGGCCTTGGAATTCTTTTAAGTGTTGAAATTAAATGAAATGAAATGTAAAGTCAGAGACAAAAAGCCAGATATTCTGAGTCCTATCGAATGCCCCTGGTAAGAGTGGCAAAGGTGATGGAGGAGGTAGTGAGGCTCGGTACTCCTTTTTAGTTATGCACACCTCATTTCCTAAAGCCTTAGTGAATTCCAAGTAGAATGGGTAGAGGATATAGGAGCGAGAGAGATGAGAAGAAGAAAGGTTCATTATATTAAAGCAGGAAGTAAAGTAGGAGACAAAAAGTGGACCTAGGTAGTCATGGGACCTACGGCTTAATTTTGGATTCGAACCACGGTCTGTAGTATGTATTATCTTTATCTATTACTACTTCGTGTCCCCTATCCCATGTGTGAGTATGATAGGCGAGAGTAAAAAATGGTGATATTGAAGAAAGGTAGAGATTTAAAAAGGGATGCCAGTTTGCCCTGAAATCAGGCTTATCTCTCTGTCCATTGTAAAGATTTATAGTTTAACAGTTTAAGGAAAAGTGCGTTACGCCTGAGAATCGTGCAATTCTGTAAAAGTGGTATATTTCTCAGTATCTTTGTTAGCCTTTATTTGTTGTAGACGTTTAAAACGTGATTTATAGCTGCTTTGTTACTACTGATATAAGCTCCTATTTCTTTTATTTTTCTTTCTGGTTTCCCTACTCTAGTTATCTCTGAATAGCTATTTATACCTTTGTCTCTATTCGGGTTCACTAATCCGCTAAGTCGTAGTTTTCCTCATCGGTAGCTTGTCGTGATCGCTATGTCCAAGTTTGTAGCATCTACTCCTTCTTACGCGTAAATTCCCTCTTCTTCTTTTTCTTCTTCTTCTCGTTCCTCTAGCCTAGGTAAGCATAGGAATAGGCCAGGTGCGGGTAACCTCCGACCCGCGAAAGCCTAGCGTCTGGCACACCACCTTGCCCTGCATTAATATTGCAATCCGGCCCACGAAACCCTAGCCAAAGAAAATCAAAATTCCGCCAAACAGCATCTGTCTCAGTAGACTCGTAGAGGGAGAGGGGAATAAATCTTAGGTCTGGCAGTGAAAATGAGTAAAAAATGAGACAAAAATGCATTTCCCTCCCAGATACGAAAGATTTCATAGAGACCAAAGTTGCAGATGAGGCAATTTTAAACAAAAAATGCCCATGACTTTTTCCGCTGCGATGAATCCTTCTTCCGCGACCTCGACCTCCCTTCTAGCAATTTTCCAAAATACATTGCTCATGTTTAACGCATCGTGGCCATGTTTGGCAGCACCTACTCTTGCAAACAGCTCTTCTCCAAAATGAAGTGCACGAAATCTCACCTTCACTCTCAACTCTCCGACCGCCACCTCAATAACATTCTTCTGTTGTCTACCTCATCCATCGAGCCTTCATTGAAACACTTCTTCATGGCAAGCAGCACCAGCCGTCTCACTGATTTGTATGTTTTTCAATAAAATTCTTGTATAATATATTCTAGTATATATATATATATTTATATATATATATGGTTACGTTGGGGATTTCGTTTGTCACTCCGGCCCGCGGCTTTCTCCCAAAAGTCTCATCTGGCCCTCACTCTGAAAAGGTTGCCCGACCCTGGAATAGACTATCTGATTAATTAAATATAGTGTATTCCATTAAGGGCACCGAATTGGAATTGAGCGACACTCTTATGCTTTGAAGTTTGAAGGCATGCTTTTATAATGTTTGCTGTCTCTCTTCACTCCGATTAATAGTTTTTTGTTTGTTTGTTTTTATGAATACTCGTGTGCGGTGCGTCATGGTGCAGTTTACAACTGAGCTGCGCGTTCTCATCGTGAAGACATGTTTACAAAAACCGATAAAATTCGACACAAACAATTCGAACACTCCGTACCATTTGGGGGAGAAGTGAAGCACCCAACGAGTCTACGGTTCACAGACTAATGATGAAGTTTAAAACATCTGGTTCAGTTGCAAGGGCCAAATCACCTGGGTGGAATCGTTTTTGTCGGACAGAGCAAAAATTGCTGTTATGCGAGACAGTATTACTCTGAGTCCGAGAAAATTGATTTGTCGACGTTCGCAGCAGTTGGTCCGACCAACCACTTCACTACATAAAATTCTGGATGAAGATCTCCATATGCATGCGTACAAAATTCAACTTACGCAGCATCTTCAGACACCTGACCACGGGAGGCGGAAGTAATTTGCTGACAGGGTTGTAGAGAGACTTGCAGCTGACGAAATTTTGCCAAGAAAATCATCTTCAGTGACAAAATCCACTTCCACTTCAGTGGATTTGTAAATAAACAGAACAGCCGGATTTGGGCAAATGAAAATCCTTGAATAATGCAAGAGCGTGAAATGGCATCCAATGAAAACGACTATGTGGTGTGGTTTGGGGGCAGGTGGAGTGCTTGTACCGTTATTCTTTGAAGATGATGAGGGGAATGTAGTTACCATCAATGAAGAACGCTACCGAGACATGATATCCACTTAGTTATGGCAGAACTTGGAAGATACAGATATTGACAACCGCTGGTTTCAGCAGGATGGAGCGACCTGCCACACTTCGTGTCAAACGCTTACATTACTTCACGATAAAGTTCCCCAAGGAGTGATATCCTTGCACGGTAACCAGGAATGGCTACCGAGGTCATGAGATCTTACCCATTGTGATTTCTTCTTAAGGGGGTATTTAAAATCACGGGTAGACGCCATCAAACCACACGCATTGCCTGAGCTCAAGGCTGAAATCAGGCGTGTGATTGGAGGCATCGAGCCACACATCTGTGAGAGAGTTATCGGAAATTTCGAGGAGCGCCTAAATGTATGCAGACTCAGTGCAGGTAGACATATAGCCGACATTGTGTTCCATACCTAAACGGGAGACATAACTTATTAGTAATATGCAGAATATAGCCATGTTTATAAAAATTCGTTTTAATTATTGAACTTTCAAATCTAGCCCCGTTTATGGAACACCCTTTATATGCCTGTTTCGTTTTATGTCTTTTTTAATGACTTTCCTTATTATTGTTCACTTCTATTTGTTATGATATACACTGCTTTGTTTTGAATCGTTTTTAGTTTCATTAGGTTACTTACTCCTTATGATGTTGAATATATTAATGCGGATTAAATAATTGCTTGGTATATCTTCCTCTTATTTTTAATTTTATGGGTTCTCAGCTTGTATAATAGTTCAAGTCCGCTTTTACATCTATTTAATCTTTCCGTAGCGTACTTTTTGCAACCTGCCGTTGTAATGGTTCAACCCATCTCTATCACACCTTTATCTTTTTCCTTCTAAATATGCATCTGTAAATAGGTACAATTTTAAATTCATCTCGATTAGTATTTATTTTCCATTTGGATTCCTATTCGTTGATCCTTTGTATCTTTTCTGCCGTCAACCTAGCCTGCATCGCCCCGTTCTACATATAAGGGCAAATAATCAGCTTGCTGATATCGTCGGCAAATTGGATATTAAGGCATCCCTCATTTCTAGGGGGCGGTATATCTGCGGTGTAGATTGGATAAAGAGATAGGCTTAGATACCCATCTTAGGGAAGTACGGCAGCAAGTTCGAATTTTTCCCCTTGATAGCTGCCAATTTCTATAAATGCGTATCCCTCTGTTACATAATCACCTAATATTCTTTCTCTCTTGTGTTTTATTCTTAGTTTCAGTATTTTATATTGCATACCTTTCTACTATACTTTGTCAAAAGCCTTGGACACTTTCCGCAGACGATGTTCACGCTCATCCTTTCCCTTTTTGTTCTCGCAACCTTTTCCATAAATACACTTAGTGCCATCTGAGTGTTTCTATTTTTTATGAAGCCAAATTGGCACTAATTTTGTAGATTGTTCTCCTCGAAATATATTTTCAAATACTAACCCAATAAAGTCTATCAGCGAGACGGAGCGGTAGTTTACCACTTGATCTAGCGGCTTACCCGCTTTGGGGATGAATATCATCCTTGCTACTCTTTAGTTCATCGGGAAAGTAGCCTGAATTTAAATACGCATTCAATATACAGGGTGGAGACGGTATTAGTTCGCCTGAGGAGTGTCTAAGGAAATAGGTGTTGTTATTTTTTCGAGATATGTTCGTCAAATTTGGTTCAATATGTCTTCATACCATGTTCTTTCGATCTCACTCGATAAACCTGCCTGTGACCTCGATTACAGCTTCTAGGATATGTTAGAACCGGCCAAAGGTATTCGTCACTATCTTCCGTTTTAGGCCCTTGAAGGCCCTGGTAGCCCTGGCCCTCAGCTCTTTCTTCGTATTGCAGCTGGATTTGGTGGTCTCTCTTTACACCGCACATCTCATAAAAAAATTCGAGGGGGTCTCAGTGAGGCGAGTTGGGAGGCCAAATGTCTGGTGCTGTGTGATCGAAGAATTTTTCAGACAGTCAGGGCTGGATCTTCACGCTGGATTGACAGGAAACTGAGTCTTGCTACCACATGCAAGGCCTCCCTGCAGCTACCTGGTAGATTCAAGACTTCACCACCTCTCTCAGAACACGGATGTAGCCGTTGGTGTTCAACCTGATGCCTTCAGGGAAGAAGTGGGGTGGCAGGACGTCACCTTCACTGCTACAACCACGTAGACCAGAATTCTTGGTGGAAACTTTATCTGCATGATTCTGGGCACATCATTGGGTGTGAGAGCAAACAACCTGGCGTTCTGGGAATTGACATTTTGGTTTTGGCAGAAATTCTTCTCGTCGGCGAAGAACCACAGCATGTCTGTTACCAACGGATGTTTAAACTTGTTGATCAGTTTTTGGTGTGCTCGCTTCGTTTTCCTGCCTCACCTTGGACATAAATTGTCCATTCCTTATCTTGTAATTTCTATGAAAAGTAGAACATGTCCTTATGCACCACCAACCTGATAAACTTTTCATCTACACCTTTCTCCCTTTCAATGACACGTATTGACTATCTGGGATAATTGTTGATGATCTCCTGTATTTGATTGACGAATTTTGGCGTTCTGTTTGCGTCCGATCGTCGACGATTGGTTTTCCTCTCTGCTTTTCTTCAAATAGGGTACATGCCAAACTCCTACAATTTTGGAAGAAATAAAATCGGTTTGTGAGGAAGCAAACGAAATCAACTCATATTATTTCAGACTAGTCAAGCCACTCACTTTCTCCACACGCCAGACGTATGATCTCAGAGACGCTTTCTCTTATCTTTGGTATCCATGGTAACAATTGTCTGCATTTTAAAGTCAAAGTTTGCAGGTATTCACTTCACTCATTTATTCATCGTCAAGCGACACTGCATCAAAGTCTACTTCCTCCATTGCATGTCAAGTTTACACTCGCATTTTTATTAACATGACCGAACTTAAAGACCATTTAATTTACTTTGGGCATTCTAAAACCTTAAAATACGGTGGAAAGAATAATTATGAGCCCACATATAATTACAGCGTTTTCACATTGCCTAAAAAGAAGCGAAAAAATTTAATGAATTAAAATTTATTTAATTCCTAGTGGTAATTATTACTGAAGTGAATTCCATGCAATCTCTTTCCTTGATACCTTCCCGAGTAAATAGTATACATTAACCTTAAAATTCAGCCCAAGCCTGAGGCGAATCAAAGCAAAAGCAAATAGTTCTTACTGACATACAGTTGGTGCAAGCAGTGTCAGCGTGTCTACAAATTTAATCTTCCATACTGATCGCGTTTGTTGTCCACAATCTGGCACAGATCCATTCCAGGATTATATTTCCCTCTATTGTTTTGTAAAGAAGTAATTCATGATGGAGAAATTTAATTTCTGTACCTAATATACCCATCTTTATTTATGTTCCTTTATCTCGTTTGATATGAATTTACCTACTAATAGTCTAACGTGTCTTTCCTCTATAATTTTGCAATAAAGTCACATATTACTAGCTTATAGTGGTGGTTTTCTTGTGTGTGTGCATTTATGAGTACTCCATGATAGAATCTTTTAACATTTGCATCTTAATCAGATATTATAGATGCACAGGATTGAAATATTTGGGGGGAATATTAATTTAACAGCTTAATTACTAGTTTGATAAATCTATCTGATATACAAAAAGATTTTCTTATATAGGTGCTATGTTACGATGGGTATGGAATTTAACACTACTAGTGTAAATAATATCAATGCAGAAATTTTTCAGAGACTGTTCGTCCTGCGGTGAAAAAAGATAAGGATGCTTTTGGCACAATAGAAAAAGTGCGCGCTGTTCGATCTTCTTTATACCAAGTTAACCATGTAGTACGCGGTGTGCCCAACGGATGTAGTGGTCCCGCATTTGTCCCGCAAGGCAAATGGCATCCGGGAAATCTGTTGAAGTGCCGACTACAGAGGCAATGCCCGCGCTCTTGAATCTAATGTAATAGATGCCTTGGATGGAAGTCCGTGGTAGTTGTTTATATAGAAAAAAACATAGAAGAGAGCGGATCCCATCGTGGGGGCATGATATTGTAGTGCGAAGATTGGGGAGGGGCGCAACTCCCACTTGTGGGAAGATGGTAAACTCAGTCTCACCTGGCTCCGCCTTTTCTTTTATCTTAGTAGGCTGGAAGTCATAGTCAATCCATGTCTTTCTCATAATGTCCCACCATAACTCTGATTCTCGTCGCTACGTCTTTTCCTTGGTAATGATTCGTGGCTAAAATAAAAGAAAGGGTCTCGAACACTGCGGAAGCAGTGAAATTCAGCGAGGCAGACAGGGAACAACGAATTATAGACAGGATAAAGGGATAACTGAGAGGTTGCCTTCTTTTTGTGATCCCCCATGAGCTGCCTATGAATCGATATACATAATGAGCTGTTTGAGTGCTTCGAGTATTGCTTGTGGATCGACTCAATAATTCATCTGTGCAAAGATGAGGGACATTGCATAGTAAATGTCTCCCAGATATCTATATTACTCACATGAGAACGTTTATTCTGCAAACGTAATTAGGAACTATAAAAACTATACAATAATGTAAAGATATCTGCTAATTATTAAGACGAAAATTTTGTAATTTAGTAAAGAAGATTTACCCTTTCGATATATTTGATTCTTTTATATAACCAACTTTTTAACCTTATTTTAAATTGTTGTGGATATTGTAACCAGTAAGTTCTTAATTTGGTTCGTTCTCGCAGTGGAAACGGGTATTTAGTGCAGTACTAAGAGAGTTGTCAATATTGTCTACAAGCAATTATTGACAATCAATAGAGCTTGACTGCAAATTAATTCAAACATTTCTCTGGCTTCTGAGAAATGATGTTTGCTTTAGTGTAGACAACACCGAGTTCAGTTTAATCGATTCCCTTCCCACCTTTTCAACCTATGTGAGGGAAATTTTAAGTTTAGCCCTTCCATAAGAAACTTAATTTTTCTTAGAATGGTTCAAGTATAAGGGCAACATAAACGTAATTATGTGCATTAAGTTGGTTCCACAGGGTAGCTTCCAAGTTTCCTCATCTTCATTATACAGCTGAAAGATGAAATCAGAAGCATTAAAATTGGTCTTGTAATCGAAAGAAAAAATTACTTCCCACATTATTTTGATTCTGTCATTCTTTAGGGAATTTTTCAGCATCAAATATTCACATCTTCAAGTATCTAGTTTTCCTCAGGAGTGCAACCTTGGTTATTGGATTCGATCTTTTGAGGAAGCAAGAAGTATAAAAATGCCCTAGCAGGTGGAAGTACAGGTAGAGGCTAAAAGAGGGACTTTAACCATGGGGTAAACCAGAAATTGAGGAACAATGACCGAGACTAATGCTGTGCCCTTATTTATCAACCTCGAAGGGAGATATTTATAAGTTCTCAAGCAGTCATAGGAGCAATCACATGAGCATTATGAAGAGTGATTACACTTTATGGAGTTGATGCATTCCTTATGTTCCACCCTTTAAGGGTCATGTTTTATTGCTGTAATTAAATGAGTAACGCGACAGATAATGACTCACTGCTTAAAGAGAGCGCCGACCTTGGGAAGACGGTGCATAAATCCTTTTTTCATTATTCTGTGTCGGGGTTTTGACGATGTACCCAATAACCTCAGAAAGTGGGGTGAGAATGGCCACCGACAATCACTCGTCATGAATAAAGTAGAATTTAATGAGAAGAAAATGGATTAGTACTCATTAAAAATCAGTTAAATAAACGAAATGAACTAATGACGAATACCACACTAATCTCTTCCCTCCTGCCTCCACAACAAAGGCACCACTTTCACGTTCCAATTTGTCGTTACTGTTATTTTTTGTTTACTTTCTATTTCTGTTTCTTTTCTTTTTTTCATTTCCATCACAACGCTTATTAAAAGAGTTTACTCCCTTAAATTATACCAGTTTTTTCCCCCATCCCAATCACCCCCTGAGATGGGGAGCTAATGGTATCCAAGCTCATCACATGATTTCTATTCTAAGAATCAATTTCTCGTCAGGAGGACAAATCTTTATATGGCTGCAGCAAGACTCTAAAATTTGATAATTTAATGTAATGGAGTAATTTAAAAGAAGGATTATAGTGTTTTAGAGTATGAATTCTAAGTTGCTTTAATAACGAGAATATTACACAGAAATGATCTTAACTAATGCAATATTTTTTCGATTTGTGGTCAAATTATGTCTTCCAAAAGAGGTTTCAAGATAGAAGACGGTCTTGGGGTATATCTATTAAGGCAACTTTGAGATAGTGGGTGGCCTTGTGTTAGTAAGGAATAAAGAAATAAGGAAAGACTGGGTATTATAGTAACATCAAAGCACATTGCCTACACTTTGTAGGGAAATGGTTACAATTGAAGGTTAGAGAGATATCGTCTTCAAGAGAATTTGTCATATTTTGTATTATTTTAATTGTTTGCTCATTTTATTCTTTCACGGAAGGGGGTATAGTCTCCCCATATTTTATTTTTACTGAGAGTGCTCCCATCAGATCACGTAATTTTGATTTTTATTGTAGATAATTAAAATTATTCCCCTCACGATAAATCGTCTGCATCAATCTTTATTGCAGGTCATTTCAACGCGCATGCGCGCATTATAACTTTCTCCCTTGCAAGTATATATTGTCTCCCTTAAGCTGATTCCTTTCTAAATCTAAAGGGTGTTTACTAAAAAGATGTATGGATTTGTATGTCTGTGAATCATTAGGTTTTATAGGTATAAAAACGCCCAAGACTTATTTTAAAGAGATTCTTAAGTTTTATTACCTTTATTTTTAATCTATTTCACTGTATTTCTAAAAGAACTGATGGTCTCTAAACTGCAATGAATGTATTAGAAGTAGAGATGATAATTTGAGAAGTTAAATAGAGCTGAATAGAATTTAAAATTTTCCTGTTTCGATTGTTTTTCATTTTTGTAACCTAATTATTATAATATTTTTTTAAATCTGAAATTTTTATTGGTTGCTCTGTAGTTTCCTATTCCTTTTTCAATTCTTCGTCTCCGTGTTTTTAGAAAATAGGAAAGAGGAAGAGTATACCATATTATATATTTTAGATGACAAAACACCACAAAGGCCTGACAGAAATCATGCACGAAATCCACATTCCTCTAAGTCTAACCAACACCCACCCACCAACCTAAAACCCACAATCCTGCAACCTATTTCCATTTAAATAACAATGTAAACACATGACAGTGTTATAGAGTCCTTTCATTGATAAAAACGCGCCATGTTGTCACCAGAAAACTGCCAACTAAAAAGTGTCGTCCTCTATTCTCTACTGATCGCATTTCTCGAGTGTTGTGGTTGAAATAAATCTATAATTTTTTTCAAAAACCACTTTTTAATTCCAATCTTACCTAATATCCAGCATGGATCTCACTGAAAGTGAATTCGGCCTTCGTCTGCTAATTTTGTAAAGGAAGTTAGGTGTGTAAAGTACGTATGAATTTAATAAGGTCGAGATCTTGAAGCAGAAGTGGTAGGATGTGCTTGCAATTTAATTATAGAGGCAAACAAATTAATAGTCATTACAATTTTACTTTCATTTCTGAAGGAATTTCCTGATGTAGGTGTCAGGCTTCCTGATGTAGGCGTCAGGCTTCCTGACCTATCGTTAAAACCTGAGGACTCCGGGGCGGGCGAAGGTCGTCACACCGAGATGCGGAAACGGGAGACTTGGGTGGCTCTGTCTCCTCAACATTCGCTTGGATGTTGATTAAATAGGCGAATCTTCCTGGTGCCACGCATTCCAAGGAGGTGGTGGCTGAAATAAGAAGATATTAGCAGTTTCCCGTCTCTGATTTCAATACTTTTTTTCTTGCAAGAGTCACTCAAAAAACATGGATAAAATAAAAATTTTACTTTTGGGGGAACAGGTTTAACACTATCTTTCGCATATAAATCGGTCTATTATTGCGTGAAAAAAAAGTGAAGGAAGTGTTATGACACCGCCACTCCTGCCTTGAAGGAATAATAATAAGGATTAGAGATAAAAAAATATGATACAACAATAATATACCTTAAAATTCGAGGGTTGCGGGGACATTGAAAACCTCAAGCAAAAGTTTAGAGTACAATACTATTAAAAAAAAACAAAAAACAACGAGAGCATTTACCGCAGAGAGTTAGAAAGAGTGGATTTGTATAGAAAGAGATTTATGTAGAATTAAAAAAAAAATCTCAAAGGTAATCTGCAGATTATATACAAGAATGAGTTTGGGAGGGCACGCAATTCCCCAAATAGCTTCAGTATGCTGACACATGGCACATCTTAACTACCTACGCAGACTATATACTGGGGCGAAGAGGGCACGCCATTCCTCCAGTTTTCAGATAAGGTGGAACTTTACAACGACTTGCGGACGGACAGTAGTACTCCGAAGCGCTAAGTTGAGTCCTTTAAGGGTGGTAACATTTTCCTTCTCCATGCATCCACTTCGTGGGGCCCTCCCTCCCCGCGTCCCCTTTTGACATACGAGGGGCGGTCAATAAGTTTTGCGAATCGGTAGGGCAAAACAGAGAAAGGGGGATGGCTGTTTGGGGGGGGGGGGGTGTTAGGACAAGTTATGACAAGTCAGGACCTGCAGCCGCACGCTCCTTCACCGTCTATTTAAGATGCAGTAGCTGATCGCAGATCGTCCTCAGTCCTAAATTTGTCAATAATGGAGAAGGTTGAGCATCGCGCACTGATCAAACTTTTGACCAAGGAAGGCAAGAATGCAAAAGAGATCCATGAACGCATGGTTGCAGTGTACACCGACACCACCCCTTCCTATGCAACCATTGTTCGCTGAAATAGGAAGGTCCGCCATGGTCGTGAGTCCCTTGAAGATGACCCCCGTCCAGGACGCCCGTCAGACGTGACTAACGAGGACAATGTGGCCTGTGTGGAGACGATGATCATCGAAAATCGACGGGTAAAGGTCGAAGAAATCGAGCGACAACTTGGAATATCACATGGCAGTATTATCAACATCATCCACGACAATTTGGCCATGGCCAAGGTCTCTGCCCGTTGGGTCCCTAGAAACCTCACGCCCCATGATCGACTTCAACATCGTCAAAGTCCACAAGGCCAGAGTTGCACAAGCTGCTCTGCGCAAGTGCAAATTCGAAGATCTCAACCATCCCCCCTACAGTCCAGATCTGGCCCCTAGCGACTACTTTTTATTTCGCCAGCTCAAGGCTGCACTGCGTGGACGCCGGTTTGGGGACGATGAAGATGTCCAGCTCGCCGTCCAGGAGTGGATTGAACAGCAGTCGGGAGATTTCTGGTTGTCGGGAATTCGAAGCCTCAGGGACAAGTGGCGCAAGTGCATTGAAGTCGAGGGTAGTTATATTGAAAAATAATAAAACACTTTTCCTCATATCTCGTTTCCTTATATCCGAATTGCAAAACTTATTGACTCTCCCTCGTATGTCCTCGTTGGTTACATCAGCCTCGTTTCCTTTCCCATTAAACATATTGAACATGACTCGGCAACCAAACTAACCAAGAAGCCCATCAATAATTGCGAGGTCAACAACATTAGATTATCATCATTAGTATATCCCTATATTATCATGATATATTATCGTCATCATTCTATCCTTATATTATCATTTGTTATTATCGTCATCATTATATATTTATATTATCATTATATTATTATCATCATCATTATATCCTTATATGATCATTATATTATTATCGTCATCATTATATACCTATATTATCAATTATATTATTATCGTCATCATTATATCCTTATATTGTCATTATATTATCATTGTCATCATTATATCCTTATATTATCATCGTCATCATTATATCTTTATATTATCATTATATTATTATCATCATCATTATATCCTTATATTATCATTATATTATTATCGTCATCATTATATCCTTATATTATTATTATATTATTATCGTCATCATTATATTTTTATATTATCATTATATTATTATCATCATCATTATATCCTTTTAGTATCATTGTCGTGGTATGACATTACATTATATAAATACCATATTATACCTATGGGAGAGGACCACTAGCTTGAAGCGAACCGACAAAAGGGACGGAAAACCACGCGTTCAGACGGGCTGAGTAACGAGAGAGTGCAACGAGGTCAGGCAAATTATGGACAATGGCAAAGTTCAAGGTTATTTAAAGAGACGTGTACAAAAATAGAATTTTATTGACACAAAAAAAATAATAAGAGAATTGAAGGGTAAAATTACATCAGGGAATTAACGGGCGAAAACCACATCAATAAACGAAGGGGGGAAGATTAACTCAATTGGATTACTGAAGGGGGGGAGGGTGGCTTACGGATGTCTTCTGCTCTTGAGGTGAGGCCACTCGAACTTCAAAGCGGGAGGTTGGAGTGATGACGGTTCTCCAAAATCAAGGGGGGGGGATAACTTCCGG
Source organism: Ceratothoa steindachneri (assembly GCA_963969495.1). NCBI lineage: Eukaryota > Metazoa > Arthropoda > Malacostraca > Isopoda > Cymothoidae > Ceratothoa > Ceratothoa steindachneri. Next base: position 32,209,209 of record OZ018322.1, read on the forward strand.
TCCAGGGGAGAGTATTTCGGCTACCCGAAATGTGTTGGGCTTCGACAGGAGTTGATGAAAGAAGTCGGGAAAATCACTCGGGGCGATCTTTCATTGGAATTACCTCCTGGCTGGGGCAATTCCAAATACACAAAAATAGTCCAGCTGTCACTTTGCTTTGTTGCTAGCACTTGATTTGGAACCATGGGAAAATCTTCTTGGTTCTGGTGAGACTTCTCAACTCTGTGTGTCTTCCGGGGACTCGAGCGTTATTTATATCTGAGGCTCTCCCCGGAGTTGGGGGTTAGCGGGAAACAGCTCAACTCTCAAATGGCCTAGAATCTTCTGGCAGAGCTATTTTAGCCCGCATAAAGGTGAATCGTGGGGGACTCGATTCGAGGCTACCGCTTGTGGAAGGAGGGGGAGATGGCTTACCACTTTCTAAAAATCTTCCACGTGGGGATTCCCTCACACATCTCCCAACCGAAAGATGATGCTTTACAGAGCAATTGCGTAGGAAAGGATCATCCCAACCCGTCAAACTAGTATTATCAAAGGTCTAGGGAAATTCTGATCCACTCTCACAGGTGTACACACACAAAAAAAACCCCGTAAATCTGAGCTCAGCGGGGAATTTACGGACCTTAGCCTTAAACAGGTCGATTATAGGGAATTTAACTAATACAATTTAAAAAAAAAGAAATTCACATGAGAACATTGGCGACATTTCAGTGGAACCAAAAAAAGGATACAATTAAATGGAGGCATAAATATGGGGAAAAAACAACAACAATTTAGTTGACCAAAAAAAAAAAAGAAATCATAATTAGGAACATTAATGAGATAATATATATATACAATTCACGTGGAAAACCTTCGGTCCCGCAGGAGTATGGATGAGTTAATCCACGGGTCCTCTAGCCTCGATGACGGGGTAGGGTCCCTTTCACTGGCTAAGGATTTTGTTGCTTCCCGAGGGAAGTAGCACCAGCACCTTCGCGCTAGGCTTGAATTTCCGTTCCCATGACTTAAGGTCTAATTAGGTCTCAAACCTCTCAATAAGTCCTCCTTCACGGGATACGAGACTCGTTCGTTGCCTCTGGTGGACTCATGCTCGAGGGCTTTAGTTTTCTCCCAAAGGAGGATGGGGGGGGAGAGTTGCGCACTCCTTCTGGGCGCGGGAAAACTTATCGCTCCGGAGGGCTTGGAACTCCGGGTCGATACGGGTTTTCAGGGGAACAGGTGCACGGGATTCCAGGGCTGCCTGTGTACGGGTAATCACGGGCTGGGCCACTGGATGATCGTGAATTACGGGGTTCTGACCGAATAAAACGGAGCAGAACTGGATTGGGGCCGCTCCCACTTCGGCCCAACCGGACATATAGTCACACTCGATGTGACAACGAATTACTGGGAAACGACTCGCCCGGCCAAGGTAGTCGTGGACAACCGCAAATTTCTAGTGGCCGGGCCCAACAGGGAGGAGTAGGTCCTCAGACACTATAATACAGGTGCGCCCGGTGTCACGGACGAGGGCGGATACTCGGCGACCGTTCACAGTTCCGTTCTCGAACTTCCATCCACCAGGTTGTTCTCATTAAAGAGAAAGTTTACCTGATGGATCGGGTCTTTGGCGGGCGAGGGAGGTTCGGGAGTCTTCTGAGGCGAGGGAGGTTCGGGAGTCTTCTGAGGCGACGGAGGAGGATCAGGGGTTGCCCAGATTTGGTGTACTTGGTGGGACTGAGAGTTTGCGAATCGTGAGTTTTGAGGACAGTTCGTGCGGTAATGGCCGGGAATCCGCAGGTGTAGCAGACGATCGGGTTCTTTTGGTACGGCACAACCGGGGGAGAAGAAACTAGGAGCTTAAGGTCTCGTTGTTCCGATGGATGGAAGTTTCTTGGCTTCGAGGGACTAGGAGCTTTGGTAAATCTTGGAACCAATTTAGGGGGTGTCTTAGGGCCATAAAATTTAGTTTTGTGGGGCGATTGGGGAGCCTTTTTAACATCCTTAGGGTATAAATCGTGACAACCCGCGTAAACATCGGCCTCTTCCAAGCACTCCTTGAAAGTGGCGCAACGTTTATCCTTAATGAAGGTGCGAATTTCGGGAGCCACGACAGCTAAAAGCTGATCCCTAAGGAAGAAGTCGAGAAGGGACTCGTAGACCTGGGGAATCTTTCACTCATCCAGCCAACACTGAAGGTTTCTTTGGAGGATGTACCTGTGTTGTCGAAAGGTTTGGCCAGGGCGGATCCTTTCCTGACGGAATCGGGTGAGGTAGAATTCGCTATTCATGTGAACAGCGGCTAGCAATTTGGACTTTAACGTGGAATAGTCCAAAGTTGCTTCTGGAGGAAGGGATACGAAGATATCCCTTAACTTGGCAGTTAGAAGGGGAAGTAAGCGAGCGACGCCTTCATTTGAAAGATTCTCTCAAAATGGGCCAAAAATGACCCTAAGTCCTCTCCATCATTAAAAGCGGGAAGGTGGACTGAAGGAGTTTGGGGAATTTCAGCCCGGGAACCGATGGACTGAGAATCCATTTGATTTCGGCTCATTTCCAGCTCATGCTGCCTAATTTGTTCACGTTCTTCCATCTCAATCTTCAGTTTGTTCTCCTCCATTTTGTTCTTCTCCATCTCCATCTTGAGTTTGTTCTCCATCTCTGTTTTCAGTTTGTTCTCCTCCATCTTCAGTTTGTTCTCCTCCATCTCCATCTTCAGTTTGTTCTCCTCCATCTCCATCTTCAGTTTGTTCTTCTCCCTCTCGAATTCCCTTTGCTCTGCCCGTTCGTTCCTCTCTTCTTCCTGTACGTAATTTAGCAGGTCTTTTCCCGAAAGACCTAACATTTCACCCTGACTCTTGAATTTTTCGAAGGATGACATTTTCACGCAGTTAACTGAAGGAACACTGATACGCGAACGAGCTAGGACACTACCCACGCGAAACGAATACTTGAATATTCGTGAAGGCCTTGATCACAAAAAGATATTAAGATACAGCTACCTACCTCTGCTGTTTTTAAGCGGGGGAAAAAAAATAAAATGGTCCTACCGGAATTAGGACACCAAAGACCTTAACACTTTTGGATTAATAACCAGGAGAGTCTCCAAAATTCGAACACAATAAAAAAAAAATTAATTACCTGGGGTCCAACACAAAATCTAAATAGATTACGTTCCACTGCTCTGCAAATAACTTGAACTTGCCTTCTGCCAGTACAATACAAAAATTAAAATAAAAGGGATGTACGTGAATAACAAGGGAACTTCTAATGTCGAAATTAAAATGACACGGGTTCGTAAAAACCCCAACACACTTGACAATCATTATATTATTATCGTCATCATTATTTAATTATATTATCATTATATTATCATCGTCATCATTATATCTTTATATTATCATTATAATTATATCCCTATATTATCATGATATCATTATCGTCATCATTATATCCTTATATTATCATTATATTATTATCGTCATCATTATATCCTTATATTATCATTATATTATTATCATCAACATTATATCTTTAAATTATCATTATATTATTATCGTCATCATTATATATTTATATTATCATTATATTATTATCGTCATCATTATATCTTTATATTATCATTCTATTATTATCGTCATCATTATAAGCATATATTATCATTATATTATTATCATCATCATTATATCTTTATATTATCATTATATTATTATCGTCATCATTATATTTTTATATTTTCATTATATTATTATCATCATCATTATATCCTTATATTATCATTATATTATTATCGTCATCATTATATCCTTATATTATCATTATATTATTATCATCAACATTTTATCTTTAAATTATCATTATATTATTATCGTCATCATTATATCTTTATATTATCATTATATTATTATCGTCATCATTATATCTTTATATTATCATTCTATTATTATCGTCATCATTATAAGCATATATTATCATTATATTATTATCATCATCATTATATCTTTATATTATCATTATATTATTATCGTCATCATCATATTTTTATATTTTCATTATATTATTATCATCATCATTATATCCTTATATTATCATTATATTTTTATCGTCTTCTTTATATCTTTATATTATCATTATATTATTATCGTCATCATTATATCTTTATATTATCATCATTATATTATTATCATCATTATTATATCCTTATATTATCATTATATTATTATCGTCATCATTATATCTTTATATTATCATTATATTATTATCATCATCATTATATTTTTATATTTTCATTATATTATTATCATCATCATTATATCCTTACATTATCATTATACTATTATCGTCATCATTATATTTTTATATTATCATTATATTATTATGGTCATCATTATATCGTTATATTATCATTATATTATTATTGTCATCATTATATTTTTATATTTTCATTATATTATTATCATCATCATTATATCCTTATATTATCATTATACTATTATCGTCATCATTATATTTTTATATTATCATTATATTATTATCGTCATCATTATATCTTTATATTATCATTATATTATTATCATCATCATTATATTTTTATAGTTTCATTATATTATTATCATCATCATTATATCCTTATATTATCATTATACATACTATGATCGTCATCATTATATTTTTATATTATCATTATATTATTATGGTCATCATTATATCTTTATATTATCATTATATTATTATTGTCATCATTATATTTTTATATTTTCATTATATTATTATCATCATCATTATATCCTTATATTATCATTATACTATTATCGTCATCATTATATTTTTATATTATCATTATATTATTATCGTCATCATTATATCTTTATATTATCATTATATTATTATCATCATCATTATATTTTTATATTTTCATTATATTATTATCATCATCATTATATCCTTATATTATCATTATACTATTATCGTCATTATTATATTTTTATATTATCATTATATTATTATGGTCATCATTATATCTTTATATTATCATTATATTATTATTGTCATCATTATATTTTTATATTTTCATTATATTATTATCATCATCATTATATCCTTATATTATCATTATATTATCATCGTCATCATTATATCCTTATTTATCATTATATTATTATCGTCATCGTTATATCCTTATATTATCATTATATTATTATCATCATCATTATATCCTTATATTATAATCATCATCATATTATAATTATTATTATTATATCTTTATATTATTATCATCATTAGATTATAATCATTATATTATTTGTAGTAGTAACAGGAAAACTGCAGATGCTTGTTCTATGTGAGACAAACATGAAAAAGAATGAAGAGTTTGTCTGGGCTGGAGTGTAGATTTGGGCGGTGGGAGTAGAAGGGGAGCAGTATTGATTTTGAGTGAGGACTGGCTTGTTCCAATTGTATGGTATGCATATAGGAAGCTAAGATTTGCAAGGATGAAACTGTGTGGTTTAGTGTATGGACCCTGTAATGATAGAAGTGAAGCTGAGAAAGAGATTCTGGAATGGTAGTAGAAGATATGAATGTAGGAATGAGAGCAGATTACTGGGGTTGTTGATAAGACGTGAGAAAAGAAAAATGGGGTGAGGGTGATAAGGTTAGCGAACATATTCTTTAAGCACAAGGATGTGCATAAATGTAAAACGGTATGTACAGTGACTGTACCTAAGTATTTTCACAACTCTATTTGTGATGTATTTCGAAAAGTTAGAGATCTGGTTTTGGGTAAAGAGTACACGTAGTTCCGAGAACATATATTTAACAGAATATTTAAGCAGAACATACAAAAATATATCGACAACCAGAAAATCAACTGAACAATAAAATGTATGGGACAAAAATATTTGGCCAAAACAAAAAACAAGTCTTTAGTATTTAGTGGTGTCACCTTTATTTGCACTAACAGCATGGAGACGATTATTGTAACTGGAAACTAATTTTGGACACTTCGTTTGTGGTATTTTGTTCCATTCTTGCATGCAGATGATCCTCAAATCAGCAAGGTTCTTTGGACTCCTTTTGTGCACAGCAGTTTTGAATAATCGCCACAAATTTTCAATGGGATTGAGGTCAGGCGATTGGCTAGGCCACGGAAGGACACCTATTTTCTTATTTGCCAACCATTCTTTCGTTAATTTCGCTGTATGTTTGGGGTCATTGTCTTGCTGAATGATCCACTTGCGCCGGCCGTAGAATTTTTTTGCGTTTGGAAGCAGCTTCTGCTCCAGTATCTCCCTGTACATGGAACTATCTATTTTTCCATCAATGATGTGGAGTTGCCCTACACCATGGTCAGTAAAACAGCCCCACACCATGGTGTTGTATCCTCAATGCTTGACGGTAGGGATGGTGTTCTTGTGATCATAGGCAGTTCCTGCTTTCCTCCAAACATGACGAGCTTCGTTTCGGCCGAAAAGTTCAATTTTGCTTTCGTCGGACCATACAACCTGTTCCCAAAACTCAATTCCCTTGTCAAGATGGTCTTTGGCAAACGTTAAACGATTCTTCACATGTTTTGCTATAAGAAGGGGAGTTCTGCGTGGAGTGAAGGCATGTAGACCACTTCGATGCAATTCTCTAGAAACCGTTTTTCGACTGACGTGAACTCCTTGTAACTCTAGTTCATTCTGTAGGTCTGTACGGGTAGTCATAGGCACATTCTTCACCTTACGCAGCATCTAGCGTCGAGAGCGGCCCGTGATCTTGCGAGGAGCTCCAACTCTTGGCAGGTTGAAGATTGCCCCGGTATCTCGATGCTTCCGAATAATTGCCCCAACATTTGAGTATAGAACCTTAACACGTTCAGCAATTTGCCTATAGGCTAATCCTTCATACGAAGTCCAACTGTTTGCTTTCGAATAGCTTTGGGTATTTCTTTGACTTACGGCATTGTATTCACTGAACATCCACCTTCAACAAACTCTGGAGAAGTACGAGGAGCGGTCAATAAGTTTTGCAATTCGGATATAAGGAAACGAGAACACTCATGGATGTGGCCGCATTTCATTGCATCGACCGATAAAAACAACAGAAACTCTCTTAGGTGTCCCCAAAAAAACTTGGATGCTAAAGATCAGCAGCCTCGGGCTTATGCTTGTTAACATACGAGGGGCAGTCAATAAGTTTTGCAATTCGGATATAAGGAAACGAGATATGAGGAAAAGTGTTTTATTATTTTTCAATATAACTACCCTCGACTTCAATGCACTTGCGCCACTTGTCCCTGAGGCTTCGAATTCCCGACAACCAGAAATCTCCCGACTGCTGTTCAATCCACTCCTGGACGGCGAGCTGGACATCTTCATCGTCGCCAAACCAGCGTCCATGCAGTGCAGCCTTGAGCTGGCGAAATAAAAAGTAGTCTCTAGGGGCCAGATCTGGACTGTAGGAAGGATGGTTGAGCTCCTCGAATCCTCACTCGCGCAGGGCAGCTTGTGCAACTCTGGCCTTGTGGACTTTGATGACGTTGAAGTCGATCATGGGGCGTGAGGTTTCTCGAGACCCAACGGGCAGAGACCTTGGTCATGGCCAAATTGTCGTGGATGATGTTGATAACACTTCCATGTGATATTACAAGTTCTCGCTCGATTTCTTCGACCTTCACCCGTCGATTTTCGAGGATCATCCTCTCCACACGGGCCACATTGTCCTCGTTGGTCACGTCTGACTGGCGTCCTGGACGGGGGTCATCTTCAAGAGACTCACGACCATGGCGGAACTCCCTATTCCAGCAAACAATGGTTGCATAGGAAGGGGTGGTGTCGGTGTGTACTGCAACCATGCGTTCATGGATCTCTTTTGCATTCTTGCCTTCCTTGGTAAAAAATTTGAACACTGCGCGGTGCTCAGCCTTCTCCATTGTTGAAATATTTGTGACTGACGATCTACGATCAGCTACTGCCTCTTAAATAGACGAGGCAGGAGCGTGCGGCTGCAGGTACTGACTTGTCATAACTTGTCCTAACACCCCCACAAACAGCCATCCTCCTTCCTCTGTTTTGCCCTACCGATTTGCAAAACTTATTGACCACCCCTCGTAATAATTGAGCCGATCGTAGTTTGTTTACATTACATGTGCTTCTCGAAGTTTCTGGCAGTTTTATAAGACGTGTTTAAATTAAGATACTCAAATTGTGCGATAAACTAACAATGATTTAATATGATATTAATTTTGGCCAAATACTTTTGTCCCATACATTTTATTGTTTAGTTGATTTTCTGGGTGTCAATATATTGTTGTATGTTCTGCTTAAATATTCTGTTAAATATATGTTCTCTGAACTACGTGTACTCTTTACCCCAAACCAGATCTCGAACTTTTCGAAATACATCACAAATAGAGTTGTGCAAATACTTAGGTCCAGTCAATGTATGTCTGTGTGGGGGTTTGGCGCAAATGTGGATGGATCTGTAACTTCTAGATTATTTTTTTAAAAGTGTTGGATGTTCAGTTCTGGTTGGCGCTGTTGATAGAGGGAAGTAGGAAGGGGGAGGGGGCAAAGATAAAAAAATAAAGAAGGAAAGTAGCGTAGGCGAGTTGCGAACAGCTTCCCTCCCGCGTCGCTGGACCACTGTTAGCGAGCGGCGAATCCACTCCGCCATCCTGAGTCTCAACAAGGTCAACAGACTTAAGTCGCGTGCTCTCAATTATTCTGACTTATGACCTTCATAACTTTCAATAATTCCCGGACTAACTTTGGGTGGACCTTGGTAATTTTATCATCCGAAGGAAAATATAAAGCAACATGAAGGGTTTCAAACTTCCTCAGAATTGGCCGAATAGTAACGATATTATTGAAAAAAAACCCTCATTGAAAAGTAAAATGGTTACCATCCAACCCACCGACCGACCGACCTACTCATTCAAGCGAAGCTTTTAAGTCGCTTGTTTGCCCTTCTCGTCACACTAAAGCGCAACGGTTCCTGGAGATAGAACGGGAGCCTCACCTGAGTTAGCCTTCTTGAAGCGTGGCTTAGTCACAGCTGGCGGTCAAGGAGTAGGAACTCTGCATTGTCTGAGAAGGTTCTGACCAATGGCTAAGGAATAAACAGGAGCATTTTTTTAAAGTTTAATGATCTCTTTCGCTGAACTTCTTTCACAAATTTTTACAGCTTTCGAGAAGTCGGGAAGTTTAAAATAGTAGTTGGTCAGTCTTTGGAGATTCTGAGCTAAACTACCTCTCTACATCAAAAGTCCTAGGTTATGTAGGATAATTTCTGGAACTAGGTGAAGCTAAGTTAAATTTACCATTTTATTACAAAGGGGGCGTCTCCAATCTTCCTTTTTTTCGCTTGTACTTGCAGGGGTCTTACACTGAAACTACCAATGAACACATAGTTGGGTGTTGCACGAGCGTGTTTATTTCTACTTAAGCCAATCGCCCCTTGAGGGCAAAATATGGTGGGGCAGGATTCGTTGGTCTATTTTTTTTGGAACGAAGGGGCCTTTACTTGGAGGAAATTTCTTAGTGACCTGGAGGAACAGATAAAGAGGGGTTGGTTACACTACCACAAGGGAATGTACTTTGAAAGGGGGGCGCTGTGAATCTAAGGGTGCTTTTATCCACCAGAAGGGGATAGGCCATGATTTTGCGAGAAATTGTCAGAATAAAAGTTAGTTGTTGGAAGGCGAAGGGAGGTCAACTCGGACTACCTGATCACATGATTGTGGTGTTGAAATTTGTTGGTTGGTATAAGGATGATGTGAGTGGTCTGAAAAATTCGACCGCAACTGGAAGATGATAGAGTGTCTGAGATGCTAAAATATGGTTGTGATTGTGTTAGGAAATGTCGCGAAAATTCCCCGAACGACATTGAATTGTTTTCCGTTTGTTTTGAAAATTCTATTTATAATGGGTTTCTTCTGTGTTTTCGCGTGTTTTAAGTTAAACCTGTGTTCATTGTTTTTATTTTATATTAATTGCTGGTCTGAATTGCTGTGTTTAGCTCTTTAGTATCAAAGATCATTTGAAAGGTAGGCCCTAAGCGTAGTCTGACCCACTCATAGATGCAGGATTTTAGCCGTGCGCCATTTGCCCAAGAAATCCAACCAGTTTAAGTTTCTTGGTAATTTTAAATAAGACGAGCGCAAGCGAGTTAGGCCACTAAATCATGATATACTCCTTCGTTTCGTTGTGATAGTGCCCAGGGAGTAATATTTTGATGGCGAAGATGGTCTATCATTGCTTATAAAGTTACTAAAAGTCAATATTTCAACCCGACTTGGCAATGCAAGATTTCATCCATAACGTTATCTTTAAATGCCAGGAGAAGCTGCCTCAGTTACGCTCGCGCGTGTGTCTTTAATGTTATCTCTAGTTAATTTTTATTCAAAATTACCACTTCCAGCACTATTTTGATGGCGAATAAGGTGCATCATCTCTCATAAAATCAATATTTCAGCCCGATTGCGCAAAGCAATAAGTCTTCAACGACGCCATCTCTAAATACCTCGAGACGGTCTCAATTACGATCGCTCGTTTAAAGCTCGCAGTAAACCAAAGTTTTTTTTAAAGTGAATATTTATTTTATTTTTATTATCACAGCCACAATGTAGAAGATTAAGAGTAGTAGGTTATTTAAAATGTTTAGTTTTGGTGATTGTGCAGATCAATGCAAACAATATCTACCGGGCGCAAGCGTGTTCCTGCCTTTTTATCACTCCAAAACAACAACAACAACAACAACAACAACAACAAAAAACACCCACTGTTTTTTCATAATGTCATTTCAAACTATGCTAAACCAGTTAAAGCAGTGGTTCCCAAACCCATGGTCGTGACCCAAATGAGGTGAACCTGATGGTCGCAGGATGGCTATAAAAAAGAATAATAAAGGAGAGAGAGAGAGAGAGAGAGAGAGAGAGAGTAACAAGGAGTAACAAGGAAAGGAAGTACCCTAGGAGACCTTACGGTCCATTCAAAGAGGGTACCTTTGGACTAGCAATCGAGCAGGCACATGGCTGCTCAATTGTTTTGCGTCCCTAAACGGCCACTTTTAAAGAATTTGTCTAGTCTTGACTTGAACTGGTCAACAGATTCACTGTTGACAACTTCCACTGGAAGTGCATTCCACTCACCGCAGATACTGTAAGTGAAAAAATTTCCACACAGATTGCGGTTGTAACGCTTCAGTTCAAGTTTGAAGCCGTGATTGCGCGTTCTGTTCTCACTCAGTGTGAAAATATCCCGGTAGTCAACATTGTCGAACCCTCGAAATATTTTGAAAACTTCGATGAGCTGACCACGCAGTCTACGGGTTTCCAGCGAGAACAGATCTAATTCCCTTAGTCTATCCTCACAACTTTTATGTCGGATAGAGGGGATCAGCTTGGTTGCCCTGGCTTGTACGCGTTCCAACCTTGCGATATCCTTTCAAAACGAAGGACTCCCAAATTGTACGGCATACTCTAGGTGCGGCCGAAGGAGGGAGTTGAACAGACAAAGTACTATCTCCTTGTTACGGTATCCAAACTGGCGCTTTATGTAGCTTAACATCCTTTGGGCTTTCTTCTTTGCCTCGATGCACTGTTTCGAGAACTTGAGGTCGCTAGTGATAGTTAACCCAAGTCCTTCTCAGTGTCACTCGATTCAAGAGCAGTGCCCTTAAGGATTTACTGAGATTGGGGGTTTCTGTGGCCGATATGCATCACTTTGCATTTCCCCAAGTTAAAAGGCATTTGCCACGTGTCCGACCACTCCCCAATCTTCCCAAGATCTTCCTGCAGGCGGGCAGTATTTCCATCCTTTGAAACGTTCATACCAAGCTTGGTATCGTCGGCAAATTTGGAAATCTTGGCAACCATGTCACCGTCCATGTCGTTGACGTAGATGATGAATAGTAGTGGTCCCAGGACAGAACCTTGAAGCACCCCTCTAGTAACGGGCACCCACTCAGAAGCCTGTCCATTCACCACCACCCGTTGCCGTCTGCCACTTAGCCAGTTCTCTATCCAGCCTAGCTACTTTTCCGTCTATGCCCAGCGCTCGCACTTTCCGGAAAAGGTGGTGGTGTGGTACCTTATCAAAGGCTTTCTGAAAGTCTAAGTAGACCACATCACCGCCTTGTCCCGATCGTGCTCACTGAACACGAAGTGGAAGAATTCCACAAGGTACGTCAAGCATGACCGTTGCCTTCGGAAGCCGTGCTGGGAACTCCTCAGTAGCAGGTTTGACTCTTAATACGACGTCATTTTGTCCACCATGAAGCTTTCCATGAGTTTACCGACTATTGAGGTTAAGCTAATAGGTTCGTAATTCGACGGCTGGCTAGGATCTCCTTTCTTGAAGATAGGAGTCACCTCCGCTTCACGCCAGTCTCTAGGAACGCATTCGGTCCGGATTGACATGTTGAAGATTGCGCTTAGGTGTCGTGACACTTGATCGCGCACTTCTTTCAAAACTTTAGGTAGAAAGCCATCCGGGCCAGGTGACTTATTCGTCTTTAAGTCACTGATCTTCTTTTTTATTTCCCCTTCGGTGAAGTCCATATCCTTCAGTTTTTTCCCCGAGAAGGAATCCATTTGCTGGACGATAGCACCACGCTCTTCAGTAAACACTGAAGAGAAGTAGTCGTTGAGGAGGTTAGCATTTTCTGCATCTGAATGCTTTAATGCCCCCTCCACATTTCTCAAAGGGCTAATCGTTCGACGGATTGGTTTAAGGCTGTTCACATATCCAAAAAACTCCTTGGGATTCTCTTTACAGAGTCTCGCCACTCAAAGTTCCCAGACCGCTTAGCCGCCCTTATGCTCGACTTCACTCTCCTGGCTAGCCTCCGGTATTCGTGAAAGTCACCCGAGATCTTCAATTGCCGGTACACATTTCTCTTCTCCCTAAGAAGTTGGCCGATTTCTCGATTAAACCACTTTGGTTGAACAGAAGAACGACGGGGACATTTCAGAGGAATGAAACGTGATTGAAGACTCATGAATGTGGTTTTGAAACTATTCCACGAGTCTTCAACAACATTGCACACTTCTAGCCTCGCGTGAGTCAGTCCAACACGAAGACCTGCAAAGTCTGCTCTTTTCAAATCGAGTTTCCTCGATTTACTAGTTGCAGGCCCTGCCTTCGGGACTTTGCCTACAAATCTAATTAGTCAATGGTCACTGCCACTGACCTCTTCGCCAACAGAGAGGTCCTCAACGATGTCATCCTCAGAGGTGAAAACCAAGTCGAGAATATTGTCTCCTCTCGTTGGCTCTCTGACCCATTGAGTGAGGAACTCGTTGTTTGCGAACTCCAAGAGTAGTGCGTTCTCGCCACATGGTTCTCTGGTTTCTCAGTCAACTTGTGTGTTGAAATAACCCATGACGATACACACTCTGCCTTTGACAAGTTCTCCTAGTAGCTGGTACAGATCTCTGTCCTTTTCAACGAGTTGGGCAGGAGGTCTATAAAGCACCAGGGTCCTGTATTTGGCAGGATCTATCTCTAGTTCAACACCTGGTAGTTCATGATCAGATATGATGTTGCAATCCGTCGAGTTGAGAGTATCCTTGACTCACATTTTCTGCATCTGAATGCTTTAATGTCCCCTCTTCGTTCCTCAAAGCAAAGAGCCAATCGTTCGACGGATTGGTTTACGGCTGTTTACATATCCAAAGAACTCCTTGAGATTCTCTTTACAGAGTCTCGCCACTCGGAGTTCCTCAGACCGCTTAGCCACCCTTATGCTCGACTTTACTCTTCTGGCTAGCCTCCGGTATTCGTCAAAGTCACCCGAGATCTTCGATTTCCGGTACACAGTTCTCTTCTTCCTAAGCAGTTGGCCGATTTCTCGATTAAACCACTTAGGTTGAACAGAAGACAGACGGGGGCATTTCAGAGGGATGAAACGCGATTGAAGACTCATGAATGTGGTTTTGAAACTATTCCACGAGTCTTAAACAGCATCGCACACTTCTAGCCTCACGTCAGTCAGTCCAGCTTAAAGCCTTGCAAAGTCTGCTCTTCTCAAGTCAAGTTTCCTTGATTGACTGGCAACAGACCTTACCTTCGGGATCTTGACGCTAAATCTAACTAGCTGGTGATCACTGCCACCGAGCTCTTCGCCTACAGAGATATCCTCAACGATATTATCCTCAGAGGTGGAGACCAAGTCGAGGATATTGTCTCCTCTCGTCGGTTCTCTGACCCATTGAGTGAGGAACTCGTTGTAGGCGAACTCCAAGAGTAGCGCGCTCTCGCAACAGGCTGCTCTGGTTTCCCAGTCAACTTGGCTGTTGAAATCGCCCATAACGATGCACACTCTGCCTTGAACCAGCTCACCAAGCAGCTGGTACAGTTCCCTGTCCTTCTCAACGGGTTGGAAAGGGGGTATGTAAAGCAGCAGGGTCCTGTATCTGACAGGACCGATCTCTACGTCAACGCCTAGGAGCTCGTGATCGGATATAACGTTGGAGTTCGTAGATTTGATTGTATCCTTGACATACAACATTACACCGTCACCCTCTCTGTCTGGCCTATCTTTGTGGAAGAGTTGGTAGGCAGGAACCGTGAATTCGCCTTCAAAGTCTCGGTTTAAGGTTTTTATCCACGATTCTGTTATGGCTACTGTCGTAGAATGACTCCCGACGATACCATATATTTCACTATTCGTTGAGGGAACTTCCTTAATTATCTTTAGAGTGCGTTACTGTCTGGCGGCCGATATTATGTATCTTCGATATTCTTAAGAAGTGGAACTGAGCTCAAGGATAATAATATTGCTATCATTAATAAAATAGAGTTTTATTAATAATAACTACCAACAAACACAAGACGGAAAATATTGACATAAACAGGGAATGAAAGGGTCGTGGAGACTCGGGCTAATCCGAGGATTTAAAGGATTTAAAAAGGTAAAACAAATATAGAGTTAAAGAGATGGGATGGTTCGATAAACCATTTAAAGAACAGGATAGAATTGACAAAAGGGTTAAGTACTCAAAGGTGACGTTTGGCTTACGTAACTTTTGCACTAGTGGTGCAGTGGAAGGTGGCGCAAAGGAGTTTCGGTCCGCTGGCGAGTTCCAGCCGAAGGGGGGGGATAAAAGGATCCTGACGAGGCGTCTTGGGAAGGAGAACCGATTCTCGACGAACGGCTTGAAGAACAATGGCTGTTCTAGGTTGTTCTCTTCTGAACAAAGGGGGGATGAGAACCGTCTCTTGTCTACGGGCTCAAGAACAATGGCTGTTCTAATGTTGTTCTCCTCTGAACAACAGGGGGGGATGAGAACCGTTTCTTGGCGAAGGGCTCAAAACGAACAATGGCTGTTCTAGGTTGTTCTCTTCTGAACAAAGGGGGGGGGGATGAGAACCGTCTCTTGTCTACGGGCTCAAGAACAATGGCTGTTCTAATGTTGTTCTCCTCTGAACAACAGGGGGGGGGGTGAGAACCGTTTCTTGGCGAAGGGCTCAAAACGAACAATGGCTGTTCTAGGTTGTTCTCTTCTGAACAAAGGGGGGGGGGTGAGAACCGTCTCTTGTCTACGGGCTCAAGAACAATGGCTGTTCTAATGTTGTTCTCCTCTGAACAACAGGGGGGGGGTGAGAACCGTTTCTTGGCGAAGGGCTCAAAACGAACAATGGCTGTTCTAATGCTGTTCTCCTTGAACAACAGGGGGGGGGATGAGAACCGTTTCTTGGCGAAGGGCTCAAAACGAACAATGGCTGTTCTAATGCTGTTCTCCTTTGAACAACAGGGGGAGAGGCCTTGGGGACTTGGCATCGGAAAGGCTCGAACCTTTGGCACTCAAGGAATATTGTCCTCCTTCTGGACAAGTGATGGTGAATCTCGAGGTCGAGGTCCCTTGGCGCACAAAGGGAGAGAGGGTCGTGGTGATGTTTCGCGACGAAAATCTGGATCTCCAATCTGATCTTAGTGGTAAAGTTTCCATATAAATAGCCAGGACCTCTCCTTGGCGTGGGGGAAAATGGAGTGAAAGCTTGGAGGGAACGCACAGCCGGGCCGGAGAACAATGCCTTATCTGCTCATAAGCCCAACTCAATCTGGCGAGGTCGGCGTATGGGGGCGAACGGGGGGACGATAACCTCCTTGATTAAACATTGACATCCGGTAGCTGTGATAAGACTCCAAGCCTCGAATCGAAGATGCACGTGGGCAGCATCGTGGTTTTAAATAATATGGGATAGGAGTTGAAATTAAACGCAGCTTCAACTCGTTCTATCACACCCCTCCATTCCAGGGGAAGTTGTCACTTCGAAAAAAAGAGAGAAGGGACAACGATAGAGCTCCGTTGTGGGGAACTCGTTTTCTTGTACCAACCGTACCTTCCTGCACCTAACTAGTATTACCTCAATACATATGATTATTTTGATCTTTAGATTACAGGGGAAAATAACCTTTAATACAACTTAATAAAAAAAAAGGGCATGGAACAATGAAATGATATAAAATTAGTACATACGGGACAAAATAATTTATACGTAAATTAATGGGTACAAATATATATACATACAAAAATTAGACATTGAGCGTTACAAAATTCAGACATATACATTAATTAATTATATTATAAGAGAATCTTAATTTAATTCGTACAAGACGGTATATACCTACAGGGAGATACTAATCCTATG
Organism: Ceratothoa steindachneri; assembly: GCA_963969495.1. Classification (NCBI taxonomy): domain Eukaryota; kingdom Metazoa; phylum Arthropoda; class Malacostraca; order Isopoda; family Cymothoidae; genus Ceratothoa; species Ceratothoa steindachneri. The sequence continues at coordinate 32,225,831 of OZ018322.1, forward strand.
AATACACTTACTCTACGCTATTCGGTAACGCATTTCTACTGAGGGCGTCAGCGACCTGGTTATCGGAACCTTTTATCTAATTTATTTTAAACTGATACTCTTGCAAGAGTAAACTCCAGCGCATGATGCGGCCGTTTGAGTGTCTCACATTCCTAATATAGGCTAACGGACGGTGGTCGGTTCCTATTTGAAATTCTTTACATATCAAGTACAGCTTGAATTTGTCTATGACCCAGATAATTGATAGAGCTTTCTTTTCTCTAGTGGCATATCTCTCTTCGCGTGGTAATAATTGACGACTAGCATATGCAACTGGATGACTCGTTCCGTCATCTACGTATTGAAGGAGTACACCTCCAATGCCCTCGTTGCTCACGTCGGTCTTAACCCCAAAGGATTTTTCTGGGTTGGGCAACTTTAAAATGGGGGCAGAAATGAACTTACTCTTGAGCTGATTAAAATGGGAAACAGCGACATCATTCCAACGTAAACGATCGGGAAAATTCTTTTTTTGAAGGGGGCATAGTGGGGCCGAAATTGCAGCGAAATTCGGAACAAATCGCTGATAGGGAGAAGCTGATCCTAGGAACGATCTTAATGGCTTCTTTGTAATCGGGGGGGGCATGTCGGCGATTGCCTTAATCTTGTTCTCGTGGGGACCTAACTTGCTTTGTCCTATTTTGAAACCCAAATATTTAATGGGTTCGTGGGCAAAATGGCATTTGCTGGGGCCAATGCTGAGGCCATTTTTACGCAGTCGCTCGAAAAGAGCTAATAGGGCGGGTAAATGGTGATTCCATTTAATTAGTTCTTGTAGCTGACTCTTCGGACGTGGTATCAGCTGCGCGTCACTATCCATGTCAGAGGGTTCTAAAGACTCGCCTGGTAGGGAAGGAGGAGGGTAATCGGCATCAGGTTGGATGCACACTGTTTGGATTACATTAAGGGACTCCGCGGGGTAATCTTCTTCAAGCGCCGATGCTTCGTCCAGTTCTACGAAGGTATCTCCATGGGCGCGTTGGGGGTTCTTTTTTTCTTGGGGTCCAGGGACAGTCTCCGTGTCCTTGTCTGGGGCCTTATCACTTAAGGGTGTTAGTGATTCACACTCCTCTTTTGCCGTCCTAAAGTCCTGGTTAGGGGTCTCCGAGAAATCGGACGGTATCGGGGTTCTGATGGGGACGGGCTCCTGTGCTTCTTTCTTATCTCGGCCTTGAGGAAGGGCGGCCTGAAACACAGGGTCGAAACTTACTTGGGGGCTCTGTCCTATAAGTACGGAACAGAATTGTATGGGTGCTACAATGACTTCAGCCCAGCCATTATAATATTGACACTGCAGGTAACATCTAGCGACGGGGAATCTGTTCGCCCGCCCAAGGTAGTCATGTACCACCGCAAATTTTTCGTGGTTAGAGGCCACTGGGAGGAGTTCGTCGGACACGATGAAACACGTACATCCTGTGTCCCTGACGAGAGTCGATACTCGGCAGCTGTCCACGCTGCCCTCCTCATATTTCAAAGTTCCCGATGAACTTTTACCAAAAACAAAATTTACCTGGTGGCCTGACGGAGGGGGAGAAGTTTCTGCTTGGGTCTGCACCACCGGGGGAGCCGGGGTTGCATTAATCTGGTGAACTTGGTGGGCTGGTCCGCTTTTAAGCCTAGAATTTTGGGGGCAGTTCTAGCTCATGTGGTTTTCTACACCACAGGTGAAGCATATGGTTGGTCGCTTCGGGAAGAGAGATGGAGGAGAAGTCTTAACGGGAGGTTTGGAGTCCCGTTGTTGGTTTTGGGGAAAGAAGTTTTTGGGTTTTACGGGGCTCGGAAACTTTGTCAGCTTTCCTGGGAAGGAGCGCGAGTCCGTCCTTCTTTCTTCTCGTTGGATTTCTTTTTCTCGTTCTTCTCGTTGTATTTTTCTTTCTCGTTCTTCTCGTTGTATTTCTCTTTCTCGTTCCCCTCGTCGGATTACTCTTTCCCTTTTTATTACTTCCATTTTTCTTTGAGATTCTGCTTCAATCCGAGCTAATTCAATCTGATGGTGAAGCTTCTCTTGTCTTATCCGTTCCTCTCTTTCTCTTTTTTTCCTTTGCTCCTCTTGAATGTACTCAGTTAGTTCTTTTCCGGAAAGTCCACAGGACTCTCCTTGCGCTTTAAAGATTTCAAACTGAGTCATCTTTGCACTTGGGGGCGCACTAGTCAACCAACTAAAATTCCTTGCAACAAGAATTATGCCTCTATAGAATTAGCCTACCTAAATATGGGCACTGACCTATTCGTACTTGGTTTCTCAATCTAAATAACAACTGACTAAAATCACAAAAAAAGCACAAACAAATTATTATAACAGTTCCTTGAGCTACTCCAGCTTCTTAAGTTTCAAAAAAAAGGGGATAGCAATCGTTAAAACAAAAGGGAACTACTATATTCTATTATTATAACGAATAACACTATGCTTTACTCGACTGAGACCAGTGTTTGCAAAGATATAGCGTTAAACCTTACACACCTGATACCAAATTTAAATAGTATATATATATATATATATATATATATATATATATATATATATATATATATATATATATATATATATATATATATGTCGTAGAATGACTCCCGACGATACCATATATAACACTATTCGTTGAGGGAACTTCCTTAATTATCTTTAGAGTGCGTTACTGTCTGGCGGCCGATATTATGTGTCTTCGATATGCTTAAGAAGTGGAACTGAGCTCAAGGATAATAATATTGCTATCATTAATAAAATAGAGTTTTATTAATAATAACTACCAACAAACACAAGACGGAAAATATTGACATAAACAGGGAATGAAAGGGTCGTGGAGACTCGGGCTAATCCGAGGATTTAAAGGATTTAAAAAGGTAAAACAAATATAGAGTTAAAGAGATGGGATGGTTCGATAAACCATTTAAAGAACAGGATAGAATTGACAAAAGGGTTAAGTACTCAAAGGTGACGTTTGGCTTACGTAACTTTTGCACTAGTGGTGCAGTGGAAGGTGGCGCAAAGGAGTTTCGGTCCGCTGGCGAGTTCCAGCCGAAGGGGGGGGATAAAAGGATCCTGACGAGGCGTCTTGGGAAGGAGAACCGATTCTCGACGAACGGCTTGAAGAACAATGGCTGTTCTAGGTTGTTCTCTTCTGAACAAAGGGGGGATGAGAACCGTCTCTTGTCTACGGGCTCAAGAACAATGGCTGTTCTAATGTTGTTCTCCTCTGAACAACAGGGGGGGATGAGAACCGTTTCTTGGCGAAGGGCTCAAAACGAACAATGGCTGTTCTAGGTTGTTCTCTTCTGAACAAAGGGGGGGGGATGAGAACCGTCTCTTGTCTACTGGCTCAAGAACAATGGCTGTTCTAATGTTGTTCTCCTCTGAACAACAGGGGGGCGGGGGGGGTGAGAACCGTTTCTTGGCGAAGGGCTCAAAACGAACAATGGCTGTTCTAGGTTGTTCTCTTCTGAACAAAGGGGGGGGGATGAGAACCGTCTCTTGTCTACGGGCTCAAGAACAATGGCTGTTCTAATGTTGTTCTCCTCTGAACAACAGGGGGGGGGGGGTGAGAACCGTTTCTTGGCGAAGGGCTCAAAACGAACAATGGCTGTTCTAATGCTGTTCTCCTTGAACAACAGGGGGGGGATGAGAACCGTTTCTTGGCGAAGGGCTCAAAACGAACAATGGCTGTTCTAATGCTGTTCTCCTTTGAACAACAAGGATGGAAGCCTTGGGGACTTGGCGTCGGAAAGGCTCGAACCTTTAGCACTCAAGGAATATTGTCCTCCTTCTGGACAAGTGATGGTGAATCTCGAGGTCGAGGTCCCTTGGCGCACAAAGGGAGAGAGGGTCGTGGTGATGTTTCGCGACGAAAATCTGGATCTCCAATCTGATCTTAGTGGTAAAGTTTCCATATAAATAGCCAGGACATCTCCTTGGCGTGGGGGAAAATGGAGTGAAAGCTTGGAGGGAACGCACAGCCGGGCCGGAGAAAAATGCCCTATCTGCTCATAAGCCCAACTCAATCTGGCGAGGTCGGCGTATGGGGGCGAACGGGGGGACGATAACCTCCTTGATTAAACATTGACATCCGGTAGCTGTGATAAGACTCCAAGCCTCGAATCGAAGATGCACGTGGGCAGCATCGTGGTTTTAAATAATATGGGATAGGAGTTGAAATTAAACGCAGCTTCAACTCGTTCTATCACAGCTACCATTTCGGGTTCTTCCGTCGCTACGAGGCCACGGAGCTCAGGAAACTTGTTCCTGATTGACCTCGCATTGAACAGAAGAACTTTCAGGGAGTCCCCTAATGTAGGACTCTCTATACTCTTTCGTTTCCCGGCTTTTTGTTTGTCGCGGTGGCACCATTTTTGACGACCTCCGAGAAGGTTGTTTGGGAAGTGACTCGGGCGTACTGGCGTACGCCCGCCTTCCCAATGGGCCGGACACTCCTTTGGGTGCGCTCCACGACATCCTGGATGAGGTTGGCTAGGAACGCCTTGCCCTTAAAGGAGAGGTGCACCCCGTCCCTTTGGTAGAGGTCATTTCTACCATAGAATACGGCGTACGGGTCCACAAAAAAGACACCCTCCGCCGTACAGAGGTCTGCAAGGCGCCTGTTTAGCGACATGTTCCTCGAGTGGGCAGTCCGGCTTGGACCCTACCTCGGTAGCATCCCCACCACGACGCGTCTGCGGGTTTTCAATCCACAGTCGTCGACAGCGCCCATAACTGTCCTCATAATCTCACCTGTAGGGCCTACCCTACCTACTCTGAGGTAGAGGTCGTTGCCACTTACCATAAGGGCAACGACTGAAGTCTCTGAAATCTGAGACTTCTCGGCCTCAGCTCTTACCTGCTTATTCCCACAGCCTGGGATGCAGCTCACCTTAACGCTTGTGCGAAGGCGGGCCGCTAGCAGGGGCTTCAGACCCCGTGCTTGAGAATCACCAATAAGGGTGACTCTTGCACATTTGTCTGCTGACGACTTAGTCTTTCCTTTCGGAGGCAACTTGCCGCTTTCCTCTTGTATCTCTAAATTTTTTTTCTTCTTCTTCTTATTCTTCCTCTTATTCTTCTTCTTGACTTCCTTTGTTATCTCTTCGTTTGTTTCCCGTTTCTCTTCTTCTGCTTCTACTTTCTCTTCCTCTGTTTCCAGTTTCTTTTCTTCTCTTTCTACTTTCTCTTTTTCTCCTTTTACTTT